>JAZDUH010000484.1:0-490000 GCA_036419115.1 Scarus forsteni | reverse complement strand
GCAAAAGTGAAACTCTTTCTTGCACAACAGCACTTTCATACAGTAATCCATGCCTTTATTACATCTCGGCTGGATTACTGTAATGCACTTTATTTTGGTGTCAGCCAGTTCTCCCTCTTACGTCTCCAGTTGATGCAAAATTCTGCTGCTCGCCTCTTAACTGGAGCATGTAAGAGGGAGCACATTACTCCAATCCTGGCCTCCCTGCACTGGCTGCCCGTGCATTTTAGAGTTCATTTTAAGATTCTTTAATTTGTTTTTAAATCTTTTAATGGTCTGGCCCCATCTTACCTCTCTGAGCTTCTTCACCCCTACACTCCTGCTCGGTGCCTCAGGTCAGCTGATCAGCTGCTCCTGGAGGTACCGAGGTCCAAACGGAAGCTCAGAGGGGATCAAGCTTTTTCTGTGGCGGCCCCCAAATTGTGGAACGAGCTTCCCGTCCACATCAGACAAAGCTCCACACTGTCCATTTTTAAAACTCATTTTTATTCCTTGGCTTTTGACCCTGCTTGAGACTCGGCTCCTGTTTTGGTGTTTTATGGTTTGCTTTTACTTATTGTTTCTACTGTTTTTAAATTAGTTTTTAAAAACACTGAAACAATTGTTTTAGTATTTATATCGGCTGTATTTTATCCATTGTTTTTAATTAATTTTTGTCTGTTTTGTTTTGTCTATTTGTTTACAGCACTTTGTTTCAACTGTGGTTGTTTTTAAAGTGCTTTATAAATAAAGATGAGTTGAGTTGAGAGTTGAGACACACTGCACTGTGTTTTCTTTTCGTCCCTTCTTATAGTGATTGCACACTAGACTGGACACTCTCTACTGTTCCTTATATGGACTCTCTCCTTTCTGTCCCTCTCCTTTCTCTCCCTTCATGATTTTACAAGCCGTGCAGCAGCGGAGGTAGCAGGCGTGTTGTGCCACAGAAATGACCATCCGTGTCAAACACCGTGCGCTGTATTGTAGTCCAGATATATATTTTATATATATATTTAAATATCAAACGAGGCTTCGGTGCACACAATTTGCCCCGAGGATATTTTGTAATGGAATTATTCAGATTATCCGAGGAATCTTTTCAGCCCTAAACGTCACATAACTATTATGCGGGACAGACGAGGCTGGACATAACGCTAATGTTACTTTGCCATGCAGCTCATTTACTATGGGCTGGGCTCATCTCATCATTGTAACGTAATTAGATAAGCGCAACAATGATAGCACGTGAATTCAAATGCACGCACCTTGAATTCTGTGTAAAGGTCTGGGTGCTTGTCTTTTAAATGTTTCGCCAAGTTGGACGTGTTGCTCCCCTTCGCCGTGCTGCGGTGATGACATTTTTTGCAGACGGGTTTTTCAGGATCAATAACCAATCCGTCCTCGTCAGCCTCGAATCCAAAATATTTCCAGACACGACTTCTGGCATTTTTTTTTCAATTAATTGAGGGGCAGCTGTTGTTGTCGAGCCGGGTGCGTGTGCCTCCGCCATGTTGCATGTAGTCATTCTTATCAGGGTAGTCAGTCACATGATCAGCACTGTGTGAGGGTTGCCAGATAATCGCACATTTACAGCCAAAAAAACAACGCTAAAGAAGCCGCCAGATCTGGCGCCTCTGTACCAACGGTACTTTGGGTAGTCTAGAAAAGTCAGTACCGTCACATTTTCTGAATCTTAGTTCCGACTTGGTACCGAACTATCGGTTCTCATGACAAGCCTAGGCAGAACTAATATCCTAACTGACTAATGTTTCCCACACAGACAGAAATTGTTCCTCTGTAGTCTGGATGAAATTTGTCTGTCACGGGCACCGTCACACATGCACACAACGCTGATTGTCTTTTGCTGCACAGCCATGCACGAAGTCGCCTGAAAAGATCAACTTTTTTTACTTTGACATCGCACGACAAGCTATGTGGTAGTGTGAAAAGCGGCTGTCGCATCACGGGAGGGTTAGCCCTGCCCCATCGTGGCTGTACATTGACTTTGAATGGAGAGTGATCGCCGAGGTAGTACAAGTAGCGTGTGGTGTGAACGCAGCATTAGTCTGACTCTTCTCTTCTGATAGAACCAGTTAGAAGGTTTCAGACCCTGCTCCCTGTGTAGGGATGTAACGATATGAACATTTTGTATCACGGTTATTGTGACCAAAATTATTACGGTTATCATTATTATCACGGTATTGTTGCAATGTGTGCTAAATGTTCAAAAAGTACTTTTACACACAACTTAATCACTTAACCCCTTCAAGATTATTATCATAATGGTTCTTTTTTGTCTTTTTTATCAATAATGTGTCAAGAAATGCCCTTTGAGTACATTTTTATCCTTCCTTCATGAGAAATAAAAATAAAGAATCCTGGAAAGTATTTGTCATTATTATGTTATTAACGGTTTGATTACAAGAAAATAAAACAACTGATTTGAACTTTAAACAGGATTCCCTTTATAAACAATTTTAAATGAACATGTTCAAAGTTTTGAGATGACAAAAAATTATTCTAAACTATTTTATATACACTCACACCGTTTTGGTTGCCTACAGCATTAGTGTCCATGATACAGCTCCTTATATTAGACCATGTCCAGGACTTTTTTAAAAAATGACGATAGTCCCTGAAGGATTTAACCCCCTTCATGATTCTCCTCTGGTCTCCCTCTACTCGGTAGAGCTCCTCGGTATTTGCTTCTCGAAATATTTCCAAATAACGATCGATGAAATTCATAAAACACGAACTTTGACGAAAAAAGACGATCTATGTCAAAATACGACGAATACACGGCAAATCAAAGGCAAGAACACACTCCAGAATGATACTAATTCTGTTATTTATAAGATTTATACATTTTTGGATAGAATAACTGTTAAGTTACCTGTTATTCTCTCAGGTATGGCTCACTGAATCCCCCCCCCCCCCCCCCCCCCACGGATCCGTCAGTTCATTTACTCGAAGAGTTCCTGCCGTTGAAATCACGCACGTCTTTTTCTTTCGCTGCAGCTTCGTGTTAAGACAGGGAGACTATCATGTTTCAGTTTCCCCTCAGCATCCTTGTAAAAATCCAAAATTCAACCAGACTCCAGAGTCCGTTTCGAGAAAACTCCGCTGTGGCTCAAACTTCGCTCTCAGTCTCAGAGGCCAAACAATGCAAACTGCGCATGCTCACATCGGTTCAGGCTGCTTAATCGAGGACGGAGACAGAGGTCCGGCTTTTCCAGGCAAACAGCAGCATCATCGTGCGTTATTGACACAGGGTGGTGAACAGACACGGTAAAACGGTAATTTTAAAAAGACACGGTGAGTGGAATTTTACCGCGGTTTACCGTTTTACCGGTAACCGTTACATCCCTATCCCTGTGATCAGCTCAGCTCTGAGGATGTTGATGCTTAATATGATGTTGATGTCAATGACCCGAAGAGTTCATGATGATGATGATGATATTGGGCTGACTCGACAAAGTATTCTGTCTATAGTCTTGTTAGAAAAAGTTTCTTCTTCCATCTGTCCAAACGGACTTCCAGCAGTTTGTTTCTCTTTCTAATGTTGTTCCTCCAGTTTAGATTCTTGCTTCTGTTGTTCCTGCTCTCAGATGTTTGTCACTTTGGACACAAATGTGAGCTAAATGACTCTGTAATATTGTGTTTTGGTAAACATGATGCATACATTTTTTTTCTCACATTCCTACACTGCCATCTTATGACACATTGATCAACTTTTACCATTTTATACATTTTAGACTGTTTTCTTTTTATAAATGTTCACTCCCATGTATTTTAACCATGTCACCACATTCGCTGTAATGTAACTTTGACCTGGACTCAGAAAAGGTCTCTAAAACAAATGTGACCAGAAACAGGCCTTAATGCACTTTAACAGCAGTATTTATGAGTCCAGTGTTTTAAATTATATGGTGGATCAGACCTGACTGCCACAGTGAACCAGGTTAAAGACACAGACCTCCTGTTTCTGTGATCCTGATCTTTAACGAGTAGGACCTGCTGCTGCTCCTGCTGGAGTTCTGACCAAAGACCTTTACACCAGAGGGACCAGGACCTACAGGATAGTCTGATTCATTTGTTAGTCAGCTGGGTTTACTCTGTGGTTATGGTAAACAATAATTATAATTCTAATAAAAATAATCAGTGTTGGGAAAATCACTTTAAAAAGTAATTAGTTATAGTTACTAGTTACTCTCCCAAAAAGTAACTGAGTTACTAACAGAATTACTCCTTCATAAATGTAATTAGTTACCAGGTAAAGTAAATGATGTGTTACTTTTCTGAAAACTCTTTTCCTCTTGAACTGTGTGTCTCCGTCTCTGTGTCCTTCCTTGTTGTTACCTGCTGCAGCAGCTCTGACATCATCAGCGGAGTTCTCGCTGTTTTTGGTCTCTAGATTTTAGATTTACTAACAACAGACAAACACTTTGCTTTAGGACATAATGGACACTTCACATGTGTGTTCTTGACTTTTACTTCTTTTACTTCCATCCTGAAAACTCCAGTTTTAACTCCACAGACCACTCAGGACAGAGCGGTTGCCAGATTTTGCGATTGAAAAAAGCATTTTTAAAGAGAGAAACCTACATGAAACATTTTTATATATTATATAAAATATATATCTTATTTATAACTCTGTTATTGCTAATCAGTCTGTCTAACCTTGATTTTTGTAACCAAACAGACATGTCAGGGTTTTATCTAAGTTTTATCTTAATCCTCTACAGCTTTATTTTGCTGAAAACAGGAGTAGCTACATTAAAAATCAATTTAAATCTGGCCATAAGGATTTACTTTCAGTGAAAACATATTTTTTAGAGCAAAATGTTAATTTGTTTTGTTTTAGTTACTTATGAATTGGGTTTATATTGATGGCTTGAGGGCACAACAAGTCCAAATGAACAACTGCACTACTGGAACAAGCCCAAAAAACTGTGATCTACAATATACACATGCATTTTAGAAAAAGTATGCGAAAGTCACTTATGCTAAGCAGACCTGGCAACTCTGGCATCGAGTTTTCTCGTGTGTCTGTTAGCGGTGCAGCTCCTGTCTGTGTCTGTCTGAGTGAAGCAGGTCTGTTATCAGCTGATTGACATCAGCGCAAAGTTACTTGCCTCATTTCACTGTCAGTATCGATCATGGTGTTATAACATTTTTAATAGTTAATAATTAATAGATTACCCATTACTAGAGTTGCAACTCTTGAGTGGTTTTTGGAATTGAATATTCTGTCAGTTATTTCTTTGAGTAATCAAGTACTCTAACAAAATATACTTTTTTGTTTTTAAACAAATAAATCAATTGTATACAATGCAACATGTTAGGGCTTTCAAAATGAGCAACCAAATGCCGTTTATTCCTCAGAAAAGGGTTTTTATTTTAACAACTTTCAAAGTTTAAACCAGTACTGGCTTAAAGCAGGGATGTAACGATATGAAAATTTTGTATCACGGTTATTGTGACCAAAATTATCACAGTTATCATTATTATCACAGTATTGTTGCAATGTGCTCAAAATGTTCAAAAAGTACTTCAACACACAACTTAATCACTTAACCCCTTCAATATTATTATCATAATGGTTCTTTTTTGTATTTTTTGTCGATAATGTGTCAAGAAATGCCCTTTGAGTACATTTTTTTACCCTTCTTTCATAAGAAAAAAAGTAAACAATTCTGGAAAGTATTTGTCATTATTATGTTATAAACGGTGTGATTACAAGAAAATAAAACAACTGATTTGAACTTTAAACAGGATTCTCTTTATGAACAGTTGTAAATGAACATGTGCAAAGTTTTGAGATGACAAAAAAAATCAGCTTAACCTATTTTATACACTCACACATTTTAGTTTGCCTGCAGCATTAGTGTCCATGTTACAGCTCCTTATATTAGACCATGTCCAGGACTTTTTTTTTGCAAAATGACGATAGTCCCTGAAGGATTTAACCCCCTTCATGATTCTCCTCTGGTCTCCCCTCTCCCTGGCAGAGCTCCTCGGTATTTTCTCCTCTAAATATTTCCAAATTACGATCGATGAAATCCATAAAACACGAAGTATGACGTAAAAAGACGGTCAATTTCAAAATACGGTGAATACACGGCAAGAACACTGTCCAGAATGATACTGATTCTGTTATTTATAAGATTTATACATTTTTGGAAAGAATTACTGATAAGCTACCTGTTATTCTCTCAGGTATGGCTCACTCCCTCTCTCTCCCTGGGCTCCGTCAGTTCACTTACTCGAAGAGTTCCTGCCGTTGAAATGGCGCACATCTTTTTCTTTCGCTGCAGCGTCGTGTTCAGACAGGGAGACTGTCTTCTATCAGTTTCTCTTCAGCATCCTTGTAAAATCCAAAATTCAACCAGACTTCAGAGTCCGTTTCGATAAAACTCTCCACCATGTCTCTAAACTTTGCTCTGACTCAGAGGCCAAACAATGCAAATTGCGAATGAGCACATCGGTTAAGGCCTCTTAATCAATGATAGATACATTGTCCCGGCTTTTCCAGGCAAACAGCAGCATCACCGTGAGTTGCTGACACTCTGTGGTGATCAAACAAGGTAAAACGGTCATTTTAAAAAGGCGCGGTAATGATTACGGTGGGTAATTTTACCACGGTTTACCATTTTACCGGTAACCATTACATCCCTAGCTTAAAACAAAGCCAGTACAATACTGATTTACAAAGCAGTAATACAATTCTGCAATTATATTTGTGAAGTGTGTTCTGGAGGGCATTGTGTAGTTTGGATTGAAATCCTTGATCATGTTCTTAAATCCTGTGTCCTCCACCATTGAAAGAAGACGCATGTCTGTGATGAGCATATTTAAAATGCTGTAATAGTAATAGTTGCAGCCCTAACGATGTGCTATCATGCTAAGCTACGTGCTAAGCTAACCCCGTTTGACATCAGACACACTGCACTGTGTTTTCTTTTCATCCCTTCTTGTAGTGACCACACACTTGGGACACTCTCTGCCATTTCTTCTGTGGACTCCCTCCTTTCTGTCCCTCTCTTTTCTCTTCCTTCATGATTTTACAAGCCGCAGCGGAGGTAGTAGGCGAGGTGTGCCACAGAAATGACCGTCCGTGTCAAACACCTTGAACAGTATAGTAGTCCAGATATATATTTTATATGTATAATTATATATTAAACGAGGCTTCGAGGCACAAAATTTGCTTAGAGGATATTTTGTAATCGAATACTCGTGATTATTCGAGGAATTGTTTCAGCTCTACCCGTTACTGGGAAAAAGTGGTGGCATTAGTAACACCTTTATTAGTAATGCTGTTAGTCCCAACACTGAAAATAATACCATTATTGAAAGCATTGGTTGATGTGTGATTTGACAGGTGGGGGAACCCTAAAATACAGTGTTTTGGTGCAGAAAAATTTCAAAATTTATTGCAATAAACAGTATCAGCCTCGTTCTCAACAGAAAAATCAAGGCGAGATTAGCAAAGCAATCTAATATGACTAATTAACACAAAAACACAGCTAACTAACAGCCTAACACAGTGCCCTGGACAATGACTAAAGTGAAAACAAAACTTGTATAGACACACAGGTGAGTGAAACAAGACAGGTGAAACACATGAGGAGATCAACTAAAGCAGAAGAAACATGACAAGTAAAACTAATTGCATAGGCCACAAAGGAAAAAAAATGGGTGAAATGAAGACAAACTACACAAGATGTGACGATGCAGTGATGTAAATCATCCTCAAATCAGTGGTAGTCTTTTTTATTCTGGTGGGTAAACTCTGACAAACTCTGATGGATGTTTGTCCATTAAGGGCCTCAATACACTGAAGACATTTTTGCCACATTTTTACCTGATTTATACACCATCCACTGAAAACAGCTCTGAGACTCATAAATGGGAAATGCTGGATTTGAAGGCACATGTGCAATAAAATAGCTAAAACAGTGCAAGCAAAGCCGAAAATGTGAAAACGTGGGATAAAGATGTTTAAAGTTGTGACAGAAAGCTTAAAATGAATAAATGTGAAATTAACTTGCAGAAAGCTGCAGAAATGTTTGCCCACCCTGAAGAAGTTGTAATCAGTGGTTTGAAGAGTCAAATTTGTATGGGCTAAAATGACAAAAGTTTTAATCAGTAGCTGAAGTGTTAAATTTGTTCTGAAATATGCATGATAAAGAACAAAAATTAAAAGTTTTTTGCAGAAGTGAAACAACCAAGGGCTGACAACTTCCTGAAAACCTTGATGTGAGATTTGGTCGAGCCAACCCAAATTTTGACACATTCACAGCAGGAAGTCATTCAACACACAGTGTCTCATTTTGTGTAGGTTTAATCGTGTAATGTATCTCTTGGAAATAACACTATGCTGCAAGTGCACTCATCTCAGGCAGAAAGTAAAAATAAAAATAAATGCTATATTTTTTCAGTGTTGTCTGATATTTTATTAAATTCCCTGCACTGCAATATTAAACAATCACTGTTATTATGTCATTGTTCCTTATAAGTCTATATCCTACCTGTCTACAGGTTTGTTTATGCTTAACCAGCATATCCAAACACTGGTGTTTACTCACCACAAACACCGGCCTAATCACCTCTACAGCAGTTTTACAAGAAGTGAAAGCTCAACACAAGTTTTAAAACCAGAAGAAATACTTTAATGAATAACCCAACTACATCAAACTTTTTTTTCAGAAATGTTTTTTTGTTTTATTTTTTTTTTAATTTAACCTTGATTTAACCAAGTTGGTCCCATTGAGATTAAAAACCTCTTTTTCAAGGAAGACCTGGCCAAGACAGGCAGCAGCAAAAACACAAAGTTGCAGATAGATACAAAAGAGACAGAAACAATTTACAAGCACATCATTTTGGATTAAAAACAGAGACGTCTATGAGCCATATCACAGCCTAGCTAAAAACATCAGCATTGGATACAATCTGCTTCCATGTCTTTCATTTTGGATTTAAAAACGTTTAAGGACACCAGCTCCTTGAGCTTTAAGTCATTCTGCAGAACATTCCAGTCTGATGGTGCAGAGTACCCAAAAGCCCTTTTCCCAATTTAAATTTGTGAATTTGGGACAGAGAGCATGATAAGGTCCTGTGAGCACAAGGAATACTGTCCGGTAGTTCTTTGCATGATAAAAACACATAGATGGGGGGGCCAAGAATTGCCTTATAAATGAAAGTGTACCAGTGTATTGCCCTACGGGTCACCAAAGTGGGCCATCCAACACGAGTGTACAACTCACAGTGATGAATCAGAGGTTTAGAGTTGGTAATGAACCTCAAGAATGCATGGTAGGCAGGATCAACCATATGAAGACTGTGCAGAGGCATGCATGTACACAATATCCCCATAATCTAAAACAGGTAAAAAAGTTGCAGCAACTAGTCGCTTTTTTTATATTAAAAGAAAAACACAACTTGTTTATAAAATAAAAACCCAGTTTCAGTCTCAACTTTTTGACAAGATACAGTACATGTGATTTAAAATTAAGGGAGTCATCAATTAGTATACCCAAATATTTATAGCAGTGTACAACATCAATCTGCTTTCCATCAACAGTAGAGAGTGCAGGAACAATTTGTGACCCGGTCTTTGATCTGGTTAAAAGCATTAGCTTGGTCTTATCAGGGTTTAAAACAAGTTTCAGTTCATAAAGTGCATTTTGAAGGACCACAAAGGCATAAACACTCAGCGGCTTGTGCAAGAGATGCAGCACAGCAGTACACAATGGTGTCGTCAGCATAAAAATGTAATGTTGCATCTGACACATTTCTTCCAAGATCATTCACATAAATGGTAAAGAAGTGGCCCTGATACAGAGCCCTGCGGCACACCCTTGTGGACAGATACAAAATCTGAGTATACACCATCATGACCTGTACACTGTGACCGACTGCTTGGATAGTTAGAAAACCAAGCAATATCTTCTTCTGAGAGTCATGAGCTCGGAAGTCTAACTTTTAGAACATCATGGTCAACTGTGTCGAAAGCTTTTGACAAGTCAATAAAAAGAGCAGCACAGTGCTGCTATAATTGTCAAGTGTGACAGAAAAGTCGTTAACCACTTTCAACGCAGCTGTGACAGTGCTATGCCTTTTTCTGAATCCTGACTGATAAGTTGATAAAGTATTATTAGTATATAAAAACTCCTTTAACTGTTCACTCGCAGGGACTCAAGGATTTTAACCAGTGCTGACAAATTAAAAACAGACCTGATCAAAGTCTTAAGACCAGTTGAAAAATTGCTAGAATTGACCTTTTGTACATTTGGACCTTAATGAGGTTTTAAATAGAGCTACAATATGCAAAAGCAAGAAGGGGGAGTGTGACCAAAAACACTTTGAAAAAGTAATTTATTGAAAACAACAAGTAAACTGAAATAGGTTATTACCTGATCAAAAGTTTAAGACCACAGGCTATTAAAGCAAAATCTGCTCAACATGTTCATTTTCTGTCAGGCATTCACATGGTCATGCCCTCCTGATGGCTAAAGCTAAGAAGCTTTCTCTTCTTGAATGTGGTCAGATCGTCGAGCTGCATAAGCAAGGCCTCTCGCAGCGTGCCATTGCTGTTGAGGCTGGACGCAGTAAGACAGTCATTCTACATTTTTAGAAAGATCCTGAGCATTATGGAACAAAAAAGTCAAGTGGTAGACCCCAAAAAATTGCACCTGCGCTGAGCGGAGGATCTGATTGGCTGTCCGTCAAGACACAGGGCGGTCCTCAACCCAAATTAAGGCCCTTACTGGTGCCGACTGCAGCGCAATAACCATCAGACGGCATCTGCGGGAAAAGGGTTTCAAAAACAAAAAACAAATTCAAAGACCTCGTCTCCTTCAACGCCACAAAACTGCCCGTTTAGACTTTGCCAGAGAGCATCAAACATGGGACACTGAAAGGTGGAAAAAAGTTTTATTCCCTGATGAGAAAAAATGTAACCTTGACGGTCCAGATGGCTTCAACGTTACTGGCATGACAAGGACATCCCACCTGAGATGTTTTCTACCCGGCACAGTGGAGGGGGTCCATCATGATCTGGGGTGCTTTGTCATTCAGTGAACACTGAAGCTTCAGGTGGTGCAGGGTTGTCAAACGGCGGCTGGTTACGTGCAGATGTTGCAGCGGGCATCCCTCATGACTGAGGGCCCTCGTCTGTGTGGTAACAGCTGGGTTTTTCAACAGGACAACGCTGCAGTTCACAATGCTCGCTTGACCAAGGACTTCTTCAGGGAGAATAACATCACTCTTTTGGACCATCCCGCATGTTCCCCTGATTTAAAACCCATAGAGAACATTTGGGGATGGAGGTCAAGGGAAGTTTATAAAAATGGCCATCCGTTTCAGACAGTTGATGCCTTTCGTGAAGCCATCTTCACCATTTGGAGCAATGTTCCCAAAAGCTTCCTGGAAACACTCTCATCAAGCATGCCCAAACGAATTTTTGAAGTGATTAACAAGAACGGTGGAGCTACTCATTACTGAGTCCTACTGAGAAACATTTTTGTTCTGGTTTGGAGAGTTTTTTGTAATTTTTTGAGCAATGGTCTTAAACTTTTGATCAGCTGATAAACAGCCTATTTCAGTTTACTTGTTGTTTTCAATAAATTACTTTTTCAAAGTGATTTTTGTCACACTCCCCCTTCTTGGGGGAGTGTATATTGTAGCTCTACCTAAAACCTCAATTAAGGTCCAAATGTGCAAAATGTCAATTCTAGCAATTTTTCAACTGGTCTTAAGATTTTGATCAGGACTGTGTAGGCCTATAGTTGTTCAAATTACTTGGGTCACTCCCTTTCAATAAAGGGAGGACAAATCCAAATCCTCGGAATCTCCTTAGTAACCACTTTAAGGTTAAAATGATATGTAAATAGCTCAGCTATGAAGTCAGCTGCCAGCTTCAAGAAATAAGGATCCAACAAGTCTGGTCCTGATGTTTTCTAGGATAAATGTTTTTCAAGGCATTTTGAACATCCTGCACCGAAAAGGGCACAAAATTGAAAGACTGGCCAGGATGCACATCCCTAACACAAACTGATAGATCAGCACTGGGTTTCACAGATGAAGAGTGAGCAGAATCAAAAAAGGATCCAGAAGAAACAAAATGCTTGTTAAAGCAATTCATTATCTCCATTTTGTCATGAATAGCAACAGATTCATTCGTGACATAAGAGGGTAAGGCTGCAGAGTTGTGGTAACGGAAAGAGACTTTATAACTTTCCAAAATTTCCTTGGGTCTTTTAAATGTTTTGTAGTGACAGACAAGTAATTTTCAGATTTTCTTAATGAACCAGGAATATTTATTTCTTAGTGTTCTGAAAGCAACCCAGTCAGCAGTAGAACCTGTAGCCCTTACTTTAGCCCAGGCCAGGTTTCTGCATGAATAGTTTCAGAAAGCCCATGAGAAAACCAGGGGTTATCACGCCCTTAAACCCTGTATCTTCTCAAAGGTGCATGTTGATTTAAAACTTTGTATAAAACCATCATTAAAAAAGGTACAAGCTGTCTCAACATCAGGGATCTGTTCTGTTCTACTCCAGTAAAAATGAAACAAATGATTAAACCCCTATTTACCCCTGCTTGCAATCCCTCATTAAGACTACTCTGGGTTTCAATTTATGTATTTTTGTGTTCCGTGTTGTAGCAACAACACAGGGGTCACTCAGATCATTGAAGAAAACCCTGCAGCTGGAAATTTATGAGGAGCATTTGTCAAAATCAGATCAATGAGGGTCAATATCTCAGGGTTTCTAGGTTTGGGTGAGTAGGTCAATCAACTAACTGGACCAGGTTGACAGAGTCATCAAAAAGCTTTAAAATCATCAAAAGCTGGCTTTAGCCAGTCCCAGTTCAAGTCGCCTACTAAAACAATTCCACCATAATTTAGTCTTGATAAAAGCTGCATCATAGACTACATCCATATCAGCAGATGGGGGCCTGTAACAACAGACAACAGTCAAACTAAAATCATTAAACATTTTTAAACTTACTGCCAGAAATTCCAGTTGTTTGGGAATTGATTCTGACAGAATTACCCGTGCACAAAATTTTGATTTGACAAAAATGGCAACAACACCACCTTTTTTGGTCTGTAAGCACGATAAACATTATATCCATTGATGTAAATATCTTTATCAGTAATGGATTTTGCTAACCATGTTTTAGATATTACAACAATGTCAGCATCTCTAACTGATTCCATTTTTAAAAGCAAGCTGCGCACATTGAGATGGATCATTTTCAGACCGGACAGTGATTTAAAATCTGAAGGCATCTGAACACACTGCTGCTCAGGGCCCGGGTTTGGTTGCACGTTTCTAGACACAAGGAGCAATAGAACAATCAACAGTCTCCTTCTAACAATATTACATGAGGAGCCTTTCAACATCTCATGCTTAAAGTCCGACTGAGTGCTCTTATGGAATGCAAAAAAGTCATTTAAAACCAAAAGGCTTTGAAGGCAGAGTAAGTCTCTGCAGAGTTCACAAGTTAAGTTTATGTCCTGTGCCAACGGAGGTTGAACTCATTGAGAAACACCAAAAGAGCAGGTGCTACCATGCGCAAACTCCTGCAGGCAAAACACATTGTTAGATGTACTCACCCAGGACGGGTAACTTGCTCATAAATCCCAGAAAGTCAGCGTGAGTCCCAAGAAATGCCATTGCCCAGAGACAGCAGGTGTGTATGTGGGTATGACAGCAAGACCAAGCCATTGCGCATACCGCAGGCTGCCGGCCAATCGTCACTCAGAGGAGAAATGGAGGGGACGAGCGGAGGCCCGGTGGTAGGGATGCACTGGCAGGTTAGAGCCAGCGGCCAGGTAGCTTCAGCGATCTGGTAGCGCTTGAGAGCCAGTCGTTGAAGAGGGGCAGAGTCCTGACAAGGCCACGTGGAGAGCCAAGGCAGTTGAAGCCTGCGCGCAGGAGGATCCACCAAGAAGCAGGGTCAGTATCCGGGGCTCAGAAAAGTTTACATCCTAATAAGATCGTCCACAGAGATAATTCCACGGTCATGCAAAGATCAAAAAGTGCACAATAAATGCTGACCTTACATTTAAATAAAAAAGTTAAAAGATTTTTAGTTATTTGTAAAAAGACTGACAACATTTAACACTGAAGTGGATCAACATGCTGTGCTGCTGCCATCTTGGCTGTGCCACTGCCAACATCAAACTGTCACGCACAGCAACACAAAAAATCTGGATATGACACAAAACTTAAAAATACACAAACGTTTATACAATTACATTTTCATTTATTTTCTATACTCCTTGATCCCTCTAGGGGCGGGGGGTGGAGCCGATCGCAGCTGTCATTGGGCCAGAGGCGGGGTACACCCTGAGCATGTCTTCAGACCATCAGAGTCTGTTGTTAACGCTCTGCTCTCTGACTCCTTTATCGCAGCTGACAGACAGCAGGGGGCGCTCTGCTATGGATCAGACTGAAGAACCAGAGGAGACCAGACCATCTAAAACCAGTTTGAGTGAAGAAGACCAGGGTCTGAGGTGAGATGAAGATCTGCAGGCCTCAAATTGTGACGCCATCATTATCATCGTCATCTTCATTAGTCCTTTATAGATAAATGTATTAGCTTAACAGTATTGATTTAGAGTTCAGTTCAAGAACAGCACACTATATCTGATGAAGATGATGTTTGTTTGTATCAGGATGAAGAGACCAGAGTCTCCTGAGCTCAGCTGTGTGTCCTTGAAGAGTGACCAGTCTAAAGGTCATCCGATTCTCTTTAAAGGAGACCGACCTGCTGACACCGGGTGAGAATTGAGAGAAATTATGTACTAAGACCTACATGTTTTAGCCACTCAAAGGTGTTGAAGATGATGTTTGTTTGTATCAGGATGAAGAGACCAGAGTCTCCTGAGCCAAGCTGTGTGTCCTTTAAGAGTGACCGGTCTAAAGGTCATCCTATTCTCTTTAAAGGAGACCGACCTACAGTGGACAGGTAAACCAGTTTTACCATCAGACTGTTTTAACCCTTTAATCTTCCAGTCTGATGGTTGTCAGACTGAATGCTCCTGTTTTTGACCCTTGAATGAATCATGAGTGCTGTTTCAGCTGAAGGCAGGAATTACTGTTCATTTTCAAAGACAGCTGCAGTTTATAACTCCATCTAATGAAGTTAATTTTTGCATAGTGTGTTGGCCTGCTGTGAGGTTGTTGATCTACTTCACCTTTTAAGACAAAAAAACAAAACAGAATATCAGAATAAATGATTGGTTGGTTGGCTGCTCCAAAGACAAGGTCAGACTTCTGGGGTTTGTTGTTACTCTGAGAGAGTTACCTGGACAGTGACAAATGTGCTCACGTGTTTCCCTTGGCCTCCGTAGTAACCTTCATTTACACAGACCCAGGAGCTGTTTTTACACTGTGAATGATCATCAAATGTCTGACCACTGGTAAATTGTTTCAGAGAGAATCTTCCTCTGGTTCTCCTCATATACACGTATATTTGCACCTGTATGTTTGAAAGCTGTGTGCCTTAAAAATAAGATCTTGTTCTCTTAGTTGATTTGGTAAACCAGTGTGAATATTAAAACAGCTTCTGCTGTTGCCTCAAATGTGAAGAGAGATGGATTGATCTTTATTGACACGTATTGATCATTACTGAGTTTGAGACTCTGTTCCTTACTTTCTGTGGAGAATGAATAAGAATAATTACCCTTATCTTCATCTGCCTTTTTATGGACCTCATGTTAGTCAGATTTGGTCAGAAGATCAGCATAGCAAAGGAAAGGGATCTACCTTGAAGGGATAGTTCAGTTCTATTTAATCCCTGCTGACCGCCAAAGGCAGTGCTTAAAGCACTGAATACTCCCCTTCGCGCGTGTGCAGTGCGAGTACATGTACCAACAATGTCACTTGTGTCCCCTGGATGACCCAAAGAATCTATATCTTCTGGTGTCAATCCGGGACACTTCCCTTTTTTTTTCTTGCGCGCAGTTTGCTTTCAGCACTGTGTAAAGTCTTCAGTAAGGTGGCTACCTTATACCCCGTTGCTGGTAGCTCCTTGACTTTTGTGTGCCGGATCAGCGGACGTTTGTCCTCCAGGAGCTGCAACGGTGGTCTGTCACTTCATTGAAGTGTGTTTTGTGGTAGCTTCACCTGTGTGTCATCAACCTCTGTTGGCAAAGGCTGCGTGCATGCTGCCTCACCCCAGCATATGGTTAGATGTGTTTTGCCTAATACGCTCTGGATGAGGTGAGTGTTTTCCCTTTATTTTCGGCAGATTTGCCTTAATATTAAGATCGTTGATCTCTACCGCGTTCACGCCGCCTCACCCCAACGATTAGCTTCTTTGTGTTCGCTGAAGGGTTGCATAAGCATGCCTGGTGCCCAGCGTGGATTATTTTTTGCTTTTGGTGAACTTCATCTGTTGAGAGTCAGGTGTTCCCTGACCTTTGTTGTTGTGGTCCGCATGTGCGTTGTCCACAGCAGCATAGGGTTCCTTTGTTTGATGAACGGCGTAGTGGTTATTTTTTGTTGGTATTTGTGGCCTCTGCTGGAACAGGCTAGCGTACGCACTCCCTCCCCCCAACATACAGTTCCTTCGTGTTAGACTGTAGCGTTAGCACTGTGGTTAGCTCCCGCCACCTTGTGGTTGTTTATTGATCCCCCACAGTGCAATGATGGTTTTTTGTTTGCTTTTGTGGCCTCTGCTGGAACAGGCAGCGTTCGCGCTCCCTCCCCCCAGCATGTGGTTCCTGTACCCAGCAATTGGATGGTGTCTGCACTTAAGTTGGCTGAGGAGTGATCTGTGCCAGGTTTGTGTGGTGTCATCACAATGGATGGCTACCATCTGTGCACATCCTGTGGGCTTTCTTTGCAGCCGGAAGATGGCCACGACCTGTGCCCCACATGCCTTGGTCCTCAACACCTGTGGGAGGCGCTCTCGGGCAATAACTGCATGGACTGCAGCTACCTGCCTCAGGCAGTTAGGGCTGCCAGGTTGGCAGGGGTGGAGGGCCCAGCGGCTGATGCTGGCCTCCCTCCTTCAGACCATCCCTTTGGCCCGTCAGACACGCCCCAAGCGGCGTGCAGAGGCCGCAGCGACCGCCCCCTCCAAAAAGAAGGTGAGATCTGACCACGGGAGGTTGTCATCCGAAGTGGAGTGGCTATCTGCTGATCTGGCACAGATGAGGTCTTTGCTCACTGAACGCCAGCCTGGTACCCCTTTCAGTGTTTCCCCTAGGTTCATTGCCTTGGGGCGCGCTACCGGTGCTGGAGGGAGCGTGGTCCATCAAAAATGCTCTGTGATATCATAATTAAAGAGCATTTAGATCTCAATAAATATTGGACACTGATTTTTGTTCACTTTTTTTGGGCAATGGAGCCCTTTTTCATACAACTACAACATTCTCAAAAATATTTAAAATACACTGCATGAAGTATAAAAAGTATTTAAAAAACAGGAGGAATGTAACATTACATGTAACCATGTAAGCTCAGCAGGTGGACAGAAGATGATTCATGCTTATTAATAAAGTTATAGTGACTAACAATGAGGAGAAACTACATGCTGAAAGTTTCCTACACTACTAGTTGTGCTTCTCTTCTTAGTAAGGACAGCTGGCCTAAAAACACTGAGATTTTTGCTTGGGGAGATTGTTTGGTAAGCTTCTGGTCATCCATTAATGTTTAATTTTTTTTTTCTTTTTTTTTTTTTTTTTTTACCGTTATGGTCGCTCCTTCCTCCGCCGCCTGTGTGTGTATGTGTGTGCTTGTGTTTGTGTTTGTGTGTGTGTGTGTGTGTGTGTGTGTGTGTGTGTGTGTGTGTTTGTGTCTGTATACTCCCCTTCACACTGCCGCGCGGCAAGGCGCCGCCTCCAGTCATTTCAATGAGGGACAGGCGGCAGACAGCAAGCGGTTTTGACCGCGGCTTTAGGACCCAGAAGCGGTCGCCGCTTGGGAAAGCATTTCTACTGAATTGTTTTTAGGAAAGGGAGTGTTGTGAGACACTTTAAGGTGGCCTCTGCTCTGACGTTCGCTGGATCACCGCTACGTCTCGGACCGCGGTGGCAGCGGCCTCTTATTAAAAGACTGCATGTCGGGGGGACTCCGCCTGCAGAGAGACGGTTTGGTTGCTGCGCGGCTTATCAGTGTTGTGCGAGAGGAGCGGGGGAAGAGGCGTTTAGCAGAGTGGAGAGGAAAATGCATTTTATTAAATGTAAGCAAACCATAGCGACACAACGTTAGACTTTAACAGTAGACTCTAGTTGGCTTTTTTATTTGATAAAAATCTCTGTCATAAGAACTTTGATCAAAATAGATATGATTTTTTTTAAATGTTCGTCGGTCTGAATCCTGTAAGCAGGGCGGGCGCGTCTGTTGGGGGGGCGGGGCGCCCTCCCAAATACACTATAGGGGAAACACTGCCTTTGGTGGCTGATGTGGCACTCTCCCCTCCAATGCCAGCACTTTTGCCAGAGGAGGATACACTCTCCCTGGCAGCTTCCGCTAGCCACTTCTGTCGTAGTTCCGGGGGATGGGGAATCCCTACCATCGGAGCAAGGCTCCTGCTCCTCAGTTTAGACTTCAGGGTCTGAAATGGGGGAAGGCTCCATGCATGCTGTAATGCACCTGGCTCTTGAGCGGTTGAACACATCAGTTCCGCAATAGGCGGAAGCAGCACCTGCAAGTGCTTTCTTCAGGCGCAGGTCAGCCTCTACTACCTTCGCTATTCCCCACTCTGTGGACTATCTGAAGGAGTTGCAGGCCTGTTGGAGGGACAGTAAGGCCTGCTCCCGTCTCTCTGCAGATGAGTGGACCCTGGCAGCCATGCATGATGCAGCAGGGGCCGGCCTGGATCGCATACCAGCAGTTGAGCCCGCTATCGCTTTGCTCATTGTGGCCCCAGATGAGGCTCTGCGAAAAGATGCTAGGTGCCCTATAACCCGGTGTTGGATCACAGATGAGACTGTGACTGCTGATACTCACACCTTTTGTGATGCCTCGCTGGAGGCATTTGGCTTAATTTCCAGGGAGCTTGGAGAGGAGAATGCTGCGCAGCCTGCCGGTGAAACCAGGGCAGGTGTTTGGTCCTGCAGCCCAGGAAGCACTGGAACGGACCACCCAGGCTGGGCAGTCCAGGCAACAGCTTGCAGGTCTTAGGCGGATGCCTCCTCCTGTTAGGCCCCCTGTCAGTGGGTCTAGGGGTCCCTCTGCTGTCTTTCGCACCAGCACACCACAGAGGGGCCACTCCACTGGTCATTCTCGGGTTCAGCATCCCACACAGAGACCCCAACGGGATTTTTGGACTCTGCCTGCTTGCAGCCCAGGCAGTTTCGTGCTCCAGGGCCTGTCTGTCCCCCCTCTAGGGCCCCAGGGGGCCGGGGGGGCCAGAGATTGAGGCCTTGGGGTTGGCGGTCGGGTATTTTTTACATCAGCAGCTCCAACAGTGGGCTTCTCATGCTCTGGATCCATGGGTAGTCGCCATCCTGACCCATGGATACAGACTTTAGTTCCGCCGCCGCCGCCCCCTGCATTTGGTCGGGTCATAATGACCTCCATCAGAGACCCGACAAAGGCTCTCGTTTTGGACCAGGGGTTGGCTGCCCTCCTGGCCAAGGGTGCCATTGATAGTTGCAGGCTGGGATGGCACCAGCCCACAACTATTAATGGCATAGTTGTGGGCTGGTGCCACAACGAGGCTGGTCGACATATTTTCTTGTGGCAAAATCGATTGGGTTTCGCCCAATCCTGGACCTCAGAGCGCTGAACAGCATTCTGAAGGTCATGCCGTTCCACATGTTGACCACAGCGCATGTCCTACATACTGTTGCACATGGGGACTGGTTCACGTCCATCAACCTCAAGGATGCTTACTTCCACATCCCAATCGCTCAGGCGCACAGGCAGTTTCTTCGCTTTGCCTACCAAGGCCGCCACTGGCAGTTCAGGGTGCTGCCCTCTGGGCTCTCTCTCTCCCCAAGAGTCTTCACCAGATGTATGGTGGCAGCACTTGCGCCTCTACAGGCTCAGGGCTTGAAGGTTCTTCCATATCTGGACAATTGGCTGGTCTGCGCTCCCTCCAGGGCCCAGGTGTCCCGGGACACAGAGCTTCTCCTGTCCCATGTGACTCGGCTCAGACTCAAGGTAATTGTGGAGAAGAGTTGCCTGGTGCCATCCCAGCCCACAACTATCATTGGTGTTTCTCTGGACAGTGTTACAATGACAGCGAAGCCATCCCCCCAGCGCGTGCACGATATCTTCTGCCATCTTGCCCGAGAGGGCCACTGGCTGACCTATGTATTTTTTCTTTCGTCTCTTAGGCAGACTAACATCTATCTCAGTAATAGTACCTCTGGGGTTGCTATCACTGCGCCCACTGCAGCGGTGGCTGAACAGCTCCTCACATGGGCAGCCCTCCGCCTTATCAGCCTGCGGGTGATACATCTGCCAGGAGAGCAGAACCGCCTGGCAGACTTCCTCTCCCGTCAGAAGCCTCCATCAGGGGAGTGGCGCCTTCACCCGGAGGTGGTGAGCACTATATGGAGCCTCTTCGGCAGAACAGAGGTGGACCTCTTCGCTTCAGAGGCATCGACCCACTGTCCTCTGTGGTTCTCCCTGGCTCAGATAACCAGCCCACTCGGCCAAGATGTGCTGGCTCATCCATGGCTGAACAGCCTTCTGTGTGCCTTTCCTCCTATGCCCCTGATTCAGCATGTGCTCCAGAGGGTCCTTCAGGAGGGCCACAGGGTTTTGCTCATAGCTCCCTTTTGGCCAGGGAAGAGTTGGTTCCCACTATTGCACAGTCTGTGTCGCAGCACACAGTGGTGCCTTCCCGACAGGTTTGATCTTGTCAGGATTTTGTCCCTTCATAGTTCTAAGAGCTCAGTGTAACTTTCACGGTTCATACCAAAAACCCCTGACATAACTCAAAATAAAAATAACCAAGAGTCAGCTGAAGGCAATCAGATGGGATTTACTTTGCAGTGCGTTGAGTACCACATACAACAAACAGAGCTGGATGATGAACTGAAGATGTGTTATGTTTTCTCTCTTTTATAAGAGTGTCAAGAAAGGTGTTTGTATTTGGTGACCTCCGTACCTCGCTGTCTTGGAACGAGCCAGACTGAGCTGGTATGGAAGATGTCCCTCAGACCTGATAAAAGGCAGAGAGACAGCCTCCATACGAGGTCAGGTACGGAGGTTAGTGAATCAGCATATGAGGTCAGAAGTATGCATAAGCTAGACAGTGATTACAAGCATGATTATATGACAGGATTGGAACAGGGTTATAAAGAGTCAAATTCATGAAAAGAATATATACAATATGTACAAAAACTGAATACATAAAATATGTACAAAAGTCAAATTATTCTTCACAGATCTCCTGTCCCAAATGGCGGGGCGGATCTGGCACTCCATTCCACACCAGCTTCAATTGTGCGTTTGGCCACTGGAGGGCCTGAGGCACTGTTGAGTGTCTGTGCAAACTCTGTCCAGTATACTATACCAAATGCAAGGACACCATCTACTCGTCTCCAGTATGAAAACAGATATAAGTTGTTTTCCACTTGGTGTACTGGTAGAGGAATAGACCCTACAAACTGTTTGTGCCAACTATTTTGGACTTCCTCCAGTTCCTTCAGGATGAAGGCCGATCTCCTTCAACTTTAAGGGTTTATGTGGCAGCCATATCATGTTGACACATTAGAGTTGACGATGTCACAATTGGTGGTCACAGGCTGGTGTCCCTCTTTTTGAAGGGGGCTCAGAGGCTGCATCCCCCTAGGTCCATGAGGGCCCCACCGTGGGATCTTCCCTTGGTGCTAGGGGCCCTACAGCGGCCCCCATTTTATCCCTTGGCACAAGCAGGGTTGAAGTGGATAAGACTTAAGACTGCATTTCTTCTGGCTATTTCTTCTGCAAAGTGTGTCAGTGAGCTGCACACCCTGTTGGTCAGTGACTCATGCCTGAGGTGGAATTCGGATGGTTCAGGAGTCATCCTGTGGCCCAGCGCAGCTTTTCTTCCCAAGTTGCTGTCCCATACCTCACCTCAACCAACCTATTTGGCTGGTGCGGTTTGAGCTGCTTTCAGGGGAGACGGAGGATGAGCCTGAACTGTTGTGTCCGGTATATGCTTTGGAGGTCTGCACTGCAGCCACTGCATGTCTTTGGAGGTCTGATCAGCTTTTTGTCTGTAACGGTAGTTCTAGCAGGGGTTGTGCTTTCTCCAAACAGAGCTTGTCCCACTGGGTTGTTGACGCCATTGTCCACGAATTTCGGGCAAGTAAGCGTCCCCTTCCACCTGTTGTGAGGTGCCATTCTACCAGAAGTGTGGCTACGTCATGGGCTGCCCTGAAGGGAGCGCCCCTGGAGGACACATGTGCTGCAACCTCATGGGCATCACCAGGCACTTTCTCCAGATTCTAAAGAGTGAATGTGGCCACACCCCATCCGTTGGCTGTGGTTCTTCAACCGGAGTCCCCTGATCATACTGATTGATGGGTGGTAAGCTGGATTCCTCGTGACTTTTCTGGTGTGTGTAACGTTGTCAGTGAGGACCCAGAAGCAAGTAGGTGAAGTTAGGAATGAACAGTCTTTATTCAACAGCACAACCAGAAACAATTCTTAGCGGGGTGCGAATCCGCGACCAGGTGATCTGCGGCCGGGCGCTCTCCCAACTGAGCTAACCCGGAGCTTCTTAGACGACGGGGCACACAGTCTTTTAGAGGGGTGTAGCTGCGTCTTGAGCGGGGCTTCAACTCGCGACAGTAAACAAAGAGGTGACGACTCACACAGTCTTTTAACGGAGTGTAGCTGCGTCTTGAGCGGGGCTTCAACCCGCGACAGCAAACAAAGAGGTGACAACTCACACGGTCTTTTAACGGAGTGTAGCTGCGTCTTGAGCGGGGCTTCAACCCGCGACAGCAAACAAAGAGGTGACAACTCACACGGTCCTTTAACGGAGTGAAGCTGCGTCTTGAGCGGGGCTTCAACCCGCGACAGCAAACAAAGAGGTGACCACTCACACGGTCCTTAACGGAGAGTAGCTGCCTTGAGCGGGCTTCAACCCGCGCAGCAAACAGAGAGGTGACCACTCACACGGTCCTTAACGGAGAGTAGCTGCGTCTTGAGCGGGCTTCAACCCGGCAGCAAACAGGAGGTGTCCAAAACAGAGAGCCACACAGTCGAGACAGGAAACAGGCTTTGGCATGAGCGGAGACGAACCTGTGACCACTTGATCCGTGAGCGGACGCCTTACCGACTAAGCCACCCAGGAGAAGCACAGGCAGAAGCTCACTCAGTCCTTTAATGGGAGAAGGTGATGCAGGCTTGACTCACACACTGACGATTGGAGGCGTTCGGGAACACTCGGTGATGTGGTTCAGGCGAGCTCTCGTAGTCGAGGACAGGCGGGGAGTCAGACACCAGGCGAATGGCACAACGTAGAAGAGACAGGCTCGGCAACAGGAGACGGAAGCAGGATCAGATACCAGACGTGGGTCACAACGTAGATCAGACAGGACTCGGCAACAGGGGACTGCAGCAGGATCGAAAGCCGGGGATTCAGACAGGCGGGTGAATGCAGGACAGAAGCTAGTCGATACCTTGGAGTCAGGCCGAGGGTCAGGCGTATGAGGCAGAGTCTGGGACGAAACTAGTTGGCAACGGGTGATCAATCCGGGAAACAAGTCTGGACCTTTCAGCATGAGTGCGACGACAGTCTGACAACAACTGAGTGTGGAGCTGGGGCTTAAGTAGCTGGCTTGATTGCCGGAGACGAGGTGCAGGTGTGAACAGCGACACAGGTGAGGTGAGTCTGAACTGATTAGAGTGGAGCAGGTGAGTGACAGGCTGCGGATGAGGCTGAGGCTGAAGCTGAGATTGTGACAGTGTGAGTCATTCAGTGCTTTAAGCACCGCCTCTGGCGGTCAACAGGGACGAAATAGAACAGAAAGTTACGGATGTAACTATTGTTCTATGAATCCCGAATGACCGCCAGAGGTCTCGTTGATGCTGGCTGGTGAGGATGGCTAGCTGAGTGGCAAAGGCATGGTTAAACTGGTAGTTCCTCTCGACATCGTGCTCCCCATTTTTCCCCTGATGTGGAAGGATTGCCCTGACCCTACATTGCTAGCATCAGTGTCCAGGGTGAAGGGCTGAAGAAGGTCAGGGTAAGCCAGGGCGGGGGCAGTGGTCATTGCTACTTTGAGCTGATCGAAGGCAGCAGCACAGCTTTAGTTCCAGATGAAGGGCTGACCCTTGTCAGTCAGATGGTGGAGGGGGCCAACGATGGTGGCAAAGCCCCTGATGAACCACCTATAGTGGGATGCAAGGCCCAGGAAGCTCCACAGCTCACCAACGTTCATGAGGGTGGGCCAGTCCCAGACACCCAACATCTTAGTCAAGTCAGTTGCCACTCCCTACTCCCTGACCACATGATCCAGGAATGTCATCTCCCTGGTCATCAGCTGGCACTTGGCAGTGTAGTCGCAGCCCAGCTCTGTTAATAGTGGGAAGACACTGGCCAGGTTGGTCATCACTGTGTCAAAGTTTGCAGCATGTACCAGCAGGTTGTCCAGGTAAACCACACAGTGACTTTGGGGAATGTCCACCAGCACTCTCTCCATCAAGCATTCAAAGGTGGCTGGTGCATTGCAGAGCCCAAATGGCATGACTTTTAACTGCCATATACCCTGACCAATGGTGAAGGTGGTTTTCCACCTGCCAATAGCCACTGTGGAGACTGAGGGAGCTGAACCATCGGAAACGTGAGATGTAGTCCAAGGCATTGTCGATCCTCGGAAGGGGGTATGAGTCCTTCCTATGACAGCATTAAGACATTGAAAGTCCACTCAGAAGCATGGTTTGCATTTTTCCTCTTTGTCAACACAACAGGAGTTGCCTAGGGGCTGTTAGAGGGCTCTATCATCCCTGCCCCGGCCATCTCACGGATCATCTCCTCCGCAAATCGTTTAGTCAGGGCTTGATGATGGGGGTGTATGGGTTGGGCTGTACCCGTGTCAATGGTTTGCTGGACCAGTCCAGTTGGTCTGCATTCCTTGTCTGTGGCTGCAAAAAGATCCAGGTTGTCCTCAAGGAGGCATTTCAGTCATTGTCTTTGTTCTGAGTCCAAGCCGCCAATGCTGTGCTGCCACATATCATCCACTGCTATTACTGTTTCCTCTGCCGAGCTGCCGGATGATGAAGTCTGTGATCCACCTGAATGGGTTGTAGCTCTGGATGATTGGTAACCAAGGGCTGAGCTCCAGGACATAGTGATGACAGGACGTCTGCCTGGCAACTTGCTTGTCGATTGGCTGCCCTGGCCCGTACTGGTCTACCAGACTGGAGAATTAATGTCTCTGTGCCAAGGGTGGTGGTTGGACCCGCAATGTCAACCTTAGCTCCCAGGTGACTTAGCAGATCCATTCCAATGATGCACTCATCTTTGATGGTGGTTCGCCAAATCTCATGTACCAACTTTACACCACCCACCTGGAATCTCAGTGTCTTTTGCCCTTTCATGCCAGCTCGCTCCCCGGTGATAGTCATGAGCTGGGTGTCAGTGTAGGCTCCCAAGGGCGAGATGGTGCCAGGGAGAACACCAGGTCTTATCATGGTTATGGTTGCTCTGGTATCCACAAGGGCACTGCAGCACCAATTGTCTATAGTGCAGTCCAGACAAAGCCCCCTTGAGTGCCCCAGGTGGCTGTCCACTGTACATCCTCTACATCCCCCTGTGGGGCAGGGGGGGTCTTATTGGAGTGGCATTCCCTTCAATGGGCACCCACCAGTGTTGACCTGGCCCTGGGAGTGGGACTGGACACTCACAAGCCACATGGCCTGGTTCACCATAGTGGTAGCAGCAATTCTTTCAACTACGAGGAATCTGTTGCGTGACTATGGCTGGGCCCTGGTGCACGACTTCGTCTAGGTCCTCTTCCTCCTGGTGGTCTGTCATACGGGCGCAAGGTTGTTGGTGGTAGACTGCTTTCGAGTTCAGTGGCGTTGAGAACACCAGCTCAGCGCATATGGCTTCCCAAGCACCTCACTGAGCAATCTGGGCAAGGTGAGATGAACATGTCGACTCAGCTGGTCCGGTGACAATCCTTGAAGAAAAGCGTGGAGTAGGGCTGAACAATTCATCGTTTTCAGATCAAAATCGCAATTTTAGACAATGCAATTTTGTGATCGCCAAAGCAGCAATTTTTTGCAGCGCTCCTGACTGACTCAGGATCTGTTGTTTCAAGTATTATACACATACTGTTTTACAAATTTGTAGACAATCTACATGTTAAAAGTGCTGGTAAGCAGGCCAACAACACAAAGCCTCTGTTTAGGAGTAGAAGTTAATGAAAACAGATTATTTATCATCACAATTGAAGGTGATGAATGTGTTAAGTGTTTTTCATCATTTATTTCCTTACTGTTGTCTGTACTGTAAACAAAGTGAATTTTGCACTGAAGTTTGATTTGAAAAAAAAAAAAAACGTGAATTGCAATATCTGACAGAAAAATTGAAATTAGATCTTTTCCTAAAATCGTTCAGCCGATTTTAGGAAAAGCTTTGGGATACATGTGAATATCTCAAAGCTTGATTTGAAGAAAATCGTGAATCGAATTGAAATCGCAATATCTGCCAAAAAAAAAACGCAATTCAATCTTTTCCTAA
Source organism: Scarus forsteni (assembly GCA_036419115.1). NCBI lineage: Eukaryota > Metazoa > Chordata > Actinopteri > Labriformes > Labridae > Scarus > Scarus forsteni. The sequence continues at coordinate 463,363 of JAZDUH010000484.1, read as the reverse complement.
AATCGTTCAGCCCTAGCGTGGCGCGAACTCTGGATAACTGTGCTGGGCGTGCAGCCGTCTGCGGCAAAGGTATCCAAGGTCTCACTATCCTGACGCTGACTCTGGTCGACTGAACGCTGCTGTCCAAACCACCTTTCCAAGGCAGCTGTTAGGGGCTGCAGGTCCTGCTGCTCCAACGGGGCAAGGTCCAGAAGTATCTGCAGGGCGCCGCCCACCAGCAAAGGGGCCAGATGTGTGGCGGCTTCTCTGCTGTCCCTGCCACTGTGATGTGTGGCCAGCTGAACTTGTGAGAAACAGGGCTCTAACAGGGTGGTGCCGTTGTGATTTTAGCAGGCGTTTTGGGTGTAGTAGTTACTGTTAATACCTGATCATCGTTCAGATTGGCTGGTGTCCAACCAAAACCCCTCCCGCTATGTTGGAGGGGTGCTCGTCGTTCACCCTCCCCGCTGCAAGAGGGCATAGTTGGTGCTGTACCTGTAAGCTGTCCTCCATCATGTTTGCCTGTGGGGAAAACTAACGCCAATGGATGCTAGTGAATGTCTTTGATGGGCCCTAGGTGTCTTTGCTGGGGTCCCCGTGAGACTCTTAAATGGCCAAAAGTTCTCTTCTATATCCCGCCCCAGGGCCCGTATTCCTAAAGATTCTGAGAATCCTCTCAGAGAGCTCCTAACTTAGCCTAAAAATTCCCAGCCAGGAGTCTTAGCTTAGGAGTGATTCCAGAACACTCTCAGAGAACTCTGAGCAAGGAATGGACAGAAACTCCTATCTTAGTGAGGAGGTGTGGCTGACCACGTTGCTAGGTATGAGTCATCATTTCCAAAGCTGTGATTAGTTGATCCTAAAAGCTGGATAAAAAACTTACTTTTGGTGATAACTGATAAACTTAATCATGGAATCTAATCTTATGAAGACTGTGTAATTTTAAATAACATCAGATAAAAGAAAATACATGTTAAATGAATAGTAAACTGTACTATAAAATAATCCTACTGCATGCCCACATATTCACATAGTGATGGTTATATTAATTTGCTTTTATTAATTGCATGCTTTTGTACTTTCAACTATCAACATAACTTAATTTGGTATTAACGAGTGTAACACAGCACAGCTTTCATCAATGTCCTTGATTGCTGACAGGTGTATAAGAAGTAGGCTTGTCTGGCTTTTACATCTGCTTCAAACTGGTGAACAACAATGGAGAAAAAAAGAACAAGAAAACCCAACTGGACCGAGGAACAGTGTTTGCTTTTGGCTCAGTTGATCAATGAGCATAAAAGTGTTTTGAGGGGTAAATTTAGCCCCAGTGTCACAGTGCAAGCCAAGAAGCAAGCCTGGGACACTATAGCACAACAGATAAGTGCCTCCTTTCCGTTGGTTGTGCGCACAAGTGAGGATTGCGAGAAGCGGTGGTATGTGTTGCAGTCAAAAGCAAAAGAGGAGATTGCGGCACAGAAACGTGAAGAATATCTCTCCTGCCTCTTCCCTCTGCCATTTTGTCCTCTGTTTAGGGAACTCCTAAGCTGCCTAAAAGTCCTCTTCTCTGCTCCTAATAGATCTCACCTTAGGAGCACTCTTAGGAGCTAGGATTCTTTTGGAATAGCTTTTATCTTTACTAAGATCTACTCTCAATTTTTAGGAGAAATTCTAAGAAAACACCAAGATTCTAAGAATTTCCTCAGAATTTGGCCACCAGGAGCAACTCTTTGCACTAAGAATCTTTAGGAATACGGGCCCAGATCTTCTGTCTCTCTCTGCATGTAGGCATCCATATCCCACCTCTGACACCAATGTAGCGAGACTAGGTTTTTAAAGAGGGAACCAGAGAGCTTTAGCTTTAGCCGTTAGCTTCTGAGCTTAACACAATGGAACAGCTGGTTGTTAGGCTCAGTGGACAGCAAAGAACTGGGGGAGATTCACATGAACAGCAGCACCACCACTTGCTGGGCCATTGGTATCACACAAGGTCTTTTTGGCTTTGAACATTGTACACTCATTCCCAACATAAAAGCGGTCTCTCTCTCTTTCTGTGTACATACAGCATAACACCGGAAAAACGTAACCAGTGAACAACAAAACATGCCCTAACGCTTCGACAGTCCACCAAGTCCAGCACTACAGTCTATACAGCATCAACCCTCTCCTGCAGGCCGGCACAGTATTTTTGAAGTGGGGTTGAATGAGCTCCATATGACCACTAAGTACATTATATAAGGTATTAACTTCTCACCTTTCCCTCATTAAGACACAGTCTGTAACAGTCTGTGACTAAGAAATAGCCGCTAACAGGAAAGTACTGTACCATGAACAAAGGCTATTTTCTCCACCTACAAGAACTCAAATCAAAAAGTAATACCACAGTTTAAGAGAATGCTACATATGAGTGTTTTTAAGTGCATTAACAATATGTAAATATAAAGTTTATCTAGTCACTGAAGTACAGTGAGACTCTACCTCCACAGAGTCTCTGCTAAACCTGCACAGAAGATGGCTGTCTGGACGGGGTGTCACATTTAATGCAGGTCAGGTGAAAATACATGCCTAGCAGTGTTTTGTGTGACCGCAAATCACACATAAAATAAAATTTGAACTTAACTTTGCTTTGAGTCCAGGTAAATCTCTGCGGCGTCCCCTCTGCATAAGGTCAGGCTGTGTAACAGCAATCTTGTTTTACGGAAACATCACAGGCTAATGCACAATATGCTAACCACAGTGGGATCTCCGCAACTAAGTTTACCTTCCTGGCTTACCTGAACACAAATGAAAGGACCATAGGCTGGCAAAGGACTGAATATATTCAGCTTACTGTTAAACTTCTCTTCCTGAACACACAAGAACCACAAATTCATTTTGTTTTGTGAGGATTCACCCCTGCTCTCAGTGTCTCTCACCCTCCCTTCATGCGTCTCTGCTGGCAGTCGGTGTGGCTACCTCTCTCCTCACTTCTCTGCTACCACTCACCTGCACATGGTCACCGAATCACCAGCAGTACATAAGCTCTATGAAGCCACCTCATCCTCGCAGGTGGATTTCTGCACATCCAAGTTGGTTTGTTGTCCGTATGTTCTCATTTATGTACCTCTCTGCTTGGGGTTTAGCCGTTCTTCTCCCTTAGGACTATTTGCCTGTTTGGAAGAGTGTTTTTTGAATGTGCCTACTAATATCGCTGTTGGATTTGTCTTCTGCTCCTTAGCTCGACAGTGTCTCATTGAGTTTCCACACTGCCCACCTTTAAATACTCACTTTATACCCTGAAAACTCCCTCACAAACACTGGACTGTCCCCTTCCGTTGTTATTTTGGAACTGTGCTTAGATCTCTGTAAAACATGATTTGTTTCATTCTTCAGCTTTGGGTTCAAAGTTTACACACTAAGTGGAAGTATTTCCTGTCATTAGCAGTAATTAGCATCGGCAGAACAACACTACGTGATGGACAAATAGCTGGTGTTTCCAACAGATTAAGATCATGTTATAACTGTTGATGCTGAGTCACTCTGATTGTCTTCATGCTGAGTCATTTAATCTCCCTTTTGTTTTAATCCACAGAGTTAAGCAGGAAACATCTGAACTCCTCAGTGATGGACCCAAACAGCATGAATTAGACCTGGACTCAATATTTATGGTGAGAGCATAACACAAAGTTTCTTAAAGATCTTGTAGAGCCATACATCTCTTTCTAAAGCTTTCGGTGCAGGCCAGCTCTCACTGGGTTCCTCCCTCTCCATTTCTCTCTGTTTCTCTAACTCTCTTTCAGTCCTATTTCTATATCTGCTTTTGCCCCTTTTGATTTGCTACTGTACTTGCCTCTGGTTCTTGACTTGAAGGCCACATGGGGTCCTTAATGTAGACTGCCTTAAGTGCAGACTGCTTGCTGCTATGGACCTCAGAAGCTTCAATTACTACAATTACAAATATTTGGCCTTTCCTTTAGACCCATTCCATAATCATTAGAGTTCATGTTAACTCTTATTAACTTTAAAGAGATTAACTAAAATAAATACATAGTAGTTCCTGCAAACAGGTCACATATATTAGTGTGACCTTGACAAACAATCATGGATGACCTGCTGCTGTCTATATAGTCCACTCCAAGTGCTCTATCCTGCATCAACCATCAGCAGAAATGAACTAATTTAACATAAATTCATATTTTTAGACCACTTCAAAAAATTTATATGTAGCGTACTCTTCCACTGTGGTATTAGTTTTTGATTTGAGTTCTTGTAGGCGGAGAAAATAGCCTTTAAATTTCGGTACAGTACTTTTCCATTAGCGTCTTTTCTTCGTCACAGACTCTTACAGACTGTGGCTTTCTGGTGGAGAGGAGAGAACTGTCTACTGTATCTAATGTTCTTAGTGACCATATGGAGCTCATACAACCCCATTTTAAAAATACTGAACTGTCCCTTTAATGTTAACAGAATGATAGCTCTATCCATGTGGAGTAGATATACATCCCTAATGAATACCTTTACAACCACATAGACATGAGAACCTTCTTAAAAATGAGAAGCCACATCTCTAGAGGCTTGCCTGTAATACATATGTATTCAGAAGAGACAAATACAGTGAAGACAAATTTATGGTATGGGTGTTCATAAGTTTTTCATGTTATTTGACACACACTTATAAGCAGGAAAGACATCACTTATCTTGGATTCTCATTTTGATGCTGTTGTATTGTTCAACATCACTAATCTCCACCTTAAAGTCTTTCCATATGTTAGTGTTAATATAAGATCAAGTATTTGCATGATTGTTGATTATACGTCTATGCAAATTGTCATAACCATCATACAGAGATTAGGGCTCTCCTGAAAAGGAGATGCTGCATCTCAATAGGCAAACCTCTAATAAATTCATATTCAGCAGAGAGAAATATGATGAAGACAGGTCTATGATTGGTCCATGGATCAGTCACTAGCTTCAGTTCTTACTTTATTCTACTTGTTTCCATAGCCTTGCAGAGCAGACAGAGCCGCCTGATTCTGAAATCATGCAGATCCATCTTGCCAGGCTTCATTGTTTAGTGGTTTCACTCAGCTAAATGCTTAATGGCCCAATCAGGGAAGAGAGACAGGGGCAGTAGGAGCTGCAGACATGACGTCAACAGGACGTGACTTGACAGGAAGTCAAGTCACTTCTCTCTCTCTAGGTCGTCCTCAGATGAGCCTTCCATCGTTGTTTCCAGTCATCCCTGCCTTCCATACATCCGACCAGTTCGCTGGTACTTTGAGCTCCTGCGTCCTCCTTCAATACCCCCATAATGTGGGGCGTCCTCCTGACCGGTATCCATGTGTTGGTTCCCATAGAACCAGTTTGGAGGCTGTTTGGAGTCTCATCCTCCTGGCTGCTACCTTGTCGTTCACCCTTGGAATACCTTTGTACAGAATTTTGTTGGGAACATGTGCGTCCTTGCTGATGTTGAGTACCACACGCAGCATCCTGGTGTAGCACCCGTCTAAAGATTTCTGCAGGGTCGGCTTCAGGGTCCAGCATTCACTACCATTCACTACCTTCACTACCACTTCACTTCCGTTTGTTCAAAAAGTGGCAGCTAATGCCGTTCAGCCTGTGACCATCATGTTTTTCAGTTGTATTTGGCACAATATGCTCTCCTCAGAAGTTTACTTTGTAGGGATTGTCTTTGACGAGGTTCATGTCACATACAAGTGTTAAATGATACATCTGTGTCTATAATTTAATGTAAAATGATAGCTTTAAGGTAGACAAACTAACAGCTGTTAGCTGCAATGGCTAACGGCTGATAAGGTCAAACAACTGTTAACGGCCATTAGCCGTTAGCTTTAAGCCATTAACTGCAGCTGCTAACAACAGTTAGCTGCTAACAACAGTTAGCTGCTAACAACTGTTAGCCACTACGGCTAATGGCCATTAACTGTTGCAGGGCTCCTTCCCAGATGGATTAGTGAAATATTTCCAACATGGAGCTGTCCATCTGATGTGTCAGGTTATTGTCTCCCCCACCTTGCTTCTTTCCTTCACCCACACACACAACACAGTTTTGGTTTGATGGCTGTTCACCATGAGACTGGATCTTCTCCAAGATTTCCAGCTGCTGTTTCTTCTTGCCGCCATTGCTGTAACCCCCCTTCAGATGCACCTTCCTCTAGTTTGGTCGGCCAAAGAATTCATGAAGGGTTTTAGATATATGTATGTGTAACATATGAAGCCCGCTCTAATGAAAAAGTGTCTCAAGATCAACACAGGTAATGAAATGGCTTTATACAAATAAACATTACTTGATTGATTGATTGACTTTAACAAACTCCATGATCTTCAGATTTGATGGTCCACCATCAGCCAGTCTCTGTGCTGGTCTTGTCAGATTATTCTGGCTGTGATCTACACATTTAATCTCCTCTCTGTCATTGTTCTCCAGCTGCTGGAGGAGGACATCATCACCTTTGTGAAACACCAGCTGAGGAGGATTCAGAGAGCTTTACGTCCAGATTACCCAGAATATTTAGAGGGTCAGAGTGAGGATGTGTTGGATGACAAAGATGAGGAGCAGAGGAGCAGCAGAGAGGCATTTCTGGAGATCACACTGGACTTCCTGAGGAGGAGGAATCAGGACAAGCTGGCCGATTGTCTGTGGAACAGTAGGAACTTTTTTTCTTGTTTAATATGATGGAGAGAGGAAGTGGAGGTTTACAGTGTTTATAATCAAATCGTTGTAGTCTAATCTTAAGATCTGAGCAGCACTCAAGAATGTGTCGATCCAAACTTTAATGTCATTTGGTGTTTTTTCCTTCAGGATCTCAGGCTGGACTGTGCTCACAAAAACTCAAGTTCAACCTGAAGCAGAAGTTCCAGACCTTGTCTGAGGGGATCATTAAAGCAGGAACCTTAACCCTGCTGAACCAGATCTACACAGAGCTCTACATCACAGAGGGAGAGGCTGGAGGGGTCAATGAGGAACATGAGGTCCGCCAGATTGAGACCACATCCAGGAGACCACATGGACCAGAGAAAACCATCAGCAGAGAAGACATCTTTAGAAGATCACCTGGAGAGGATGGAGCAATCAGAACAGTGATGACGAAGGGCGTGGCTGGCATTGGTAAAACAGTCCTCACTCAGAAGTTCACCCTGGACTGGGCTGAAGACAAAGTCCACCAGGACATACAGTTCATGTTTCCATTCACCTTCAGAGAGCTGAATCTGCTGAAGGGGCAGAAGTTCAGCTTGGTGGAGCTTGTTCATCACTTCTTCAGAGAAACCAAAGAAGCAGGAATCTGCAGGTTTGAGGAGTTCCAGGTCTTGTTCATCTTTGATGGTCTGGATGAGTGTCGGCTTCCTCTGGACTTCCACCAAACAAGAATCCTGACTGATGCCACAGAGTCCACCTCAGTGGATATGCTGCTGATCAACCTCATCAGGGGGAACCTGCTCCCATCTGCTCTCCTCTGGATCACCACACGCCCTGCAGCAGCCGATCAGATCCCTCCTGGATGCGTTGACATGGTGACAGAGGTCAGAGGTTTTACTGACCAGCAGAAGGAGGAGTACTTCAGGAAACGATTCAAAGATGAGGAGCAGGCAGACAGATTCATCTCCCACATCAAGAAGTCCAGAAGCCTTCACATCATGTGCCACATCCCGGTCTTCTGCTGGATCACTGCCACAGTCCTGGAACATGTGCAAAAGACCAGAGAGGAAGGAGAGCTGCCCAAGACCCTGACTGAGATGTACATCCACTTCCTGGTGGTTCAGTCCAAAGTGAAGAGCATCAAGTATGATGGAGGAGCAGAGACTGATCCTCACTGGAGTCCAGAGAGCAGGAAGATGATCCGGTCTCTGGGTAAACTGGCTTTTGAGCAGCTGCAGAGAGGAAACCTGATCTTCTATGAAGCAGACATGACAGAGTGTGGCATTGACATCACAGCAGCCTCAGTGTACTCTGGAGTGTTCACACAGATCTTTAAAGAGGAGAGGGGACTGTACCAGGACAAGGTGTTCTGCTTCATCCATCTGAGCGTTCAGGAGTTCCTGGCTGCTCTTCATGTCCATCTGACCTTCATCAACTCTGGAGTCAATCTGATGGCAGAGGAACAGAGAATAGCCAAGGTCATTAGAATATTTTTCAAACCTAATATTAAACACCTTCACCAGAGAGCTGTGGACCAGGCCTTACAGAGTCCAAACGGACACCTGGATCTGTTCCTGCGCTTCCTCCTGGGTCTTTCCCTGCAGACCAATCAAAACCTTCTACAAGGTTTGATTGCACAAACAGGAAGTAACTCACGGACCAATCAGGAAACAGTTGAGTACATTAAGTCAAAGATCAGTGAAGACATGTCTGCAGAGAAGAGCATCAATCTGTTCCACTGTCTGAATGAACTGAAGGATCGTTCTCTGGTGGAGGAGATCCAGCAGGTCCTGAGATCAGGACGTCTCTCCACAGACGACCTGTCTCCTGCTCAGTGGTCTGCTCTGGTCTTCATCTTACTGTCCTCAGAGGAGGACCTGGACGTGTTTGACCTGAAGAAATACTCTGCTTCAGAGGAGGTTCTTCTGAGGCTTCTGCCAGTGGTCAAAGCCTCCAGCAAAGCTCTGTAGGTGCACCTACCTGCACAGGTTATATCAGATCTCTGTTATTTTACGAGATTGTTCTTAAACTGTTTGTTCTTTGTGTTCTTCTGATTCTTTTCTCAGGCTGAGTGGATGTGGACTATCAGAGAGAAGCTGTGAAGCTCTGTCCTCAGTCCTCAACTCACAGTCCTCCTGTCTGAGACTCCTGGATCTGAGTAACAATGACCTGCAGGATTCAGGAGTAACATGGCTGACTGCTGGACTGAAGAGTCCACACTGCAGACTGGAGACTCTCAGGTGAGGATAAAAATGTTGACTCCTCCAGTCCCCCTCAAGGGTTAGTGATCTGAGGAGACAAAGCTAGTCTGAGGGTGGATCAGGTTCTTCTCCAACCTCTGCAGAAAAATACAACAAGAAGCACAAACTAATTTAAAGTTCAACACTGAACATAAACTCCGTAATTCAACAAATAAATGCCAGGTGAAGCCGTACATATTTTGGAATAGACACCTGTTCCAAATAAACGCCTGGTGCAATTTATTTGGCACAGCCTAGGTGCTACAGTTAAAGTTTGTAGAACACACTTGGAAATGCTGAGCTCACAACTGACAGCTGACACTTGAAAAGAAACATGATCAGACTGAACCTTAACAGTCTGCATGGTTTATTTGTCTCTCTGGATGTCCTGTCCGCTTCTTTTCTCCCTCTGTATGTCAACAAACGCACATTGGTATGCGGCGCTCTGTTTCATGACAGTGCTGTCACACTCAACAACCACAGAGGCCACTAGAGCACAGAAAGCCAGAGTCAGAGCCAGGAAGAAGACGTTGCTACTGTCGCTGTTTGTTTTTTGCCCCTAACTAACGTCAGGAGGCTGGTCATGTCACTTAGAGATACATTGCTGCTTATTTCCATGGCCCTTAACTACCAGTCATTCCTGACCAGTTTTAAGAATGTTTAGAGAGAGCTAAGTCAAAAGAAGAAGACAAGAGTATAACAACGTTACTGTAATCTTGCCTTGAAAATGTACAGGTATAATTCATACTGGTGTAAATAAATACTTTGATTACATTTACCATATTTTTTTATTTTTTTGCTAAGTAAGATTTTTGTGCAAAAGGAATTAAATGCGTGGTCCCAAATAAATGCCCGGTCTGTCTGTTCGTTTGAAACAAATAAACGCCCGGTTTTTATTTGGTATTTTACTGTATGATAATTTAGGTTAAATTCTGATTCTGATTAAACTAAACTTAAGGCGGAAATCAAATCAACTGATAACTATATTTAATAAAACTCAAACTCTTGAGGTGTCCACCTGAACACCCCAATGAAGCATTTACCCCACTCATCAAGTGCGAATTACTCATGGGATTAAAAATCAAGTCCTCTAAGCTCAACTGAAAACAACTGAGAAATTCAGTGACTGTTGTGAAATTGTAGCCGAGTACCAGGGAAAGACCATGTGACAGCTGACAGGTTCTGTCACTTTGGCAAGTGCAAAACAGCCACCTCTCATTGCCATGAAAAGGCCAAGAAGAAAAACAGCCCTAGAGAGCAGGGGAAGAATATGACTCACTGAAACCCAGTTACTGACCCTGAAACAAACATAAAAATTAATGAAAAAATTGGCACAGAAAAAATACACCAAGGGCAGATGAAGTGCTTGAAAAAACAACTTGCATTGATCATTATCTTTTAAGAGATCAAGTCAGGCAAGTGAAACTCAGTGGCAGGATTAAACCCACAGTCCACCGAGCATCAATACCCCAATGGCTGACAGTAATTCTAACATCTTAGAGCCTGGAACCAAGCCAGTCACTTCTGCATGGAAATAAACATCCAAGGCCACAGACCTCACATCAAGTGGCTCAAATCCAACAGCAAGAAAGAGTGAGCAGGAATAGATGCAGACTTAGTCGGGATTCTGGACAGAATCAAAGGATCAGTGGAGAAGAATCTGAAGAAAATGGGTGGCCTGATCTATTCCTATTGAGACGAAAACTTTGGTACGAGAGAGAGAGGAGAAAAGAAAGTAACCACATCAAACCTTCCCAAGTCCAGCAGGAAGCAACAAATTGAGCGCCTTGTCAGAGAGTGAAGGTATCTAAGGAAGCAATTGAGGAGATCTTCGGAGGAAGAAATGTCAGACATTGATCTCCTGCAAGCAGGCCTGAAGGGACACCTGGGAAGTTTGTGGAGAGAAGAAAACTTCAGGCTCCAACACAAGAAGAAGGAGAGGTTGAGAGAGTAGGATCATACTTCCACAAGGACCCATTTAGATTTCTGAGGAGTCCCTTTACCATCAAAAAGGAGGGTCACTTGTTGCCAAGGAGGAGGAGTTGGAGGACAACTTGAAAACAACATACACAGACATTAACAGGCTGTAGCAGAGGGAACAACCACCAGACATGCCTCCACTGCCTCAACCAAAACTCAACCTGGATGACATTCCCCCAAGGTGGACTGAGATAGAAGAGGCACTAAGGAAGGCTAGAGAAGCCTCAGCTCCAGGACCAGATGAGGTCTCTATACCGGCTGTATAAAACACTTCAAACATCTTTCACTTCTTGGGGAGACAAATAAAGGAGGCATGAAAGACACAAGTCATACCTAAAGCCTGGAGGAGAGAAGGGAGTAGTAATCTCCAAGGAGAAGGATTCTCAAAATGGAGAGATTTCAACCAATCAATCTGTTGAATGTTGAAGGAAGGTCTTCCTACAGTCTAGGCACAAAGGGTAACAAGCTACCTCAAACCAAACACCTGATTGTCACATCAATCCAGAAAGCTGGTACATCCAGTTTCTCAGGATGCCTGAAACACACAAGCATGATCTGGCACCAACTCCCACCTGCCAACACTGAAGAAAGAGATCTGCATGTCTTATTCCTGGACCTAGCCAATGCTTTTGGGTCTGTCCCCCATTCCCTCATCTGGGCAGCTTTCAACTTCTTCCACATCCCAGGTACCATGACACACTTGGTCAAGAACTATTTTGGAGACCTGCAATTCTGTGTCAAAACAACAGAATACACAACATAATGGCAATCATTGGAAGTAGGAATAATGGCAGGATGTACCATCTCCCTAATAACCCTCACTATGGCACTGGAAGTGAACATTTCTATATGATGACATGACCACCTTGACATCTGCACTTCTGCACTTGAGAAGCTTCATTACAACATCATGTGGGCAAGGATGAAGTTGAAACCCAGGAAATTCAGAAGCATGTCCATCATCGGGGGACAACTCATGGACCAGAGGTCTACATCAACGATACATCCAATCCTCTGGTGTCAGAGCTGCTGCGAAGAGCTCAGGCTGCTGGTACAAAGAAAGCCTGAAAGACTCAGACCAGAGTGATCAACTGAGGAAAGAAACCATCGTGCCGTCCCTGCCAGCATAGACAAGACCTTGCTCCCTGGCAGGTTGACTGTAGTGTGAAGGAATTTAAGGAAGCAATGGAAGAGATCCCCAGCGGAAGAAAGAGCAGGCATTGATCTCCTGCAAGCAGACCTGGAGGGGCACTTGGGAAGTTTATAAGGAGAGCAGAAAACCTCACGCTCCAATACAAAAAGAAAGAGAAGGTAAGAGCATCCTTCTGCAAGGATCCCTTCAGATTTGTGAGGAGTCCCTTTACCATGGAAAAGAGAGGGTCACTTAAGGTGCCAAAGAGGAGGAGTTGGAGGACAACTTGAAAACAACATACACAGACAGCAACAAACTGGAGCAGAGGGAACCACCATCAGACATGCCTCCATAACCAAAACTCAACCTGGACGACATTCCCCCAAGGTGGAGTGAGACTGAAAAGGTAGTAAGGAAAGCTAGAGCAACCTCAGCTCCAGGAGTAAATGGATTTCAATACCTGCAGTATAAAAACACCCCAAACATCGTGTGCTTCTTGTGGAGACAAATGAAGGTGGCATGGGAGACACAAACCATCCCTACAGTCTACAGGAGAGCAGGTGAGTCATTATCTCCAAGGAGGAGCCTCTAAAATTGACCAATTTCAACAGATCAATCTGTTCAATGAAGGTAAGGTCTTCTTTACCATCATGGCACATCGGGTAACAAGCTGCCTCAAACAGAATACCTGATTGACACAACAATCCAGAAAGCTGGTATACACAGTTTCTCAGGATGCTTTGAACACAAGCATATGTCACCAACTCCAATTTGCCAAAAGGGATGGAAGAGATCTGCATGTCTTCTTCCTGAACCTGGCCAATGCATTTGGGTCTATCCCGTATTCCCTCATCTGGACAGTATTTAACTTCTTCCACATCCCAGATACCATCACAGAACTAGTCAAAAACTATTTCTGAGAGATGCAAATCTGTGTCAAAACAACAGAATATAATATATCATGGCAATCATTTGAGGTAGGAATAAAGGCAGGATGTACCATCTTCCCACTAGCCTTCACTATGGGGTGTCGGTGGTGCAGTTGGATAGTGCACTTGGTCAGTGATCGGGAGAAGGCAGTTTCAAGCCCAGCTCTGGGCGACACATGGCGATGTGTCCTTGAGCAAGACACTTAAATCTTGAGGCAGCTGGCAATCACCCTGGAAGGAAGAAGGGGGCAATTACCCTGGAAGAAAGAGGAGCTAACCCACTGCTGCCTCAGTGGCTTAAAATGAGCATGAAAGGGCATGAATGTGTTAGAGATACTGATGGATATCTAACATAGAAATTATGAACCATCAGTGAGTGAATGTGAGAGTGAGTGTGAGTGAATGGGTAAGTGTGATTTGCAGTGTAAAGCAGCTTTGAGTAGTCAAAAAACTAGAAAAGTGCTATATAAGCCCAACTCCATTTACCATGGATGGATGACATGATCACCTTGACATCTACCACTGCATGCATGTCAGAGAAGCCTCATGACAACATCAAACTTCTCATGGAAATCTCTACATCAAGGATACATCCAATCCTCTGGTGTCATAACTGCCTGCAAAGAGCTTAGGCTGCTGTTACAGCGAGAGCCTGAAAGACTCAGACCAGAGTAAACAACTGAGGGAAGAATCCATCAAAGGCCTTGCCAGAATAGATAAAACCTTGCTCCCTGGCAGGTTGAAACTGTGGTGCCAGCACTTCAGTTTACTCCTCCACCTGATGTGGCGTCTATCAGTCTATGAAATCCCCCTTACCAAAGTTGAGAAGCTGGGGGTAACAGTCAGCCCTTTCATCAAAAGTGCCTTCATCTTCCTCGTTGCCTCAGCAATATCACCTACCTGTCTCTAGTCTCACAGAGGAGCATAAGTGCACCAAAGTCAGGCTGACCCTGACCTAGTCCGAGGATGACGTGATCCGAGCCACTGCTAATGGATTGGCAACTAGGAGACAATGGATCCCATCTGCGGCGATACAACAAGCAACATGCTCTAAGGCATGGAGACATTGTAGAACAGGTGTAGCATGGGAGGGGTGAGTTCGGGCTTGGAGCAAGGCGACCCACATGGAACAAAGCAACATCAACCAAGAGGAGAAAACTGGTAGTTCCAGAGGTTGGACAGCAGGACGAGGCAGCAAGACTTGCAAAACCAGTCTAACAGCCGAAACAGGGCTGACCCAAGGTCACTACACCTGGAGACACAACCAGGTCCTGAGGCAGCTGACAATCACCCTGGGAGAAAGGAGGGTTACCAACAATGATCATCCACTCCTGATGTCCAGATGTCTCAACACCATCCCTTTCGTAAAAGCAGGACAACTCCCAGCAACAACATCTGCTAGAGTGGAAGCGATCCTCCTGGACAGTGCATGGGACTGGAAAATGCAGGTTGATCTGGGCCAGAAGCTTGTCTTTCCACCTGAGATAATTACAACTAATCTCAGTCCAGATCTGGTCTTGTGGTCACCCTCGTTAGATTGTTTTTCATTGTGGAACTGACTGTACTGACGGAGGCTCAGTCAGTGAAGCATGTGAAAGAAAACACCTGAAGTATGCCAACAAAGCAGCAGAGGCAGAATAACGGGGCTGGCGGCCCAGGTGCTTCCTGTTGAGGTCGCATACAGAGGTTTCATTGCTTCATCTACAACCAAGCTTCTGAAGGGAATGGGAGTGCGAGGACCGGCCTTCCGACAAGCCATCAAAACTAGGGCCCAACCAATATAGATTTTTTTAGGCTGATGCAGATACCGATTACTGATTAATCGGCCGATTAATTTAGAATATATGTGTGTGTATATACATATATATATATATATATATATATGTATATATATATATATATATATATATATATATATATATATATATATATATATATATATATATATATATATATATATATATATATATATATATATATATATATATATATATATATATATATATATACACACACACATATATGTATAAATATATATATGTATGCATATATAATTATATGTGTATGTATATATATATAATTAGATGTATATATATTTAAATGTATGTGTATATATATACTGTATGATGAACTTTAAAAAAAAATTGGTCCCAAAACACAGCAATCAATACTGTATATGAATTGCAGGCAGAACATTTTGTAGTTTTACAATACTTGGTCCTTTAGTATTTGTTTAACTTTACACCAATGAGAAAACTTAAAGTACAGAAACATGGGAAAAAAAGCATTTAACTTCTGGGACATTATTTACATAACCTTATAAAAGTCACTCTGTATGTTGTACTTGTGTTGATTGGACCTAAAGGTAGACTATAGTAAAGGTAGAACAACTTTTTAAAAAGTTGTACACAGACAACTGTGAGAGGAAAGCAACAAAAAAATAAGGTAACATTCTTTTCAAAGGCATTTTTTTCCTTTTTCTTTGCAGATTTCAAGCACAAAATAAAATGGTGTGAAAAACTAGGAAATTTCTGCAAAAATATTTATAGATCATTTTATGAACTCTTTTGTCACATTTTACTTTCAGTCATAGTTTCAGAGGTAGGTTTTAGTTCAGGTAGAACCACTTTTTTGTTTTGAACATGAGGTACTGTAATGTGTGTGAGGAATTAAAAAAATGTTTTGCTGGACGCTGCCTATATTTCACAAACTTATTTAGAGAGGCTGATTAAATTCCCTAGCAACTCTTAAGTCTCCCCTGGATGAGTCTGCTGGTGACAATGTAGGGCTGAGGAGCTAACGCTAGCATAGTTAGCTCACTAGCTAGTTAGCTTAGCTGCTGTGACGGAAACACCTGGATGAAGCTAGATTTCCGTCATAGTCACAATAAAAGTCATGGCTAAACTGATCCTCTGCCATTAGAAGGTCCAATTCATCAGTATTGACAACAACAGAAGTGGCATCAGTCAGAAAACTGTTTGGCGGTTCCCGGTCTGTCTGTGAGGCTGATCTGTAGCTGAGCAGAGAGCCCGGTGGTCTCTCTGTGTCCAGCAGCAGCGGGACATTGAACACTAATGAAAGTTGCTTGTCATGTCGGACCTTCAGGCTTAAAAGAACATCTCCGTGTGTGTAGGTGAGTCATCCACACACAAAGTATCAGCAGAGAGCATAGCTCCTCGGTACCGTCAAAGACGCCGTCAAAGACGCCACCTTCCACAACATCATTATTCTGCACGGCTTGGACGCCAAATAGATTTTCCTGTTTTATGGGAAGTTAAGAATATTGGTGTTACATTGGCAAAAAATTGGCTGATGTTGAATACTTTCAAAAGGGCTATAATTGGCCGATTTAATCGGCCTGCAGATGTATTGGTGAGGATTAGATCCAGTCTCAGGGTAAATGGCTTTTGAGCAGCTGCAGAGAGGAAGCCTGAGGTAGGATAACAGAACACAGAAGTAGACGGTTAACAAATCAAACAATGTTTGTGAATTTATATTGAAGTGATCCACAGTGCAGGTGAACAAGACAGTGTGTGGCAGAAGGTGTTGCAGGAAGCAGGGAAGGCACTGAAAAAGGAGAAGAGACACAGGATTAATTATGAGCAGATTCACAGGAACTATCAAACTGATAATTAAACTCGGGAGAGGCCTCGACGTGGCCAGAGAGTATTGGTGTGGACAATCCTCTTTGGCTTGGTGAAGGATTGCAGTGTCCTTAAATGCTTTGCCTGATTGCCCCCAACAAGCCACAGGTGCGCAAGTGAGTGAGTGTGAAGGGAAGAAGGGTGAGAGCAGCAGCAGCAGCAATCTGCTTCTGCTCAGCAACAGGGAGGGGAGGGGCTCCACAGGAGCGGATCACGACAACATCCGTCTGAGCGTTCAGGAGTTCCTGGCTGCTCTTCTTGATCTTTATCAACTCTGGAGTCAATCTATGAAACACATAAAACAACTTCATCAGAGAGCTGTGGACCAGGCCTTAGAGAGTCCAAATGGACACCTGGACCTGTTCCTGCGCTTCCTCCTGGGTCTTTCTCTGCAGACCAATCAAAACCTTCTGTCTGATGACACAAACAGGAAGTAGCTCACAGACCAATCAGGAAATAGCTAAGTACATTCAGTCAAAGATCAGTGAGAATGAGTCTGCAGAGAAGAGCATCAATGGCTGCATCCATATCTCCACCCTCTGGACTTGCAGACTGAGCCCTTGTGGACTTCAGTCACACGTAATGTGAAGTCTTTACTGTCATCACATAAAGTCTGCATAAGCGGGAGTCTACAGCATTATTAATGGAGCTAATAGACAGACTTGGAGTCCGTTTCAGTCGTTTCCGTGACACTGTTTGAAAAACTATCATGCAAATAAAATATAAATCCCATTTATAGGCTTTTTTTTTGAGAGTGAGCAAATCAAAACTTACACACATAGGCTAGACTGTAACAACATGGCCTGAGAATGCATTCAGTGAACTTCAGGACTGCCTTCAACACACAGACTGGGACTTATTTCATCACCAGGACCTGGAAACATACACAGCGACAGTACTGGACTACATCAAGTTCTGTATGGGAACTGTGTCTGTGGACAAAGTCATCCGGGTTTTTCCAAACCAGAAACCATGGATGACCAGCCAGGTCCGCTCCCTCCTCAAAGCCCGCGACTCCGCCTTCAGGTCAGGCGACAGAGCACTGTACAGTGTGGCTCGAGCTGACCTGAAAAGAGGAATTAAAACAGCCAAAGCGGACTACAACAGGAGGATAGAGTCCCACCTCGCCAGCAACAGACCACGAGAGGTGTGGCAGGGACTGCAGAGCATCACTAACTTCAGAGGATGTGATGTGACGCCTGGAGACCTGAGTGTGTCGCTGGCAGAGGAGCTGAACAGCTTCTTTGCCCGCTTTGAAACACCGCAGCGACACTCATCTGCTCCAGCCCTGTCCCCACCCCCACCAGGCCCCACCACCCCCCCACTAACTGTAGGAGAGCACGATGTGAGGCGTGTGCTCCTAGCAGTGAACCCCAGGAAGGCCCCGGGCCCTGACGGTGTACCTGGAAAGGTGCTCCGTGCATGTGCACACCAGCTGTCCGGAGTCTTCTGCAGGATCTTCAATCTCTCCCTGGCCCAAGCAGTCATCCCCACCTGCCTGAAATCCGCCACAATTATCCCCATCCCGAAAAAGTCACCCGCATCCAGCCTCAGTGACTATCGCCCTGTTGCCCTCACGCCCATCATCATGAAGTGCTTCGAGAGACTGGTCCTTCAGCACATAAAGGACTGTCTCCCCCCCGCACTCGACCCACACCAGTTCGCATACCGGGCGAACAGATCCACAGAGGATGCCATCACCATAGCCCTGCACGCGGTGCTGAGCCACCTTGAACAACAGCACAGCTATGCCAGGATGCTCTTTGTGGATTACAGTTCAGCTTTCAACACCATCATCCCGGATATACTGACCATAAAACTGGACACCCTAGGCCTCCCCCCCCTCACATGCAGCTGGATCAAGGACTTTCTGACCAACAGACCCCAGAATGTGAGACTCGCCCCCACCTCTCCTCCACCCGCAGTCTGAGCACCGGATCACCACAGGGCTGCGTGCTGAGCCCCCTCCTGTACTGCCTTTACACCTACGACTGCAGTCTGGCCCATGACAACAACATCATCGTCAAGTTTGCTGACGACACCACAGTGGTCGGACTTATCTCACAGGGAGACGAGGCAGCCTACAGAGAGGAGGTCCAGAGGCTGACGACCTGGTGCTCCGACAACAACCTGGCCCTGAACACACAAAAAACTAAGGAGATCATTGTGGACTTCAGGAGGAACAGCAGTGACCCGCCCCCCCTCTACATCAACGGCGAGTGTGTGGAAAGGGTCCACACATTCAGGTTCCTGGGAGTCCAGATCTCCGATGACCTCTCCTGGACAGCAAACATCACAGCTGTCATGAAGAAGGCCCAGCAGGTTCTACACTTCCTGAGAGTCCTCAGGAGGAACAACCTCGACAGGGAGCTGCTGCTGGCCTTCTACCGCTCGTCCATCGAGAGCCTACTGACCTACTGCGTCTCCACATGGTACGGGAGCTGCACTGAGGCGGACAGAGGGAGGCTTCAGAGGACAGTCAAGGCAGCACAGCGGATCATCGGCTGCCCTCTCCCTTCCCTGATGGACATCTACTCCACCCGGTGCCTCAGCAGAGCTCGAAACATCATCAAGGACAGTTTACATCCCGGGGCCCAGCTGTTTGACCTGCTGCCCTCTGGCAGGCGCTACAGGTGTATCAAAGCAAAAACAAACAGACTGAGAAACAGCTTCTTTCCGAGAGCCATCACCACCCTGAACTCGGACATACAACGATTCCGGTCATTAGCGTAATGCAAAATGTGCAATATTTATATCACTGCCACTGTGGTTGCTGCTACTTTTTAACACTACCTCGAAAACTTGTATTTATTTATTTAACAACTCATGTGCAATACAATTATATGTGACAACTCATCTGCATATACTATTCATCTTTGCACTAAAAATTAATTCATATTCTGGTGTCCGTGCAATACATATCTACCTCCTGTGCAATACTATGTGAACAACATAGAAATACTAAGATCTGGGAATTGGACTATTTTTCATCAATATTTATCATCTACCTCATATTGTACACTGAGCCTCAACGTGCTGTGCACAAGTCTGCGTCTTATTTTGTATATATCTTGTATATTTAGTTATACTATTTTTGTATACCTTTTTAACTTTTTTTAACGTAACTTACTATTGCACTGAAAGAGAAGCTCTCCAATCTCGTTGTACATCCTGTATAATGACAATAAAGGCTATTCTATTCTATTCTATTCTATTCTATACACATCCAAAAACAGAACCAGACTAATATTAATTAATTTGGGTATTACTTACATTGGAAGACTTGCTTTAGTCCTTTTTCCGCCATTATTTTTCTCAGCTCGTAATTTCGGCTTCAGACTGCACAGCTTTCATAGGCAAGACACAGTAAAAAAATTGAAAAATTGAAACATCACATCGATATTGCAATGAATTATGGGTAATCAAACTAGTGAAGTCTGCAGAAGTCTGCACCCCAAGCAGACTCTCTGGAAGTCTGCAGAAAGTCATGCTTGAGGCCCCTTGTGGACTGGATGAATTGTGGATTTGGACAGCCCTCAGCACTACCGGACTTCCCGTGAACGTGCCCGCAATGTCCGCGAGTTTGCGAGTGCGGTGAAGTCCAGAGATTTGGATTAAGCCAATCTGTTCCACTGTCTGAATGAGCTGAATGATCATTCTCTGGTGGAGGAGATCCAACACGCCCTGAGATCAGGACGTTTCTCCACAAATAGACTGTCTCCTGCTCAGTGGTCTGCTCTGGTCTTCATGTTACTGTCATCAGAGAAGGACCTGGATGTGTTTGACCTGAAGAAATAATGTGCTTTAGAGGAGGTTCTTCTGAGGCTGCTGCCAGTGGTCAAAGCCTCCAGCAAAGCTCTGTAGGTGCACCTACCTGCATAGGTTACATCAGATCTCTGTTATTTTACGAGATTGTTCTTAAACTGTTTGTTCTTTGTGTTCTTCTGATTCTTTTCTCAGGCTGAGTGGATGTGGACTATCAGAGAGAAGCTGTGAAGCTCTGTCCTCAGTCCTCAGCTCACAGACCTCTTGTCTGAGAATCCTGAATCTGAGTAACAATGACCTGGAGGATTCAGGAGTAACATGGCTGACTGCTGGACTGAAGAGTCCAAACTGCAGACTGGAGACTCTCAGGTAAGAATAAAAATATTTACTCCTCCAGTCTCCCTGCAGATTAAAGATCTGAGGATACACAGCTAGTGTGAGGGTGGATCAGGTTCCTCTCCAAATTCTGCAGAAAAAGACCAGTGTAGCATTTATCCCACTCATCAAATGCCAATTACTCAAGGGGTTGAAAAATCAAGTCATTTAAGCTCTACAGAGATTGAAATTGAATTCACCAAAATATTTTTATTAAAAAAAGTTAAATGGGCGGTCATTAGCTAAGTTGGTAGAGCGTCCGCCCATGTACGGGGACTTCCAAACCCCAGCAGCGGCAGTAGGTTCGAATCCCGGCCACAGCCCTTTGCTGCATGTCTTCCCCCCTCTCTTCACCCGCTTTCCTGTCATTCTCCAGCTGTCCTATCAATAAAGGCCACAAAAGCCCAAAAAAATAACTTAAAAAAAAAAAAAAAGTTAAATAAGCAAAATGAATAAAACAATTTTCAGAGAACCACTATAAAAAAGGAATCGCTTAATTTGGTCAGCCATTTGTGCATCAGGCCTGCTACGACACTGGCGCCAAGAAAGCAAGACCCTCAGGTCACCAGCAGGGCCAAGCTAAAGACAATGGCAGATGAAAGAGTTACATGGAGAACTACAGAAGCTCAAAAAGAGGTGGATGGAGGCAAGTGATGAGGAAAGAGCAGTTCTGGATGTAATCAGCTCGGAGACGCAGAAAACGCTAGTCCAGCTTCGGAGAGTGGAGACTGCATGGGAGAAGCAGAAAGAGAAGCGCGGTAAGAGGAAAGCCTTTTTCAGTAACCCCTTCCAATTCACAGCAGACTTACTGCGAAAGCCCAAGGTCGGGACCTTGTCTTGCACAAAGGAGGAAATAGAGAGCAGTGTGACTGCTGCCCATGGGGAGTCCTCAAGAGGCATTCCCCTGGCCGAATGCTTATTCCAATTCCCGAGCCCTACACCAGCCACCCCTTTTAACATGGCAGACTTCACCATGGACGAAGTAAGGGCAGTGGTGATAAAAGCACGGGCGGCATCAGACCCACGACCATCAGGCACCACCTACAAAATCAACAAGTGTTGCCCACTTCTCCTTAAGAGGCTCTTATGACTGCTACGGACACTGTGGAAGAAGAAGCTGGAATCCAGGCTCTGGACTCTTGCTGAGGGCTGCTTTGTCCCAAAAGAGCTCAATTCAACAAGACTTGACAGGTTCCAGGAGATTTCCCTCCTGTATGTAGAAGGGATGGTCTTCTGATCCATTATTGCAAAGAGGCTAACAACATACCTGATCGCTGGGTCAGGTATGCTGCTGGTTATTCTGGCTGTCTGGAACACAGAGCAGCAATTAGCCATCTCATCAGAGAAGCCAAGAGGAGATAACAGCACATTCTCTGTCATCTGGTTGGATCTTGCCAAGGCCTACCCAAGCCTCCCTTCCCTCACCAGCTGATCTGGAAGGCATTGGCCCACTACCAAGTCCCACCAGAAGTAACCAAGCTGGTGATGGATCAAATGTGCAGTTTGCAGATGAGGTTCACTGTGGAAATCAAATCATCACCACCAAATGGCAAAGACTGGAGAAGGGCATTATGGCAGGATGCACAGTCTCCGTGACCCTGTTCATAGCGGCTATGAATCTGTTGCTAACGGCAAGAGCAGCACACTGCAGAGGCCCAAAAGGAGTTGACGGTACAAGACACCCTGCCTGTCAAGCTTTCATGGACGACGCGACTGTTATGACCCCCTCTATCCAGGGCATATAATGGATCCTGAGCTCTCTGAGAAGTCCAGGAGCCTCAGTATCCTGAAGGAAAGGCTAGCAAGAAACACCTTCACCATCCAAGGTGCAGAGATCCCCACAATCCAAGATCAAAGTATCCGATGTCTTGGAAAGCAGTGGGATAGCTCCTTCTCAGACAGCAACAGTCTTGCAAGCACCAAAGCCCAGCTGAGCACCTGGCTCAAGGCAGTCGATCACAGCCCGTTGCTTGGAGGATTATAAGTCTGGTGCTTCCAGTATGGCATTATTCCCCTGTTGCAATGGCCCTTCCCACTGTATGAATCTCTCATGTCCTAAGTAGAAGGAATGAAAAGACTGTGTGGCAAGTTCTTGTGGGAATGGCTGGGTGTCCCTCCCTTTCTTCAGCGCAATAAACTTGTACAGCAAGACCTCCAAGCTTCCCTTGCCAGTCTCATCGGTGGTGGAAGAGTTTAAAGCCACCAAGGCACTCCTTTTGTCTAAGGATGGAAAGGTAAAACATTCAAGCAGAGCCATCAGATGTGGCAGGAAATGGAAGACTCAGCAAGCTTTAGAGGAAGCAGAGACCCACTGGAGGCACCAAGAAATCATGGGTGTGGTGTGCAAGGGACGACTCAGTCTGGGACACTACAGAGAAAGAGGTGGAGAAGGGCTGATGCCAGAGCCAGAAGAGGCCTTGTTGTGCAGAGAGTGCGTGAGGCAGAAGAGGAGGAGCGCCAGGTAAAAGCCATCGGACTTGCCTCCAAAGGCCGTTGGACCTAATGGGATCAGGCACAGGAACGCCTGCAGGCTTGGAAGGACTTGTGGCAGACCGACCAAGGGAAGTTGAGCTTTCTTCTGCGCTCTGTGACTGACCTACTGCCAACTCCAGCAAACCTGAAGACCTGGGGCTTAGACGAAGGCCCATCATATAAGCAGTGTGGCGCACCTGCATGCATACTGAACCACATCTTGGCTGGCTGTCCAATGGCATTGGCAGAAGGGCAGTATAGATGGAGACAGGACAAGATCCTGACCGAGATCGTGAAATAGGTAGAACAACAGCAAGTCAAGGTCAACAACATACAAGCTCAACCGCTGAAAGCCATAATCTTTGTGAGTGAAGGAGTTAAGACCCACAAGACCAGTACAGCGACTGAGACTCGGCCTAGTACACTGCAAGGCGCCTCAGACTGGGAGTTGAGCGTGGACCTGGAGAGGAAACTTGGCTTCCCATAAGTTGTGGCAGTGACTTCCCTTCGACCAGATGTGGTTTTGTTATCAAGGTGCGCAAAAATCATTGTCACTGAACTCGCGGCATCCTGGGAAGAGAGACTGGCAGAATCCCGCCAACTGAACAAAGCCAAATACCAGGACCTGGTTGATGAAGCTGTGTCAAAGGGGTGGCATACAACTAGCTGCCCTGTTGAAGTCGACTACCGCTGTTTCCCAGCAAAATCGGTGAACTACTTCCTGCAGATGGTTGGGCTGGAACCTAATCAGCTGAAGAAAGCCACCAGGGACATTGCCGCAGCAGCAGAGTTCAGCGCAAGATTGCTGTGGCTGAAAAGAGCCCACAGTTGGAATCCTTCTGCTGGTGAAGGCTAGTCAGCCTTTGCTCTCCTGCTCAGGAGAGGTGTTCAGGTTAAGGGGTGAAACACCTGTGATCCTGGGATACCTGCTGATGATGTGGAAGGGTTCCAACAAAGTGGAGGGGCAGGGAGATCAATCTCAGAAGATCCGCATCAGTTAGCATACGCCCTAGTTGCAGCTTGTAGCAATCATCTATGATGTTTTCTTCACCTCCTGGATGTAATTTAATTGTTTTCAGTGTCTTTAATTCAAAATAAATCATAATTCAGAATCATCAACAAATATGATAGTATATATCTTTCCCTTTAAAAAAAATGAGAAGACATTTTCATAATATAACATTTTAAATGGAAAATTGTAATTTTTTTAGTGACCTGAATTAAAAACAGTTCAGAGGCCTTTCAGAGGAGGGGTCAATGCTGTTAGACCAGAACATGTCTGAGTCTGTGAAATGGTGGACCCAATCAATCAGCAGCACATCCAAACCATTCATCATTTATAAAACCAAACTAGGACAGAGTCCTTAAACCTGTGGTCTTCAGCCCAGTCCCTGAGGGGTCTATGCTCACAGCCCCCTCCTGGACCAGGACTAAAAGAAGGCTTTAAAGGAGGTGGTCCTCCTCCCATACTACTTTAGAGACTGAAGTTACTACAGACAGGCCTTCATTCAGGGCCTGATACTGTGATGTCAAACTGTGGATTTACCTGTCTGTCTGTGTCTGTCTGTGTGTCTGTCTGCAGCCTGTCTGGCTGTCTGGTCTCAGAGAAGGGCTGTGTGTCTCTGGACTCTGCTCTAAGCTCGTCCTCTCTGACAGAGCTGGACCTGAGCTACAATCATTCAGGAGAACGAGGAGAGAAGCTGCTGTCTGCTCGACAGGAGGATCCACGCTGCAGCCTGAACATCCTGAGGTACACTGACACCATAGAAGAAGAAAGAATCACATGTTGATGTTCATCAGCCTGAAAAGTGAGATTACTCAGAGTCTGAGACGTCAGGGCTGCAGAGAGAGACCAGAGACTGGTTTGAGTTTGGACAGGAAGTCAGACTGTCACTGTAAACACTGATTTATTCATTATTTAAATTTTTACTGATGTTAAAATTTGACTGAGGACTGAAACAACATACTGCAGAGTGATTCAATTGTTCAGTGATAAACTGAGTTTTACCCAACACGTATCATTTATGAAAGTTTTTAACCCCTTCATCTCTGAGAGTAACCCCTCCCTCACCCTTGCTCGCCCCCTCTCCTTAAGCCGCAGCTCTCAATGCAGGTTTTTTCAACGCAGGATTACCCGCTAACATTCGGCAAGTGACTCCATTCCCACCCAACCCTTTACTTTTGTACCTTTTTAAAAATGTACAAACTCTGCACTGATGATACGAAGGTGGATGGAATTTGTTGCTGAGATGGCAAAAAGTCACATACACTATATTACTAAAAGTATTTGCTCACCTGCTATGACTCACATATGAACTTAAGGGATAAGTTTGGTTTCTACAGCTTTCACATTGTTTATAGAATGAAATAGAACAATATACTCACCAGAGGCTATTCTAGCTTCTGACCAGAGCAGTGCTTGGGGAGATATTTAGATAACTAAATCGAAATGGAAATCCGGTGATAATGGCATTAATGGTAGCCATCCAGGGCATGTATAGAGCAGCTCCTAAAACTGCACCAATATTAATCGTCCAAAAAACTCATTAGTTTCACTCCATTATAGTCTGTGTTCCATCGCCGTCCGCTCCGCTTCCTCCATTTATAGTCTGCTTATCGCCCAAGTGCCAACCTCTGAACTGAAGCGCTTGCCTGCCTTGCAGTGCTCTCTGAGCTCCTCGCATCCTGTAAACCCTATTTACTAAAACTGTAAAGACACCCATCATATTCAAACTTCTCGTCCACAACATCTTCATCCGATAGATATTCCTCCATTTTGCACAAAACTGGAAGACAGTCATTGTGTAGTTGGCGGTCTTCCCCTGAAACAATCTTTTACCTGGAAAGCAAGCGTTCTTTAGCAGTTACTGGGTGCCAGAGGAGGCCTGGCTGGACCATGTGACAAAGAGTCTTCAGTTCTTCCATGAGTCAGACACAAACTGTCGCGGTCAAACTTCCTGTTTGGAGGTGGAACACCAAACTGTAATGGAGGAGTAGCCTGCTGGACTTGATGGATTATTGGTGAAGCAGGAGTTATCCTAAGTTTGAATTCATATGTGAGTTGAACAAGAGATACGGGACGGGCACAATGTTGGGCATGTGATGTCGATGTCATCTGTAAATTAGCGGATTGACCCAAATTATGTTCGCACTGAAGGCGATCGGAGATGAACCGATAAAATCTTGGTTTCTTGCAGGGTCAGTTGACCTGGGTTGAAATGCCAATGAAACCCTTTCAAACTGCCACAGGAGCTGATTGATGATTGATTTTAACGGCCAGTCTGAAAGGAGCATGAGTCACTAAGTTACCCTGACTAATGCAATGTCCTCTGTAAGTTTTCTTTCAGACTTCATCATTTTGTATTTTCTATGCTCAGATCTTCACAGTCTTGCACAAACTGAAGTGATTATGAAGTTGATGATGACTGAAAGAAGGTAATACATACAAGACAATGATGAGTGCTGATACAAGGACTGTGAGTGCAACAAACTGGCACAAGACAAGGGGAGACATGAGGTTAAATACACAAGGTAATGAGCTGCAGAGAGAAACACTCAGCATGCAGGTGAGACAAGAGAGGAGAGACAGGAACACACCTACAACAGAGACAAGGGTCAGATATTTCAAAATAAAACAGGAAGCACACAACAAGAGACAAGAATGTTCAAAAATAAAAGGAAAACTTGACTGATATAACAGGATAGCAACAGAGGGAAGGTTTTCTGTAGAAACCTCCTGATTGGTGTGGGCTGGAGAGGGGGGCTGTCTCAGGACCCTCATGAATGAAAAAACTGATCACAGCTCTGGTTTCTGTCTCCAGGTTGGACCATGGTGGACCACACACACTGAGACCTGGTCTGAAGAAGTGTGAGTGTTTTTAACCTTTGATTTAATGAGGATTATTCAACTTTTTACTCTCATGAACTTTTCATCTGAAGGATTCTCTCAGAGCTCCAGAGATAAAACAGAATCAGGAGAATAAAGCATGGAGACATGATGGTTTCTGGGGGTGGTCTTTGGGGTGTGTAGGTCCTTCAGGTATGAGGGAGCGTGTCCATGGATGCCCTGAGGGGTGAGCAGAGGGATTTTAGGGTCAGTCTGGAGATGTTCAGGGGGTCAGAGGAGAGTCTGAAGGATGGCTGTGATGTCCTACATGGTTCCTCTCATCAGGATCCTCTCACTGCTGGTCTGTGCTCTCTGGAGCTTGTGGAGGTTCTTGCTGGAGATCCTGATCAGAGGTGAACTGATGTAGTCCAGCCTGGAGGAGATAAAGGTGTGCACAAGTTCTTCTGCCCCTGAGGGAGGGAGGAGAGTGAGTGAGGATCAGCTCTGATCCTGGTTTGATCCACAGTTAGGCAAACACTCCAGACAAAGGTTCAGACAGGCGAGAGACAAAAAGATCTGGTCTAACCAAAAAGGTTGAGACAAAACTATGCTATAAAAAAAGTGCAGGAAAGTGACGCTAATAGTAAAAACAATCTGACAACAAGACAGGGGAAGACTGGAGGGTTAAATACATGAGGTGACTGGGGGTGATGAGACACAGCTGGGGAAGAACAATCAGGGATCAGGTGTGACATCCCAGACAGGAAGTGAAACCTACGGAAACAAGGAGAGACAGGTGAACCTTCAAAATAAAACAGGAAGCATAGAGACAAGACATAAAACAAGAAGAAAACAAGTTACTTAACTAATATGAGAGCCAGATCATGACAACTGACTATCAGTCAGGACCACGTTTGAGTTTGTGAGCAGCTTGATTCAGGAAAAAAACTTTAGTCAGAGAATGATTCTGATTGTTCACTCAACTCTTGTTCCAGATGATTTGATTCTATATTGCAGTTTTTTTCTTCTCCAGTCAAAACCATCGATGTGTTCAGGTTGTCTACCTGTTCACCTGAGATCTGATTGGACAGCAGCTGAGTCATGAGGACAGAGTTTCATGTTTAATCTGTCAGATAGAGCAGAATTAAAGCAGCAGCACAGAGTTTCAGAGGACATTGTGTCCATTAAAGTGTAAAGTTGTCTTAAATCTGAAGTGTCTTCTGTCCAAACTCTGACTGATCAGAGCGTCAGATGTGTGAACTGTAAACTGTAGAGTGTGCTGTCAGTTCAACTTCTGTGATGTGTTTTAGGCACTAAAGTGTCCCAGCACAGCCGTCCTCTCACTACATGGTAATCAATACATGTGTTCTTAAAAATGATCTTTATGTCCTGATGGTAATCAATGCATGATGTGTTCTTAAAATCATGTTGGAGGAGGAGTGGAAGGAGCTAGATGGAGCACTTAGGGGATGCTACATTCAAATTCATGCTAGTTTTACAAAATTAACAACCCCAGCTTCAAATCCCGTCTCCTGCTTTTGAATGAAAACACAGTTTGATGAAGAAAATGTCCTCTGAAACTCTGTGCTGCTGCTTTAATTCCTGCTCTATCTGACAGATTAAACATAGTCCTTCGTGACTCTGCTGCTGTCCAATCAGCTGAACACTTATGAAAACTGAACATGGATGATTGACCCACAAACACAGAAATCAAACTTGTTCAGATAGAGATATGGAACAGAGTTTGGGGTCAGAGATCAAACCTAAAACCATTAGAGCTGACTCTGAGCCCTCAGCTCAGATGGTTGTAGATGATCAGATGATGACCTGCTGCTCTGATGTTTCTGCTTCTCTCCATCAGACGCCTGTGAGCTGGAGGTGGACACAAACACAATGAGCAGAAGACTCAGACTGTCTGAAGACAACAGGACGGTGACAGGTGTGGATGAGCTTCAGTCATATCCTGATCATCCAGACAGATTTGATTATCCTCAGCTGCTGTGCAGGTCTGCTCTGAGCGGTCGCTGTTACTGGGAGGTCCAGTGGAGAGGATATGTTCATGTATCAGTGAGTTACAGAAGAATCAGGAGGACAGGAAACAGAGATGAATGTTGGTTTGGACATAATGATCATTCCTGGAGTCTGATCTGCTCTGGTACTGGTTATTCTGTCTGTCACAATGACAGAGAAACACCCATCTCCTCCTCTTCCTCCTCCTCCTCCTCCTCCTCCTCTGGTAGAGTCGGGGTGTATGTGGACGTTCCTGCTGGATATCTGTCTTTCTATGAAGTCTCCTCTGATGGACTGATCCACCTCCACACCACAGAGACCACGTTCACTGAGCCCCTCTGTCCTGGGTTTGGGGTATGGTTTGATAGTTCCTCATTGTCTTTGTGTTTTCTGGAGTCCAAACCTGCAGGTGATTCAAAGACCTGAGACGTCTTGTCCTCTGAAGAGACGTCTGTTTGTGCTAACAGGAAACAGCTGATCATCATCAGCTGATGTCACCTATGAACAGCTGATTGTTCTGAACAAAAACAGGCAGAAATAATTCAAATAAAATCAAGAAAATAAATGTTTCATGTCTTTATTTACCTGATGAAAAAGGTCTTAACACCAAGAACCAACTGAAGACTGATTAATATATCTATTACACAGATAAAAATATGAATTATTGTGATTAATATATTTATTAAACTGTTGGACATATCTATTTCACAGATTTCATGCTAACAGTCATACCCAAGGGCAATGTAGTGTCACCAATTATCATAATGAGAATGTTTTTGGTCTGTGGAAGAAGCTGGAGTGCCAAGAGGGAACCCATGCATGCACAGGAAGAACCTGCAAACTCCACACAGAAAGGCCTCTGTCTGACTCTGAAATCAAACCGGGAACCTCATAGATCCTAGACACCACTCACATTTTCTAACATTTTCTATTTGATCTTTTTTTTTTCATATTTTTAAATTGTCGTGGTATGTATTTTGTTACCAGTTTGTCATAACTTGAGTACCTTGGTTTTCGTTCGATCTCCCTGTACCCCATTTAATTTATCTTTGACTTTTTGTATTTTAAAATTGTTGGAAAAATAGATAAATTTTAAAAAATTAAGCAAAGCTGCAGGCAGCATTGGACGAGTCCTCGCTCTGTCGCGGGTCCCTCATGCTGGTTTTTCCTCCCTTTTGAGGGCTTCATCCCTTTAAACAGCTCTAAGTTCGACTGATGTTTTTCTGCAGCTCTGTCAGGAGCCTCAGTCTTTAAAGTGGGTGTGTTTTACACACTACATTTTCTCTCCTTCAGGAGGAAAAATTTTGACCAAATCTCTCAAAAAACATAAACTCCTTATAATTTTTTTTGTCAGGAATCCAGTCATGTAATTTTCTAACTGTGGCACCTTTGGTTTTGATTGTAGAAATCTAAATTTCACAAATTGTCAGTCGCTGTTTCTTCTTCCTTCATCTAACAATGTGATATTTTATCCTGTCATGATAAATGCATTCTAATGATGTGACTTGTGTGTTTTCAGCTCTAAAAATGCCAAAGTTACGAATAACTTTGATTATTTGTGAAAGCCTTCTGACAAACTAACAGCGCCTCTCAGTGGAGAGGCGCTGTTAGTTTGTCTGAGGAGAGATCTTCCCCTCCAGGGGAACTGGACTCTGTACCCTGCATTATTTCATTTCACTCTGTTTTATTGAAGGATGCTTTTAACAGGATTTCTTCGCCTCCCACAGGCATGTTCATTTATATGTCTTAAGTTTTAACCATATATATTTTGTTGTTTGGATTTTTAATAAGATTTAAACTGTTTAATTCTTTCTTATACTTTAGATATATAGTATTTGGTATCAAATTGATCACCATGAGATTTCCTATCCAGTTGGAGTGCTTATATTGGATGTTAATCAAAATACAACCTAATATTTTGGCCAAATATAATTTGATAAAGTTTTGTTACTCATCTAAAGGCCCTTCCCCTGTGAGTAGCTTAAAACCAGAGAGACACGTGCTCTCTCTTTCTTTTTCCTCTTCTTCGTTGACCTCTAATTTATCTTACGTCTATTTGGCCCCCATATTTATCCTTAAAATTTTTGACTAAGTTTTCTGACACGCCCACAGATTTTCTTAAAAGCCAGTAAGCTAAAAGCCTTCAAAGATTTGCTTCATAGTAAATGAACTTTTGTTATTAATTTCAGAATAGTATTCGTCTGCCCAACGTATTCTTAATTTTTGGAATTAGTTACAAATCATTTTTTTGTACAATCGAGACATCAACGCTCCAAGCTCCAGCTTCAACTCAAACAGAATCTGCTCGTCCAATCTAAGACGGTACTTCTCTCCTGTGAGACCCTGGACCAGCTCACATTGGAACCTCCCTGGATCCATTGCGCTGGATAGAGTGTGGGCTTCAGCCTCGCTTTGGGACGACCCCAAACCAGAACAGTCCTCCAGGCTCTCCAGTAGCTCTGGATCAGTTTGAAATCCGATATAAAAGCTGCATAAAGTAAGACAGTCCTGCATTCCTTTAGATGGGCTTGAGTATGTCTTGGGTTAATTCTTCAATAATTTCCTCTTGATTTGACCTTTCTTAAGTAGGTTAATACATTAAATTACTCCTCTATAGAGGAAAAAGTTAATTTCAAAATTATATAAGGGAGTGGAAGACCTTAAGGAAAATGACACATAGTATATAAAAGAGAGACGGGCAGGGGGAAGCAAATATTGTTCTATCAGTTGTAGAATGGGAAGATATAAATGAGCAGCAGTGGAGAACAACTTGCTCCTTACTATGGAGAGAACACGGGTGGACGAACGTCATAAGATTCTTTAGAACACCAGCACAGACAAAATACCATGACATTAGCTGTTGGAGATTATGTGGTGCTGTTAAAGCTCATCATTTTCATGTGTTCTGGAGTTGCCCCTCCGTTCGCAGCTGCTGGCGGGAGCTTAAGAAGTGTATGGATAAAATACTGAGGGGAGACCTTCCACCTACATTTGAGGTTTTATATTTGGGGAAATCAGACATAAATCTTATAAGATTAGGAGACAAATACATGTATAAAATAATGTTGACTGCAAGCAAAAAAGCAATTACCAGATGATGGATGAAGAAGGAGGTACCTAAGATGGAGGATTGGGTTGAGGTTATACATGATACTTATGTGATGGAAAAGTTAACCTTCTCGATGAGACTGGAGGAGGACAGATGTAAAAGACAATGGAAAAATTGGGTACAATTTACAAGACCACTTAGGTCAGACTTTATTTGAGATGTCCTTCATTAGGAGGAAAAGTACCCTGGTTTATAGCTACAGAAGTTGAAAAGTTCTCATTTTTTAATTTATTATTGCTAACTTTGTTATTATTTTGTTATTGTTAATTTTCTTATTATTATTTTGTTTTATTTCATTCTTTTATGAATATATATATTTGATTTTACTTTGTTATTTAACTTTGCTACACTGGAACAAATTGATGTGTAACTGGTTAGAATATTTGGGTGATGGTAAATGACATCTTCTTTAAGAGCATAATGATATTAAAGTATACAAAATTGTAAAGTTATATTAGTTCTGATTCTATGGGAAAGATTGAGGAAGGATGGCTGATGTAAAAGGAAATATGCATTATTGCAGTGGCATGATCATCGTGTACCAGATGTATGCAAAAGGATATTAAAATGTTCAATAAAAAGAAAATTAAAAAAATATATATTTCTCTATAACCACTCCATGTACTTAAAGAGACTGTGAGGAGTTTTTAAGTAATTACAAAAAAGTCTCCCTTTTAGATCTATGCCTGATGGAAATACACACTTTAAGATGAGTTTAATAGCATCTAAATAGGTTATCTATAAATGCTATTCTTTGGCCTCCTGGTCGGGTCAGACAGGGCTGGACTGGCCTGGATACTCAACTTCAGGAACAAGACAATTAAAACTAGAGCAAATTTATAATTTTTTTTTATTTATATTACATGTCTGAGAGTGCCGGGCTGTAAGTAGACATATATAGCCGGGTACAACTACGATAATAACCTTTCCCCGCATTGCTTGTCGTCACACATCAAAAGCTACCGCTACGTAACTAGAAAGAGATACATTACCTCGTCGCTTTGCATCCTGTAAGTTGTTGAAAAAAGAAGTTGTAAAGCAATGCAGAGTTCTGAGGAAGGTCCAAGCTGCATTCATTAGCATCACAACAAACAAACACATTTGGCCTCACGTCTCCGGTGCGTTCAAGTTGTGGTCAGAAGTAGGAATTTCTGGGTTCTGAGTGGGAAACTAAAACTGGAAAGTCCCCCAAAGTCTGAATTTCCTCCTGGGAACTCGGTGAAACCTCTCCACCCCCGAGGTGTCAATGGAAGATGGATGCCCCCAGTGTGAACAGTTATTTAGCTCCTGTAATAATCCATTTATTTGCACTTCTGACTGGGGTGTGTCGCTCTAGATCAGCTGTATACATAGTATTGTTAGACTTATATTTACAAAAATGCTGCCATAGTGATAATCACATTCTTCATGTGATATTTGTGAACAACAACACAGGGCGTGCTAACAACAGCTAACAATAGCCTGGTAGATCAGCATGTTTTTTTCCGACTTCAACTGGAACGCTGATAAGTCAGAGATGATGTCACTCCCATTTCCGAGGTTACTGGAACGCAGCATTACGCCGGCGATAAATTCTCCTCATAGCACCTTTAAATGTTCCTTGACAGTTCATATCTTCTTTCCTGATTGACAGCAACATTGGTCAGAATAACGCTGACATTTATTCCTTCTTTAGTGTTTTATTTTATTTTCTCTTATATATTCATCATATCCTTTTAAAAAAATCACCCTTATATTTAAAGTTCTGTCTGTTGGTATTCTATTTGGAAGATTGACATCACTGCATGAGAGTTCTGTCTTTAGACTTGAGATTGATTAAACTGATAAAGTTTGACTTAATTGATTTATCTGATTTAAATGAAATTGTAAATTAAACAATTCATTAATTTAATTATGCCTTTTTGTATAAAAAGGAAAGCACCCCTTTAATTAAAGGGATAGTTCAGTATTTTTGAAGAGGGGTTGTATGAGTATCTCAGAAATATTTGTCCTATAATGTGCTTTTATTTAGTCTAAAAAAGGTGCTCGAAAGCCGCTAGCTCTCCGCTAGCTAACTACGGCGGAGGGATTTAGCAGACGGACACAGATGTGAGTTGGCTTAGGTCCGGATAAACATTATATTTCCAAAAGTTTAATGCACTTCAAAAAAATTTATATGTAGCGTACTCTAAAACTGTGGTATTACTTTTTGATTTGAGTTCTTGTAGGCGGAGAAAATAGCCTTTGACTCCGGTACGGAGAGGAGAGTACTTTCTACTGTATCTAATGTCCTTAGTGACCATATGGAGCTCATACAACCCCACTTCAAAAATACTGAACTATCCCTTTAACAAGAGCAAAACTGGTTATGAAATGAATATTAATTTCTTTAATTAATATCCAATAATATCCAGAAAATAATCACTACAGTTGTTTGAGCCCATTTCAATGAGAGACTGGTGAATAGCTGCAAACTGAGACAAAAATGGATATCAGAAAATAGCTGAAAGGTGCTGCGCCAAGTTCTCACTCAGCTACATCAACCGATGGAGGAGAAGACCCGTTGGGTGAAGCAGCTGTAGAGCAAACACTTGTTCCTGTGGCTAGCAAAAATGGCCAACGCCCGCCATGTGACCTCGGAAAGGACGACCCTAACCAATTTATGCTTCAACAGTACCCTGGGAGCATTTTTGGTAGCAAGAAACGTGCATTTGTTTCCTCTTGGTATCACAAACATGACTGGCTGGGGTACAGTGTAGAGGCTGATGCAGCGTTTTGCTTTTGCTGCCGGGAGTTCAACCCCGGCCAGGGCTTGTGGCTTGTGGGCTTTCATAACTGGGAAAATGCTGTGGAAAGAGACCGGGGATTTCATAAACATGAGTCATCAAAGGAGCATATGCCTTGCTATGCTATGCTATGTAGAGGGAGCGAGAAAAGCGTGTTAGCTCAGAAAAAGAAGTTTCAACACTCCTTAACAAAAATCAGTCGCAAAAGAACAGGTATTACATTTCATCTCTTATTGATGTTGTCTGATTTCTGGCTGAAAACCAGCTGCCTCTACATGGGAAAATAGAGGCATTTGAAAACATGATGGAGGGTGGCAGTGGACTTTTCCTCTCTTTATGGGATTATCCCTATTAAAAAGGACCCTGAATTGGTAGAAGCTGTTAAAACAATGCCTTGCAACGCCACGTACAGCTGTCATGACATGCAAAATGAAATTATAAATACTCTCAGCAGTGTTGTGACAGAGGCTATTGTCAAGGAGGTAGGGGACTCCTTTGTCACACTTTAAGTTGACGGAACACGCGGCTGTGAAAACATTTCTATTGTGCTTCGCTTTGTGAATGATGCATATGACATCACGGAGCATCTGCTCACCATAGCAACAACCAGCAAAGGAGATGCACAGACATTAACAGACAGAGTTCAGTAAGATGTGGGCTGCTAGAGAGAGTGCATTATTAACACCTGTAGTACCCAAACGAAGACAGAAAGTAAACACAAATTTGAATATGTATGTCGTTCTGGGATCTACAGATCACAGGGAGGAGGAAGAGCAAAAAACAGAAATGTGAAGGCTGTATTTTAGCACTATCGATGTGGTGCTGGGAGAGATGGATCAAAGATTCAGTGAGCGCAACTCACAGCTGGCCAGTGTGCTTGTGGCTCTGAATCCCCAAAGTGAGAACCTGGCCTTGAAAATAATTGAACATACTCCTGTGCTCCAGGGCCTCCTTGAAACCTGTGAACTTCTGTAGCGCTGGACTCTTTTCTGACCAGTTCATCCAAATGGTATGCAGAGGAGGTCCCATCCTGAGTGCTGGGTTAAAACCTGAAGACACAGAAATCAAATTCACATTAAAGCAGTAAGAGCTCAGCCCTTTTTAACAGAAAATGGATCTCTGGCTTTTATTCAAACCTGGAGCAGATGTTCTCACGGATCAAACACTCAGGGCCTCATGTTCACCCCCTCCTTAAAGACTTTGATCTCTTGGGGTGCTGATTTGGCGAAGTGGTTAGCAACAAGATGCATCCCATGTTCATATTTCTGTCAGCCCCGGTTTGAATCCAGCCTGTGGCCTGTTTGCAGAGTGTCCTGCCCTACTCTCTTGTCCCCCTTCACAAGCCTATACACTGCCATTCTCTCTCCTATCAATAAAGGCACAAAATGCCCAAAGAATAAAATATTAAAAAGACTTTGATCAGACTGCTCCCCCCAGGCCTTCTCCTGGACCCCGACTAGGGGTGTCCCGACAGAACTATTCCACCTCTGGTAAGATACCAATACTGCAGCCTTGAGTATTGGCCAATAGCAATATCAATCCAATACGATATCAGCAGGAATCATTTTTACTTTTATTACACATTTCAGTGTTTCCCCTATAGTGTATTTGGGAGGGCGCCCCGCCCCCCCAAAAGACGCACCCACCCTGCTTACAGGATTCAGACCGACGTATATTTAAAAAAAATCATATTTATTTTGATCAAAGTTCTTATGACAGAGATTCTTATCATATAAAAAAGCCAACTAGAGTCTAATGTTGTGTCGCTATGGTTTGCTTGCATTTCAATAAAATGCATTTTTTCTCTCCGCTCTGACAAACGCCTCCTCCCCTGCTCCTCTCGCACAACACTGATAAGCCGCGCGGCAACCAAACCGTCTCTCTGCAGGCAGAGTCCCCCCGACATGCAGTCTTTTTTTTAAGAGGCTGCTGCCACCGCGGTCCGAGACGTAGCGGTGCCAACGTCAGAGCAGGGGCCACTTAAAAGTGTCTCACAACACTCCCTTCCCTCAAAACAATTCAGTAGAAATGCTTTCCCAAGCGGCGACTGCTCAGCGAGCTCAGGGAGCTCAGCGAGCGGCGACCGTCAGCAAGCGGTTAAAACCGCTTGCTGTCTGCCGCCTGTCCCTCACTGAAATGTCTGGAGGCGGTGCGTTGCCGCGCGGCAGCGTGAAGGGGAGTATAAAGACACAGACACACACACACACACTCAGGCAGCGGAGGAAGGAGCGACCATAACATTAAAAAAATAATAATAATTAAACAAACATTAATGGATGACCAGAAGTTCACCAAACGATCCCTCCAAGCAAAAATGTCAGTGTTTTTAAGTCAACTGCCCTTACCAAGAAGGGAAGCACAGCTCACAGTGTAGGAAACTTTCAGCATGTAGTTTCTCCTTATTGTCAGTCACTTGCTATAACTTTATTAAGCATGATTCATCTTCTCTCCACCTGCTGAGCTTACATGGTTACATGAAATGTTACATTCTTCCTGTTTTTTAATACTTTTTATACTTTATGCAGTGTATTTTAAATATTTTTGAGAATGTTGTAGTTGTATAAAAAGGGCTCCATTGCCAAAAAAAGTGAACAAAAATCAGTGTCCAATATTTATTCAGATCTAAATGCTCTGTAACTATGATATTACGGAGCATTTTTGGCGGACCCCCCAAGGCAATGAACCTAGGGGAAACACTGTATTTTGTAGTGTGGACTGTAAAAAAAGGTTCGATCAGGTGAGATAACTCAAACAGAGAACAGTAGACAGCAACAGAAGGTTTGAGAAAAACTGACCTGTTTGTTATCAACCAATGGGTTCAATAAATGTTCACTGTTAACAAAAGAATATATCACAATAAGATAACAATGATTAAAAAACAAAAGAGACCCTGAAAAGTAACCTCAATACATCATTAATAAACAAAAACATATATTTTTAAATAGCAAAACAACCACTGTGGTTAACTTAAACATAAGCATATTCTACAACTGAATTGAAAAAAATTAATAAAAATAAATAAATTGCTGCTTGTATTGCAGTGATCATGTTGGAGATTTTAGATGCAGGCTGATATAATCCTATATTTGGTTTTTGTTGCTGATATTGGACCGATAACCAGTTTTAAAAAGGCCTGAATTTTTATGCTTACGTACATCCACCCCGTTCATTCAGATTTTCTATGGCTCTGATTAAATAAATGGTTCCTGACAAGTCCAACGTTTGCTTTGGATGGCCAGAATATGTGCGTCATCATGACAGGACATGAGAACGATAATGGACGACCAGCATAAATGTAAAGTGGAGTCAACGTGTACATGATCAGGGAAATATTCAATTTGGATTTAAAATCAGAATAAACCAGACAACTACTTTAGAATTCAGTTTAAGTCAGAATGCTCATTTACATTCAGAGCTATGTTTTTAAAAGGTCATTTTTAATTTTAGTCTGAATTAAAGTAGAAGTAAAGTTCTCATGTAAACATATCCAATGAGTTCAGTGAACTGCAGTGGCCTCCACAGTCAGAACGTCTCAGTCCAATAGAGTACCTTTGTGATGTGGTGGAACAGGAGATTCTCATCATGGATTTGAAGCTGACAAATCTGCAGCAGCTGTGTGATGCTGTCATGAAGATATGGACCAACATCTCTGAGAGATGATCCAGCTCCCTGTTGATTCAGTGACATGAAGAATGAAGGAGCTGTGAGGGTCAAGGGTCAAACCTGGTACTAGCAAGGTGTTCCTAATAAAGAGGACAGTTGTGGTTTCATCAAAGTCACATAAACACTAAGCAACAAGGCTTTATTAATGTCATTACCATTATATTGTCATTATTAAAAATATCATTATTATTCTTAGTAGTACGAGTTGTAGTTCCATTAATAGTAGCATCAGAAGGATTTTTAATTTTAACTCCATCTGTTATAAATGAAAATATAAAAAAATGAAATATTGTCAGAAGCAGATCAGTCCCTATGAAGGCGAGTTCACACAGACATGGCGCCATCTAGTGGTAGTACACATATACACCTCAGCTCAACTCTATTTATAAAGCACTTTAAAAACAATCACAGCTGAGACAAAGTGCTCTACATAAATAATCAAGACATAAAACAATTTAAAAAATGCACAAAATAAAAAGGTATAAGCACTAAAAGAGTTGTTTCATTGCTTTTAAAACTATTAAAAACAATAAAACAAGTAACCAAAAACAAACCATAAAACACTAAAACAGAAGCAGAAGCACCGACAGCTCAGTTTCAAAGACACAATGTTAAAAAATAAACAACATAGACTGCACACATTGTGTAGGGTGTTGGATCCAAATAATCATTTGCATTAAAAAGCATAAAAAAATGCATAATCCACTCCACCAGAAATATTTTAGCATAAAGTCTGTAAAGTCTGAGGGAGAGCCGTTTGGCTCAAAGCATCACTGTTTGAAAATAAAACAATAGTAAAAACACAATGTCACAGCTTTGATATGATCACTGATTATCTAAAATACAAAATGTAAAAGACAAATGTAAAATAATTAAAAAGAAAAGACAAATGTAAAATGACAGTCCCTGTTGGAATTTTGTTCTTTGTTAATATTTCCCACAGAAAAGTCTTTGTCTGTTAAATCTTATTTTTAATCAATTTCATTCATGAATCATTAAAAACCTTTGGAGGTGTTTAATCAAGTTAAAGAATTTGAATGAATTAGCTCTTCACTTCTGTCAAACTAAATCTATTTTAAACTTTATTATCTGTGACATGGAGCCAGAGGCGGCACTAACCAATTTGGTGCCCTAGACAAGATTTCATCTGGTGCCCCTTGTATTCCAGCAGGATCCTACACCAATAACAATTTTTACAGACTTAAATAAAACTATCACATAGCTCTACGTTTTAGTGACTTTATTTTTATAGAAGAAAACCTGCAAATAAACACTTTAATCACATTTAAATAAATACAAAATTAAAAAAACAATAAACTATAGTTGAGAGGTGGAGGTGGCAGAAGATGCTGATGAAGACTCACATG
Organism: Scarus forsteni; assembly: GCA_036419115.1. Taxonomy (NCBI): domain Eukaryota; kingdom Metazoa; phylum Chordata; class Actinopteri; order Labriformes; family Labridae; genus Scarus; species Scarus forsteni. Next base: position 423,472 of record JAZDUH010000484.1, on the reverse strand, counting down.
GCTGTAGTAGAGATGTGGAGGCAGAAGATCCTGATGGTGCATCACTTGGCTGTAGATTGATCAGGGAAGCAGAACTGTCCACAGATGGTCCAGGACTGGCAGGGGGGGGATTTAAATACTTTAGAAGAGCATCTGTCAAAAGAAGATGAACATTTTTGAAACTTTGATATTTGACAATGAAGTCATAGTAAACAACACAAACCTACTTGGAAACCCACTTAATTATGTCACCTGAGCTGCATTACAGCCTCTAACTGTCTACACAGAAAAATGTGTTCATCTTTCTAGATGCTGATGCAATGACAGAGTTGTTTTTATCTGGAACTAAAACTGTTGATATTTTTACAAAAGTCCAGACCAGTATGATTTCTCAGGAAAAAGGAAAACATTAAATGCAATTACAAACCCCTGCAGGCTGTATGAACAGGGTTCCTGCAGCTCAAGGCAAGTTAAATTCAAGACTTTTTCAGACTTTTTTAAGGCCGTTTGAAATCAAATTTAAGAACAAGTCGACATCGAACCACAATTGAAACAAACAAAACAAACAAACAAAAACACTGCATGAATTACCTGGGTTAGAGGCAATTTTAACCCAATGTTTGTTTTAAATAAAACATCACTTTAATTTTTTTTTAACTGCGTTTTTAAAACTTTATGCCTATTTTGCCCCCATTCATCTTTGTTGGCCACCGTCAGAACCACTTTTGGAATTTTTACATGTTTTTGAAATTTAATTTCAAATTTAATTCCCAATTTTGCTGCCGTAATCAATTTTCATAAGCCATTTTGGGATTTTTTTGCTAGTTTTTTCCCATTTTTTTTCTCTCTCCAGGCACTGTAGGTAGAACCAAGACATGCGTCTGCTCTAAAAGATCCTGGTGCAAACACATCACCGTGTTATTAGTTCCGCTATTGTAATTACACGATGTTCCCACAAGAGTAAATTAGCTAATTATTTTTGAAAAATAGATAAATGCTACTGAATATTTTTTTAGTTCAAACTAACATAAACCTTACTAATGTGTTCAAATTTTTAAGACTTTTGAAAATTGGATTTAAGACATTTTAATGCCAATTAAGCTCTTACTTTTAGAACTATGAATTCAATGCCTTTTAAGACTTTTTAAGGATCCGCGGGAACCCTGATGAACAAACATAAAAAATAAACTAACTTAGAAACAACAAACCAACTGCACTGATTACTGAACTTGATTAATTCAAGTTAAGACCTTAAAACGTGTTTTTTCATGATAGTAGTCGTGAATATTTATTGATAATAAAGCAAACGTTTGAAAAGCTTAATTCCACAGGTTCCTAGGTCTGTTTTCTCTTCATCAGAGCAGCAGGGCAAGTGTGCTTCAAACTATTTATGACAATATTTGTATTAAAATGAGCTGAATGTTAGCTTACTAAGTGCACAATGATGTTAATAAGAAGCAGGACTCTAACGATACCTGCCTCACTAAAGAAAAACTGTGATTCTATACCTGCTTATTTTATCTACACCTATAAAAATGTTTGTTTACCTGATTAAAAAGTAGTGAACATCACTGAGGTTAACTTTATTAGAAGTTAGGACTTCCACAGTCAAACGTGACTACCAACCGATAACAAGCCAGCATAACTGTGAGGAAAACTTGTAAATAACATGAGGCACATCCCTCTGTCTTTTTGGCCTTTCTCCTCCTCCTCTCTTCTTCTCTTTCGCCCCTGGGCTCCTGAAGGCTTTGGCTTTTTTCACATGATACCTGTTATTTAGCGGACTGTCGCTCAGTATCATTGAAGCAGCATAAATTACCTGTCCATCTCGTGCACAAATGAGCAGGTGAGGAGGAGCGGTGTTGATGCTGTGATCATGAGCCCTTCAGGGTCAAGCCGAGTGCAGGAAAATAGAGACTTTTTTAGGTTAGCGTCATGTTCTGATGGATTCTTTTGTAACATTACTGAATAAAAGTCTGGAAATTCTTTCATACATAAAAAGGTAACCTTAACTCGTTGCTATTATTATATTGTAGACATTTTTTCTTCTTTTATTATCATTTTTTTTAACCAGAAAAAGTCTAGAATGTGTTGGAGGTGGTCAGAAAAGAACTAAAAAAATCAGACAATGGTTTGAGGTAAATAAATTATCCCTTAATATTGAAAAAACAAACTTCATGATATTTGGCAACAAAAACAAAAACATAGATGCTTCAGTAAATTTAGAAGGTATTGAAATAAATAGAGTAAATGAAATCAAATTTTTAGGTGTTATTATTGATGAAAATCTAACATGGAAATCACACATCAATGGAATTAAAGTTAAAATAGCAAAAACAATTGCTATGTGACACAAAGTTAAGGATTACTTAGATGACAAAGCTTTGTACCTTTTGTATAATTCATTGATTGTTCCATATCTGACCTATTGTGTTGAAGTTTGGGGAAGTGCATGTAAAACTTCAATCCAAACAATTTTTATTTTACAAAAAAGAGCAATAAGAATTATTAGTAGAAGTCAATACAGAGATCCTTCAAACCTATTATTTGTTAAACTGCAGCTGTTAAATTCAGTGAGTTAGTAGATCTCAGTATGTTGCAGATCATGTATAAAGCTCATAGAAACATTTTACCAAGCAACATCCAGAACCCATTTGAAAAAAGAGAAAGTTGTTCTGATTTAAAAGGATTTGAAATATTAAAAAAAAAACAAGATTTAGAACTAAACTGAAGGAGCGCTGTGTTACTGTGAGAGGAATCAGTTTATGGAATAATCTGAACAAAGAAAGTAAAAAAGACAAATCAAATTTAGTCTTTAAAAAAGAATTAAAGCCAGTATGCTGCATGAATACAGGGAAATGTGTTTATAAATGTTTTGCTATATTTGCTTTGTGTCAAAACATGAATGAATATGTGATCTTTTTGTTTGTTTGTTTGTTTGTTTGTTTTTGAAAATAAGAAAAGTGAATGTAAAAAGGCATGTTGGCCTGCAGCTCTTGTTCATTTGTATTTAGTTCATATTTTGTGAGAGAGGGGCAGACTATAGAAGATTTTTCTTCTTTCTGCTCCTTTTCATTCAAATGTTGGAGAATTTTATTTTGATTTGTATTGAATTTTATTTTCTGAATGAAATAAAAATGAAAATGAAAAAAATGAAAATGAATACACTGATGATCTTATCAGGGGGAGCAGTGCTGGCACCCCCATGATTGCCGGTGCCCCGAGCATTTGTCTATACTGCCTATGCCACGGGCTTGGTTTGAACGGTGTTGGAGCTCACTGAGTTTGTAAAAATATGTTTTCAAGAAGGATCATGGACCACCAACTTTAAGAGATGTTACATATTGAACATGTGAAACCAAAATGATTTGTTGTCTTCAGAGCTCCTTAATTCTTCGAGGTGCTGGAACGTCCCTCAAAGATTTTGGTCTGGATCTTCATGATGGCATCACACGGCCGAGGCAGGTGTGTCGCATTCATGTCATTTATTCAGTTATATGATTTTATAACTTTTTATCACAGTTAAAATGTCTGCCTTCTACACTGGGAGCAAACTAATGTGTTTAAAAGATTACTGAGCCATATGACTACAGAATTTGTCTTTTCCATTATTGTTATAGAATACTTACACACTATGTATATTTTTTAAACATAGATGTCTATCTGTGTCTTGTCCTTTAATGTTCACAGAGATGGTTTGAGGATCATAAATGTTTAATAAAACCTGTGGTGGATGTTGTAAACTAGTGATTTGTTAAATAATAAAGACCTTTTATTCAAATGAATCAAATATTATTATTTTTGTCCGAAATCTGTAGCTATAGAAGAGGATGAGGGCCACAGCAGGTACATTTTTTAAGTCTGTAAAAAAGTAAAGATTCTAAGATTAAACTCATAATTCAGACTTTCTGCACAGACTAAATGTGATAACTGTTTTTAAATCACACTCTTGTTTTTTATGTTCATATGGGTGAACAAGAAACTGGACCAGACCAGCGCTTGCACGCAGGGCCGTAGCCAGGATTTTGAAAATACCGAGGTCATTTTATCTTGGGAGTGGTCAGGCTGTCTGGCCAGCACTGTCCAGTCGGTCATGTTCTAATCTTTGATATTATATTTTTTGCCTAAATGAATGCTTATATGCACCATCAGGGGCGTTTCTTGAGACTGAGGGCATTGGGAGCTGAGCCTGAACCCTCAGAAAAAAATCTCTTTGTATGCTTGCCTTGTTTTTTTCTCTGCTGCTGAACTGCAACATACAGGCATGAAAATGGGTCTGTGGTGAGATAGGTCAGAAGACTGTAACGCCTCTAGGGGGGTCCGGGGGCATGCTCCCCCGGAAGAGAATTTTGAATATTTCATATTTAAAAGCATCAATCTGATGCATTCTGAGAGAAACATGAAGCAGAATTACAGGACAGTATGACTGTATAATAAAGTATCTATCAAAACATTCTGCTACAGAAGAAATGAGACTGACAACTTCTTTCATGAAGTATGTTAACAGTTCATTTCTATTGGAGGCTTGTTGTTGTTGTTGTTGTTGTTGTTGCTGTGTTACCTCTCCTGTGTGCTAACGTTATGCATCAATAACACGATGAATCTTTCAGCAAACTTTAATTCTTTTAGTGATATATTACCTGTAGCCAGAGGTGGGACCAAGTCATTGTTATACAAGTCACAAGTTAGTCTCCAGACAAGACAGTCAAGTCCAAGCTCATGTCCTAAGTCCTTTAGTTTCAGTTTCAAGTCCTTTCGAGTCTATCTTGGCTGTTTCTCTCTGGTCTGTCATGTTGTCCAGCTCTGACTTAAATGCATTTATTTTCCTGGTTGAATGTTGGCTGACAGGTGGATTTCTGTAAAACAGACCCAACAGTTTCAGGGGCTGCATTTACAGCTGTAGGGAATCACTGAAAATAAATATACTTTTCTAACTCCAACTGAAACCCATTTACATTTTTTTTAACTTGATAATATTCTGGGGGCTGTGGAGGGCCTGATGTGGAGGGCCTGATGTGGCCTCAAGGCCATCAGTGGATGATCACTGATGTCCAGTATGAGGACAGATTTGTCAAACAAGGTACATTCTGGGGTGACTGTCCTATTTATGGAAATGTATGAAAGATTTCCCTTGGCTAATATAAGAAGTGGAAGGAAACAGTTATGTTTGACACTTTCAGATAAAACAGAGTGAGGAGTCGGCTCTTACTGCTCTATTCTGAGAAACAATGATCATCTCAACGGTCAACATGACCCCACTCTCAAAAAGATTAACCACTTAAATTTGTTTAATGAAATATTGTGGCAGTTTGGACCTCAGATTAAAGAAAAGACATTTTATGCATAAAAAAAAGTGGAAAATTTTACAAAGCTTCAGCAATAGTGAGAGCCCTGGGAGTTCATAGATCGATTAATCTTACAGTGTTTCTCATCATAACATTCATGTTAGTTGTTTTCCAGATATCTCAAGTCAAAGGTTCATCATAGGAAAATCCTCATGTCTGTGCCAAGATGAGAAGGATACATAAAGATCCTGAGAGAACAGATAATATGTGCTTGTTACAGCACAACAGAGTAAAACAAAATGTATCTTCTCCTGACAAGACAAACTTGCCACATTTTTACCTGATTTATACACCGTCCACTGAAAACAGTTCTGAGACCCAATTTTGGGCCTCAACCCAAAGGTTGAGAATCGCTGCACTAGTAGACTGCATTTGGAGCCTGATCCTTTACAGATTGCTCTTATATCATGGATAATAAGTGATGCAGAAAACCTCAGGATAAATTAATAAACATTTAGAAAAATTAAGTTTTAAAAAAAGAGCTGGGCTGCTCAGGAGTGCTGAGTTTAAATGAACCAAAAGGCGAACTCATACTTTTTAAAATTCTCTAAAAACCGTGTAACGTGGGCCAACCGTTTTAATTATAACACACCAGGTGACTGACGATCCCTCACTGTCCCTGCGTCTTTACGCTCACAGGCTCTTCGATCTTAAGGAGTTTCACCACGCCTCAAATCTATAATCTCAGTTGAGTGCTGTCCCGCAGCCCCGCGGTCCCCAGTGCTACATTTACTGGGTATTACTATAATTTGTAAGAATACAATGATTTTAAATTATTCATTTATCTGTTCTGGTAGCGGCAGTCAGGAGATTTAAGCCTCTGCCGAGTTTTCAAACATAGATGCTTCAGGCAGCTCCTCTCTGATGCAACGCACATGTTGCATTTACTGAAGACGGGAAACTAAACCTTCTTCAGTGGCTCAGTCAATGTTCGGTTCTGTTATATTTCTGAACTGGATAAATCCAGGGTTATTGAAAAAACAGCGTGACCCAGATGTCAGTCAAAGATCGTCTACGAAGAGACGATGAGTCACTCCGTCATCCTCTTTCGGCTCTACCACATACTTTCACAATATATATACAGTATATAATTTTTTCCGGAAAAATTTACCGAGGTCACGACCTCGGTGTCCTCAATGGTAGCTACGGGTATGCTTGCACGGGATGCTCGGCTCAATCTAGTGGAACTCTCTAGCAACCAATGTAGCATTAACATGTTTGGTCAAACTGATACTTACTTCCTATTGGCTGAGAGCAGATTTGTTTCATGTGCAAACAGTTTTGTTTAGTGTGTGAGCAGAAAAAATCTGCGAGGAGTTATGAAGGAAGTTTTGAAGGAAGAATCTGATCACAAAATGACAAAGTTTGCTCTAAAACATGTAAATCTGCTCTCAAATGTGAAACATCTCAAACCAAAAGGCTTTCCTCTCAAAACTTAAACTTTGCTCTCAGACATTAGAGCATACTCTCAAATAAAGATAGGATTTGGTAGCACTTTAGATTACAGCCCGCGTCTTACAGTGTAGTTTCCCGTCTCTTACAGTGTAGTTTCCTCAACTGTTGGGGTAACTCTCACACATGTACCATGATATTTTGCAGTATCTATGGGGTAGTTACGCTCGCGTCTTAAAGTGTAAGTCCTGGAGTCTTACAGTGTAGTTTCCCATGTCTTACCATGAACTTATCAGGACTGTGTAATTTTCCTGGACATACGCTTTTGCTGTGCATACCTTAATGTGCCACTTCCTGTTAAGAATCAGCATGGATACATGTATTGATGAGTATCTGTTTCACAAAATAATGACAAGACATGCAGACGTATAAAATATCTTTATTTTTTTAAACACACAGACACCTCACATAGTAATTCACCTTTTAATTAACCTGGCCATTAAGATCACACTTGTCTTTGCTTACTGTCTAACTGTCCAGTACTTTCACTGTGACAACCCAGCACTTAAACTATAACTACTGATCAACATCTGGAACCGGGCTGGATTATAAAGTGCTCACTTGTTGGCTTTACTTACTGTGTAACTACCCACTACTTTACCTGTAAGTACCCAGACCTTTCTTACGGTCATGGTAATGTAATGGTGGTTAAATAGATTAAAATGAAAATATATATATATTAAAAAAACCTCTGAATTGGTCCTTTAAAATCAAGTGGTGAGCAGCAAGTTAAAACCAAGGAGACGACAATAAGATTGCTGTTAAAACCAGATTTTTTTAAATCAAAAACTGTTTTTTCAAACACAAGCAGGTGGGTTTAAAATGGAGCAGGCAACTGTCCTCTACAGGATGCAAAGTCTATTAAAAAGGGTTAAAACGCCAGCCAGCAGTTAGGGTCCTTCCTCTTCCCTTGCTCCTCCAGTGACAGACAGGACCTCAGCCAAGGACACCTGTAAGAAGAAACAGTGGCAGTGGGGGTGCACAACAGAATACAAGCCGAGTGACCTCTTCCTCGTAAGCTAGAGTGCTACAACAGCGAAGAATACTTACGCGGCAGGCAGAGCTCCTCACTCTGCCGCTGTTGTAAGGACGCATCGTAACACTCTGGACTTTCCTTCTCAGCTGGACTCTGTTCGGTGGCTGTCTGCTCCGCTGTGCTCGGCTGCTCCTCGTGTTGCGCCCTCTCAGTGCCACCCCGTTTGTGCTCCTTCCGGCGTTCTCCCACTTCCAGGTGTGCCACAGGTTAAATTGTCCCCTCTCTACTCTGATTGGCCACAGACCAGTTCCGTTCTCCAGCCCCATTGGGAGCCTCTTGGGGTAATAAAGTGCTCTACAGGTGCAGGCTATCAAGATTAAGAGTGTCCCGGCAGGAAGTAATTAAAAAAAATACTAAAAACATGCTATAAATAAACTAAAAACAATTAAAACAATCAAACAAAATATAAAAACACAAAATAAAACCAATACATCTGCCGTGCGACAGTAAGACACGGGAAACTACACTGTAAGACTCTAGGACTTACACTGTAAGACGCGAGTGTAACTACCCCATAGATACCGCAAAATGTCATGGGTACATGTGTGAGAGTTACCCCAACAGTTGAGGAAACTACACTGTAAGAGACGGGAAACTACACTGTAAGATGCGGGCTGTAATCTAAAGTGCTACCTAGGATTTTAATTCCATAATAATGAAGGAAGTTTGTTTTTCTGTCTTGGTTTCTGTAAGAACTCAGAGTCATATCCTTCAGTCTCCCCTGATCAAATCATTCAAACTTTATAGATGATGAACTCATTAGAGAAAGACAGAGGATTTGAGGGGGATGTGCAATTTTTGAAAATCAGCAAATCTTCAAAACTTTAATTTTCAGAGGAGTGTGCAGTTTTTGGTCTCTGTTGCTTTATCATTAAATAACATGCTGTCTGGACCTTCAGTGTTTGTTCCTGTGACATTAATCAACTTTTACATTTATATGATTTTCACTACAATAACTTCAAGGTAATAACTGCTGTTTTTGGAGTAATTTGTTATTCAGCACAGAAAAAGGACAGCAGTCCTTTATGCCATTCAATAAAAACATGAAGACATAATTTTGGTCCATATTGCTCAACATTATGTTGAAAACCTGTTTCTGTTTTTATGTTGATGGTTGTGGAGACTTGGTGAACATAAAGACAGTTAATAACCATCATGTCTGCAGAGAGCAGATGTGGGGCCTAAAAACAAAGAGTCTGACAGTTTAGATCTATTTGAAGGTTGTACGTCTGATCAGTCAGTGAACATGTTTTAATGATCCATCCATCAACATCTCCATCTTTAAAATCAGAAATATTAATGTAAAATCATCAAGCAGCTCTATGGAGCCAATAAATCAGTTACATGTCCCCGACTAGGTACGTAAACTGAGGAATAAGGGAAAGAAATGGAAGAACAAACATCACAGTCTATGTTAAGAGGTTTTTCTTGTATTGAAACATAATTTGCAAACTGATGGTTAGTTTTATACTCTTAAGGATGTTGTATGAATATGCAGCTGTCTCTTATAATTATAAAGGAATGATCATGGTCAAAACAACAAGTCGTATTTATGTTACTACATGACGGGAAAGCCCGTTGGACAGGATTGTTTCTTCACTTCCTGCTGCTGTGGCGCAGTTGTTTCTCCCTGAGCTGAAGTTTGAGGTGAGTACCACTTTTCATGATTTATTAAAATATTAGGACATTTAGGAGCAGAGGGAGGACTTCTCAGCAGGTATCAGGCTCAAAATCATCAGCTAGACTCTTCTCTGCTGATCCTGAGTGGTGGACTGAATGACCCAGCTCCATGTGATCAGCAGAGTCCTGATCTACTTTAAGAGGAAGATGAAAATTCAACTGTGAGGAAACACTTGTGCTCTTAGTCTGACTCTTCTCTTCTGATAGAACCAGTTAGAAGGTTTCAGACCCAGCTCCCTGTGATCAGCTCAGCTCTGAGGATGTTGATGCTTAATATGATGTTGATGTCAATGACACGAGGACTTCATGATGATGATGATGATATTGGGCCGACTCGATAGGTATTCTGTCTTTCTTCTTCCATCTGTCCAAATGGACTTCCAACAGTTTGTTGCTCTTACTAATGTTTTTCCTCCAGTTTAGATTCTCACTTCTGTTGTTCCTGCTCTCAGATGTTCATCACTTTGGACACAAATGTGAGCTAAATGACTCTGTAATATTGTGTCTTTGGTAAACGGGATTTAGACTGTTTTCTCTTTATTAATGTTCACTCCCATGTATTTTAACCGTGTCACCACATTCGCTGTAATGTAACTTTGACCTGGACTCAGAAAAGGTCTCTAAAACAAATGTGACCAGAAACAGGCCTTAATGCACTTTAACAGCAGTATTTATGAGTCCAGTGTTTTAAATTATATGGTGGATCAGACCTGACTGCCGCAGTGAACGAGGTTAAAGACACAGACCTCCTGTTTCTGTGATCCTGATATTTATCGAGTAGGACCTCCTGCTGCTCCTGCTGGAGTTCTGACCAAAGACCTTCACACCAGGGTGACCAGGACCCACAGGATAGTCTGATTTATTTGTTAGTCAGCTGGATTTACTCTGTGGTCACGGTAAACAATAATTATAATTCTAATAAAAATAATCAGTGTTGGGAAAATCACTTTAAAAAGTAATTAGTCATAGTTACTGGTTACTCTCCCAAAAAAGTAACTGAGTTACTAACAGAATTACTCCTTCATAAATGTAATTAGTTACCAGGTAAAGTAACTAATGTGTTACTTTTCTGAAAACTCTTTTCCTCTTGAACTGTGTGTCTCCGTCTCTGTGTCCTTCCTTGTTGTTACCTGCTGCAGCAGCTCTGACATCATCAGCCGAGTTCTCGCTGTTTTTGGTCTCTAGATTTTAGATTTACTAACAACAGACAAACACTTTGCTTTAGGACATAATGGACACTTCACATGTGTGTTCTTGACTTTTACTTCTTTTACTTCCATACTGAAAACTCCAGTTTTAACTCCACAGACGCTCCAGACTCACCGCTGCTGCAGCTAGCTGTGTTGCCAGATTTTGTGATTGAAATAAGCATTTTTAAAGACAGAAACCTATGAAGCATGTTTTAATTTTTATCCATGTTACTTTTCAATTTCAAAGTCAAATTTCTTCTTTTTTGTCTCTTAATTTACTTATTAAACGTCCTTTTGTTTGGAGGTGGAACATCATTTTCTTTATACAGAAGTGAAGGGAGGGGGGACTGTTATTTATAACTCTGTTATTGCTGAACAGTCTAAGCTTGATTTTTGTAACCAAACAGACATGTCAGGGTTTTAATTACGTTTTATCTTAATCCTCTACAGCTTTATTTTGTTGAAAACAGGAGTAGCAACATTAAAAATCAATTTAAATCTGGCCATAAAGACTTACTTTCGGTGAAAATATAATTTTTAGAGTACAATGATAATTTGTTTTAGTGTGGGTTAAAATAACTTTAATAACTTCTGAATTGGGTTTATATTGATGGTTTGAGGGAACAACAAGTCCAAATGAACAACTGCACTATTAGAACAAGCCCAAAAAACTGTGACCTACAACTCCCAACATACACATGCAAGTTAGAAAAAGAAGCCACACGTTGCTTATAATATGCAGACCTGGCAACTCTAGCATTGAGTTTTCTCATGTGTCTGTTAGCGGTGCAGCTCCTGTCTGAGTCTGGTTGAGTGAGGCAGGTCTGTTATCAGCTGATTGGCATTGGTGTAAAGTTTTGCGCCACATTTCACTGTTGGTATCGATCATGGCGTTATAACATTTTTAATAGTCATTAATAGATTACCCGTTACTGGGAGAAAGTGGTGGCATTAGTAATGCCATTATTTGTAACACTTAGTCCCAACACTGAAAATAATACCATTATTGAAAGCAGTGGTTGATGTGTGATTTAACAGGTGGGGAACCCTAAAATACTATACAGTGTTTTGGTGCAGAAAAATTACATAAATTATTAAAATAAACTGTATCAGCCTCGTTCTCAACAGAAAAATCAAGGCCACATTAACAGGCAAACACACAAGCAATCTAACATGACTAATATACACAAAAAACACAGCAAACTAACAGTCTAACACAGAGACTTGTGAAAAACAAATCTATAGACACACAGGTGAATGAAACAAGACAGGTGAAACACATGAGGAGATCAACTAAAGCAGAAGAAACATAACAAGTTAAACTAATTGCATAGGCCACAAAGGAAAAATATAGGCCAAATGAAGACAAACTACACAAGATGTCACAGTGCAGTGATGTAAACCATCCTCAAATCAGTGGTAGTCTGGTTTATTCTGGTGGGTAAACTCTGATGTGCTCTGATGGATGTTTGTCCCTTAAAGGCCTCCATACACTGAAAACATTTTTGCCACATTTTTACCTGATTTATACACCATCCACTGAAAACAGCTCTGAGACTCATAAATGGGAAATGCTGGATCTGAAGGCAGAACACGTGAAATAAAATGGTTAAACCAGTGCAAACAAATCCAAAAATGTGAAAACATGGGATAAAGATGTTTAAAGTTGTGAAAAAAAGCTTAAAATGAATAAATATGAAATTAAATAGCAGAAAGCCGCAGAAATGTTTGCCCACCCTGAAGAAGTTGTAATCAATGGTTTGAAGAGTCAAATTTGTTTGGACTAAAATGACAAAGATTTTAATCACAAGAAGAAGTGTTCAATATCTTCTGAAATATGCACGATAAAGAACAAAAAATGAAAGCAGAAGTGAAACAACCAAGGGCTGACAACTTTCCTAAAAACCTTGCTGTGAGATTTGGTCGAGCCAACACAAATTCTGACACATTCACAGCAGGAAGTCATTCAACACACAGTGTCTCATTTTGTGTAGGTTTAATCGTGTAATGTATCTCTTAGAAATAACAATATTCTGCAAGTGCACTCATCTCAGGCAGAAGGTAAAAAATAACATTAAAAGAATTGCAATGTTTTTTCATTTTCTATGGTACTTTCTTAAATTTCCTGAACAGTGATATTAAACAATCACTGTTATTATGTCATTGTTCCTTATAAGTCTATATCCTACCTGTCTACAGGTTTGTTTATGCTCAACCAGCAAGTCTAACACCAGTGTTTTACTCACCACAAACATCGACCTAATCACCTCTACAAGAGCTGATACAAGTTTTGAAACTTGAAGAAATACTTTAAGGAATAACCAAACGTCATACTATTTTTCAGAAATGTTTTTATCAAAGTGTCAACACACAGCAACACAAAAATCATGATATGCCAGAAAACTTAAAAATACACAAGCCTTTATACAATTAAATTTTAAAATGTGCAACTGAATATTCATAATTAGCTTAGATGTGATCTTCCTTCAGTAAATTAAAATGTTTTGGCATGAATGTGTAGGCTATAGCCCAGCTCTGGAGGGCTCTGACCTACTTTAAGCCCTGACTTGAATTATTATCAGTTGTTATTATTATTTTCATGATCATTGTATTGTTTTAACATTGTTTTAATGATCATACAGTATTAATTACAATTATAACGATCTTTTTTAAAATACCATGATTGTAAAGATGAAGGTTATTATTAACAACACATTTAGATTATGTTTAAGAGCAAATCCTGTCTCGAAATACGTCTCACGTCTTCTTCTTCCACTTATCCGTGGTCGGGTCGCGGGGGCAGCAGCCTAAGCAGGGAAGCCCAGACTTCCCTCTCCCCAGCCACCTCGTCCAGCTCTTCCCGGGGGATCCTGAGGCGTTCCCAGGCCAGCCGAGAGACATAGTCTCTCCAGCGTGTCCTGGGTGTACCCTGGAGCTGCCTACTGGTGAGACGCCCGAACACCTCACCAGGGAGGCGTCCAGGAGGCATCCGGACCAGATGCCCGAGCCACCTCATCTGGCTCCTCTCAACGCGTAGGAGCAGTGGCTCTACTCCGAGCTCCTCCCGAATGACTGAACTTCTCACCCTATCTCTAAGGGAGAGCCCAGCCACCCTGCGAAGGAAACTCATTTCGCCACTTGTACGCGATCTCGTTTTCTCGGTATATGAGGATAGGGGTGAAGATCGACTGTAAATCGAGAGCTACTTTTTTTTTTTTGTAATCATTTTTAATTAATTTCAAAACAAACAATGAAAACATTAATACCCATACATCGAACACACACAACCCTGCACCCATCCCTCCCCCAGAACACCCTGGGCTACCCCCATTAACAACATACAACAACCCCATTCCCCACCCTCCCTCACCTCTGCCCCCTCCCACATTCATAAGTTTTACAAAATAAGAGTCAAAAACAATGAAAAGAAGTGACGTAACATACAGGATTACATAATTCACAGAGATACAGAGTCTCAAGGATCAAGCTAATAACATTTTAACGTCTTCTGCAGCTTTTTTCCACATCTCCAGCGTTCGTGGATTGGAATTATTAATGCGAGCTGATGACCACTCCAGGTAGATCACCTCGAGAAGAGTTCGCAGCCAATGCTTTATTGATAGCTGGTGTGGTGGAAGCCACCTTAGAACGATAATTTTTTTCGCAGCCGTCATGCCAGCCAACCAGAGTTTACGTTTTACCTCTGTGATCTTGAACCTGGAGTCATCATTCAAGAGGAGAAGTGCTGGTTCCAGTGGGAGTTTCCTCCCTATCAGCTCAGACACCTTGCCCACAACTTTAACCCAAAAACTTTGTACATCTGGGCAATGCCACAGGATATGCATCAGTGTACCCACAACATCCTGATGCCAAAATGTACAGTTAGGGTTGGGCGCCAAGCCCAGCATATGTCTTTTGCGTGGTGTAAAGTAAGTCCTGTGACAAATTTTGTAGTGTATTAATTGGTGATTTGGGTTTTTTGATGAACTAAAGACATTTTCCCACACAGTATCCCAGTTGATAGTACCAGTTTCTAGATGTATATCTGTTTCCCAAGTTCTACGTTCAGGAGAATCTACAGGGGTGTATGGTAGTAGATTATTATAAATATAAGAGACTGTTTTCTTATGAGGAGCTCTCTCCAACAATAATATTAAAGGGTGAGTCCTAAGTTCAGTCCCCAAAGGAACCTTGAGTGAACTGAGTGCCGACCTTATTCTGAAATAAAGAAACTAGAGTTTCTTGGGATATTGTAGTTGGACATTAAGTCTGGAAAATCCAATATTGCATTCTGGCCTGAGATGTCTCCCAATGTCCAAATGTCATGTCAGGCCCATAGTTGCGAGATGAACGGTTCACCTCCTGTCAATAAATTGGCATTATGCCAAATAGGGGAGTGTATGTGCCATTTTGACTTGAAATCCATATACTTTTCTACTGACATCATAGTTTGTATCACATATATTATTGGGCCCAATTGAGAGAAGCACTTCTTTTGTTTAAATCCAGAGAAAGCCACATCTCTAAGCCTTAAAGGGTGGACCATCTCCTGCTCCAATGCCTTCCAGGGTGGGGCTACGCCTGCACCAAACCAATGTTTGACGGAGTGCAACACAAAAGCCCAGTGATATAACTTGAAGTGCGGGCAAGCCCATCCACCCTGCAGTTTGTCTCGTTGTAAAGCTGACCATTTAATGCGAGGCTTCTTGCCGTTCCAAATGAACTTTTTCATCTTTGAGTCAAGTTTTTTCCAAAACCCTGCTGGGGCTGGTAGGGGGAGCATAGAACTTATAAAGTTTATGCGTGGAAGCACATTCATTTTGAGTGTAGCTATACGAGCCGGCATCGACGAGGGGAGCGCTGCCCACCTCTCAAGGTCCTCCTCAACTTTCTTCAAAATAGATGAATAATTGTTTTTTGCTATCGCCTGGATACAAGTGCTGATTTCCACACCTAAATACACTGCTTTTTGTGCCACCGGTATGCAAGTTTGGATGTTCAGGCTATTCAGATCTGTATTCAACAAAAGTAGAATCGACTTGGAATAGTTAATCTTATAACCAGAGAGTGTTCCAAAGTGCTCTATAATCTTCAGCACATTTGGAAGGGACTGTTGCAAGTTGGAAAGGTAAATAAGTGTATCGTCAGCGTACATCGAAATCGAGTGTAGAGTAGACCCTATTTGGATTGGAGTAACTAACTTGCTTTGCCGTATGAACTGAGCTAATGGTTCAAGTGATAAATTGAATATGGTAGGAGATGCTGGACATCCCTGTCTGGAGCCACGACCTATATTAAAAAGATCAGAAAGCTGCCTGGCTGTAACAGCCCTAGCAGAGGGATTGGAATATAAAACTTGCATCATTTTAATAAACTTTGGACCAAATTTAAATTTTTCCAAAACTCTCCACAAATATCCCCACTCCAAGCGGTCAAACGCTTTCCAAGATCGAGAAACAGGAGTCCACCCGGCAAACCTGTCCTCTTAGCCTCCGCAATGACATGCAAAAGCCGACAGACATTGTCCGATGCCAGTCATCCCTTAAGGAAGCCAGCTTGGTCCGTATCAATCAACTTCCCTGCTACTTTGTCCAGGCGCATAGCAATCACTTTAGAATAGATTTTAATATCCGCATTAATTAGTGATATAGGACGGTAACTTGAACAATTCTAGGGATCCTTGCCAGGCTTATGAAGCACCAAAATAAGTGCTGTATTAAGATCTTTGTGGAAATAGCCCTTTCTTATAGCAGCATTAATAGTGTCTAACCAGATCAGCCCTAAAATATTCCAAAGCTCTAAATACAGCTCAGCCGGGATCCCGTCAATTCCCGGAGAGCGCCCCCTGTTGGTCAATTTAACTGCTTTGTATAGTTAATCTAAAGTTATCGGGGCGTCCAGTTTCATAGCTTCATTATCAGACAATGTGGGCAAATTAAGTTTATCAAAAAAGGAGTCGAAAGATTCCGATAGGAATCTCTCCTCTGAGGAATACAGACTCTCGAAGAATGACTTGAATGCATTATTAATGTCGGCTGTTTTGGTGACCAGACCCTTCACTGGGCAGGTAATAGACGGAATATTGAATTGGTTTTCTTGCCGTTTCAACGTTAAAGCAAGGAGGCGGCTAGGTCTACTGCTATCCGTGTAATATTTATGTTTGGTAGCGTGCATGATAAATTCAACCCGCTGTCTAAGCATATCGTCCGATTCTGCCCTCACAGACTTAAGTTTTATTTCAACGCCATTACTATAATTGTTCTTAAGTTCTCTCTAAACTATAGCAATTTTGCTCTAGGTGTGAGATCTTTTGCAATCTGCGTTTTTTTAAGGTACGATGAAAAACCTATCGCATTGTGGCGCAGAAAGCCCTTGATCACTGACCATAGAATTGTTTGATCCGTGACTGAGTCTTTATTAATGTCAATAAATTCTACCAAGCCGGTTCTAACTTGCGAGAGGTATTTCTCGTTTTTGAGAAGAGTTATATTAAACCTCCATCTGGAAGGGGAGCTCCGTAGAAAGTCCAGATTAAATGAAGTTAGTATTGCATTATGATCAGAAACATTACGCGGTAGGAATATAATCTTATCTACAGTCAGAATCAGACTCGGAGTGGCCAGCATATAGTCTATTCTTGAAAACATTTTATGATTTGAAGAGAAGTATGTATAGTCCCTGGCAGTAGGGTTTTGGATCCTCCAAATATCCGATAAATTAATGTCCTTAGCAAAGTTCTTTAAAGCATTGGAGGATAAAGCTTGTGAATGTGTAATGGATGGGTTAGATCTATCTAGACTGCTATCGAAAAATGTATTCATGTCAGATCATATAATGAGTGAATAATTAGCAAGAGCTAGCAGCTCATTAGTTAACCAAGGAAAAAATGAAGGATCATAAATTGTGGGTGCATATATGCTTGCGAAAGCAATTTTTTTCCCCTGAATAGAAACCCCACAATAAGCCAATCTCCCCGAGTTGTTAGAGCTACTTTTATCAATTGCCAAATTCAGTTTACGTTTCATTAAAATCATTACCCCTTTAGTCTTGGATCCATCCCCAGAGGAAACTACCATTCTATAGTGTTTGTTCTGCATACGGCAGACATCAGTCGGTTTAAGATGTGTCTCAGATAAGAGGGCTACATCAACATTTTTCCTTTTCAGTAGTTCTAGAACTGTTGCGCGTTTAAATGGTGAGTTTAATCCCCTAACATTGAGGGATAAAATAGTGTAGTTAGCCATCTAGAAGGCCTCTGATCAGACTGAGATGTAATCCTGACATATAGTTACTAATTTAAAACAAAAACAACCCTGTGTGTTTGTGTGTCCCCACCCTCCCTTCTGTGATATACACATAACTTCCTTGTAACCATCAATGAACTATCCACCCTACCTAGAAGAGCTCCCAAATGTATATTCTTAACATATAACGCCAAATTGAACATCAACATACCCTCAGTGAAGAGATGTTTATATATATATATATATGCACATACACACACATACATACACTTATATGTATATGCATATATACACACACATACATATATATGGAAAAGAAGCAAAAAATAAAATAGGCAAGTATAACAGAATTCAACATGACATTGTCCCTATCTCCTTCCTTCACAGTTGCATAATAGCAAGTAACTTAGTAGTATAAACAGTATCAAATAGAAACAGAAATGTTGGCAGAGAATCTCCCACACAAATGAGACACTTTGGAACAATTTTTGAAAACGAGGGACTAATAATATTGTCCTCAGAGTCCGGCAGTGAAAAATGAATGTTTAAAAATGAAATGGAATAAGAGCTGCTGGACCTGAATACTGTACATTAGTTATGGTGTAGAGGGTTCTTACGTGATCCGCTGGTGTCACGCGACATCTAGTGGAGATGAGTAGAGGCCGCCGGCGAAGCTGTGGATCAGCCTCGCCCTCCTGTAAACAAAACAGTCCAAGCCCTCAGCGATCCGAGCTGGGCCGGGCTCCGACGTCCGGGCCGAGGTGTTGGCCGAAAAAGGTCTCCGCGGCTCCAGCGCTGGCGAAGGTGTGTCGGGACCCCTCGAAGTACACCACAAGCGTTGCAGGGTATCGCAGGCTGAACTTAATGCCCTTCTCGTACAGCTGTGTTTTCACCTTCTTGTAAGCGCTACGCTTGGCCACCAGCCGGGCACTATAATCCGGGAAGACGAGGATCTTCTTACCCTCGTAGGACAGTTGACGTTTCCGTATGGCCAGCTGTAGCACTCGTTCCCGCTCCTGGTAGCGGTGAAAGCAAAGGATAAATGGACAGGGCCGCGCACCGGGGCTTGGCTTGGCAGCCAGAGCCCTGTGACATCTCTCCAGCTCCGGTGGTTTTGTGAAACTTTCATCGTTCAGCGCCTTCACCAGGAGCTCGGACATAAACTTTAGAGGACACAGACCCCGCTCGCTGTCCTCAGGAACACCGAGGACCCTCAGGTTCATACGTCTCTGTCTATTTTCGTATCCATCCAGTGTATCTTTTAAGTCTTCGTGTTCCTTAGCGAGGGCCTTCATGACGGATTGTAGCTCCTCCATGGAAGTTTCCAGAGTGGCGATTCGATCACTGTGGTCTGAGAGTGCGCCCTCCGCCTCGGTAAAACGAGTCTCAAACGAGTCAACCTGGCGTTTAACAGCCTCCAGCGTGGTCTGAATCTGTAAAAGCGCTGTTTGCAGCGTCTCGGTGATGTCACTCCGGGTTTTTTCGAGCTCGGTTACCAGCAAGGCTAGCGTTAGCTGCTGCTGTTGCCCCGCCGCCGCCGCTGTCTCGGTTTTTCTCGTCCCCGGCCTTTCTTTTCTACCTCCTTCTGACATCTCGAATGTAAGGCTAACCTTAGGAGGTCGTTGGTGAAGAAGATATATATATCTTATAGGCGTAAATATTGAGTTGGAGTAGGCTATATTCAGGAGCTCTCCCTCATGCGTCCACTCAGCCAGCCATCAACCCCGAGAGCTTTGCCTTTCAGCTGAGCTCCCTTTTTACCACGACAGACTGGTGCAGAGCCCGCATTACTGCTGACGCCGTACCGATCCACCTATCGATCTCCCGATCCACCCTTCCTCCGCTCGTGAACAAGACCCCGAGGTACTTCAATTCCTCCACTTGGGGTAGAATCTCTTCCCCAACCCGGTGAGAGCACTCCACCCTCTTCCAGGTGAGGACCATGGACTCGGATTCGGAGGTGCTGATTCTCATCCCAGCCGCTTCACACTCAGCTGCGAACCGATCCAGTGAGAGCTGGAGGTCACGGTTCGACGAAACCAACAGGACCACATCATCTGCAAAAAGCAGAGACCCGATCCTGAGGTCACCAAACCGGAACCGCTCAACGCCCTGGCTGCGCCTAGAAATTCTGTCCATAAAAGTAATGAACGAATCGGTGACAAAGGGCAGCCCTGACGGAGTCCAACCCTCACCGGAAACGACTCAGATGTACTGCCGGCAATGCGAACCAGACTCTGACACCGGTCATACAGAGAACGGACGGCCCGTAACAGGGAGCCTGCTACCCCATACTCCCGGGGCACCCCCCACAAGACCCCACGAGGGGTAATTATTTGTTTTGGCCTTTTGTAAATGGCCCTTTTCCCATAGCCCTACTCTACTCTACTCACCTTGTGCTGCTGAGAGACCACCGAGGACGAGGACATAGAGACACAAATAAAAGAACAGAGAAATAAGGTCATAGAAATAATACCATAGAAACACCTTCATAGAAATATGACCATAAATGAGGTCATAGAAATACAAATATAGACATAAGACCATGTCTTCAGACCATCAGAGTCTGTTGTTAACGCTCTGCTCTCTGACTCCTTCGTCACAGCTGACAGACAGCAGGGGGCGCTCTGCTACGGACCAGGCTGAAGAACTAGAGGGGACCAGACCATCTAAAACCAGTCTGAGTGAAGAAGACCAGGGTCTGAGGTGAGATGAAGATCTGCAGCCATCACACTCTGACACCATCATCATCATCTTCATCAGTCCATTATAGATAAATGTATTAGCTACACAGTATTGATTTAGAGTTCAGTTCAATAACAGCTCACTGTGTCTGATGATGAAGATGTTTGTTTGTATCAGGATGAAGAGACCAGAGTCTCCTGAGCTCAGCGGTGTGTCCTTGAAGAGTGACCGGTCTAAAGATCATCATATTTTCTTTAAGGGGGACCGACCAGTTGATGACAGGTAAATCTGTTTTACCATCAGACTGTTTTATCCCTTTAATCTTCCAGTTTGATGCTGGTCGTGTGAGGATTCACTTCCTGCAGTCAGGTCTCTCTCCCTCCTCCCTTCCTGCTCCTCTCTGCTGTGGGCATGGCTATCTCCCTCACCTTGTTTCCCTCTCCTCTCACCTGCTTCAGATCAGCAATCAAGCTCACACTTCTGCTGCCAGGAGTCACCTACTGTTCACTTTCAGTGTCTCCTGAGCCTTACCCTACCTTGTTTTATATATTTCGTCTCCCTTGTGCACTGGACTCACATTCCCCTTTCTGTGTATTTCTGGAGCTGTAATTAAACCTGTGAAACTGTTCTCTGCCTCTTGCTTCACCTTTGGGCCTAACTGACTTTTTTCTGGACAGTGTCCTGACAGTAAATCCACCAGTCCAAACAAGATGGAGTCTGCAAAGCAACAGAAAATTCAAGAGGCTTTGACAAACCAAGGTATTCTTCTGGGCCAACATGGAAGAGCTCTACCACCTGGTGGTGCAATTCAGTGATTCTCAGTCACTCCAGGTTCGAGTTCAAACTCTGTCTGCCCCTTGGACTCCCCCCGGTGTACCTGGTTATGCCTTTTGGTCTCACCAATGCCCCAGTCGTCTTTCAAAAAACCATGAATGACGTTTTCAGAGATATGCTGAATAAGTTCGTCTTTATCTACCTCGATGATATTCTCATTTTCTCTTGTTCCCTCAGTGAGCATCAACATCATGTGCGGTTGGTTCTGCAATGTTTGCAAGAGAATCATCTCTTTGTGAAACCTGATAAGTGTAAATTTCACTCACCTTCAGTCAACTTTTTGGGCTACATGATTGAGGCTGGACAACTTCATCTAGATCCTTGCAAGATTCAAGCAGTTACCAACTGGCCTACTCTTTCTTACCGCAAAGAGTTGCAGAGTTCCCTTGGTTTCACCAACTTTTACTTTATATAAGAAACTTCAGTAAAGTCGCTGCACCTCTCACTTCCCTTACTTCTGTTAAAAAACTGTTTCTCCGGACCCTTGAGTTGGAGAAGGCTTTTAATCATTTAAGGGAGCTGTTTGTAAAAGCACCTCTGCTTTTCAACCCCCTATTCTTCTCTACAGTTCATCGTTGAGGTGGATACATCGGATTCTGGACTTGGAGCCATCCTCTCTTAAAGATCCAAAAGCTGCATCCCTGTGTTTTTTTCTTCTCGTTGGTTGAATCCAGCAGGGAGAAATTATGATGTGGGAGAAAGGGAGCTGTTGGCAGATTTGGGAGCAGGTGGCAGGGGTGGGAGCTCTACAAGAGTGGAGACACTGGCTAGAAGGTTCAGAGCTACTGTTTATTATTTTGATTGATCACAATAATCTGTCATATTTAAAGTCTTCCAAGAGGCTAAACCCTGATCAGGCTAGTTGGTCTCTTTTACTGTTTTAATTATACCCTTTTTTGTCGGCCTGGTTCAAAGAACCTTTAGCATGATGCTGTCTCTAGAGTTTTACTCCTCTATCTGAGTCCTCAGAATCTACACCCATCATACCTTCATCTTGCATCCTTGGAGCAGCCCACTGGGAGGTGAAGAGGTTGGTGTGAGAATTGCAAAGAGATCAACCTGATCCAGGACAGGTCCTCCTAACCGTCTGTTTTTCCCAAAACGGCTCACTCTTGAGGTCCTCCAATGGTGGCATAGCTCTAAACTTACCTGGCATCCTGGTGTCAATTGAACCCTCTAGTTCCTCAGTCAGACCTTCTGGTGGACGAATATGGCGCGGGATACCTGAGAGTTTGTGGCTGCTTGCTCTGTCTGAGCTTGAGGCAAATCCGCTCCCGGACCCTCCTCCAAGGTAACTTGGTCATTCTAACAGTAGTGGGCCATGTCTCCAAGGTGGTGACCTTGCCAAGTTACCTTCTGCCCTTGAGACTGTTAACCTGCTAGTTTTGCTTGTTTTCAAGTTGGATGACATCCCTTTGGACATTGTATCTGACCAAGGTCCTCAGTTTTCCTCTCTGGTCTGGAGGGAGTTTTGCAGAGCCTTCGGTGCAGCAGCCAGTCCGTCCTCAAGATTCCACCCGCAGTCCAATGACCAGACTGAACGGGCTAACCAGGAAAGCACCCTATGTTGCATGGCTGCAAGACACCCTGCATCCTGGAGTGACAGTATCTCATTGACTGGGGAGAGCAGGTCCTGAAGAACCCTCACATCCTCATTGGTTTGTTGGCCATATGTTCTCATTTTTGTACCTCTCTGCTTGGCTTTTATCCTTTGTTCTCCATTTGGAGTTTTTTTTTTTTTTGCCTGTTTGGAAGAGTGTTTTTTAATGTACCTACTGGTATCGCTGTTGGATACTTACATCTCTTTTCTGCTCCTTCTCTCCACATTGTCTCATTGAGTCTCCTCACTGCCCACCTGTAAATACTCACTTTTTTAACTGAAAACTCCCTCACAAACTCTGGACTGTCTCCTTTCCTTGTTGTTTTGGAGCTGTGTTTAATAAATCTCTGTAAAACTTTGTTTGCCTCATTGTTCAGCTTTGGGTCCAACGCTTACACACTTAGTGGAAGTATTTCCTGACATTAGCTGTAATTAGCATTAGCAGAACAAGACTACATGATGGACAAATAGCTGGTGTGTCCAACTGATAAAGGTCACGTTAAGACTGTTAATGCTGAGTCAGTCTGATTGTCTTCATGCTGAGTCATTTAATCTCCCTGTTGTTTTAATCCACAGAGTTGAGCAGGAAACATCTGAACTCCTCAGTGATGGACCCAAACAGCATGAACTAGACCTGGACTCAATATTTATGGTGAGAACATCACACAATGTATCTTCAAGAGCTTGTAAAGCCATACATCCCTTTCTAAAGCTTTTGGTTCAGGCCACTTCACACTGCATTCCTCCCTCTCCATCTCTCTCTGTTTCTCAAACTCTCTCTAAGTCCTATTTCTATATCTACTTTTGCCTCTTTTGAGTTGCTCCTGTACTCGTCTCTGGTTCTTTCCTTGAAGGCAACATGGGATCCTTAATGTACACTGCCTTAAGTGAAGGCTGCCTGCTACCATGGACCTCAGAAGCTTCAATTAATAGAAATATTTGGCCTTTCCTTTAACATCATTCCATAATCATTCAAGTTCATGTTAACTCATATTAACTTTACAGAGATCAGCAAAATTAAATTCATGGTAGTTCCTGCAAACAGCTCACATATTTTAGTGTGACCTTGACAAGCAATCATGGATGACCTGCCGCTGTCAACATGCTCGTCTCCAAGCGCTCCATCCTGCATCAGCCATCAGCAGAATTTAACATAAATTCATGATTTATGAATCATAATTTCATAAAAATCATAAAAATACTATTAAAAATACTTTTAATAGTATTTTTTCGACATTTTGTGCCTTTATTGATAGGAGAGAGACAGTGGATAGGCTTGTGAAAGGGGGTGAGAGAGTAGGGGAGGACACTCTGCAAACTGGTCACAGGCTGGATTCAAACCTGGACCGGCAGAAGCAAGTACTTGGGGTGCCTGGTTGCTAACCACTTTGCCAAACCATCGCCCCATAAATTCATATTTTTTGACCAGCTTAACCCATTTAAATGGCTAGATGCTGTTATATTTTGTCCTCCTCCAGTTTGTAGCAAGATGAAAACTGAAAAACTGTAGAAACTCTAAAAGGACAAAAACACCCCATTCCTCCCTGACTCTGTCATCATGGACCATGGTCGTAACTCCTCTGGAGACATGTGGCACCATCAAGTCTGTCTTTAATTCCCACCAACTACCATGAGCAGACATCTGCATCTGATGTGTTTACTACACTGGACTTTCTTCCTGAACAGTGATTGGCTGAGACCTAATATACACAGAGTCATTAATAATGCTTAGGTGGCATCTAAGTTTACTTTTGACCTCCCTGCTCATTAGGACCCTCATCTGCTCCTCCTTACCTCTGTCCAGATGTTTTTCAGCCAACATAAAACCACAAACCTTTTAAACTCTTTAAATGAGACAACGGACACATCTAACAATGTGATATTTTATCCTGTCATGACAAATGCATTCTAATGATGTGACTTGTGTGTTTTTAGCTTTAAAAATGCCGAAGTTATGAAAAAGTTGGATTATTTGTGAAAGCCTTCTGACAAACTAACAGCGCCTCTCAGTGGAAACTGAGAAGGGATCTTTCCCCTCCAGAACTGTACTCTGTACTCTGCATTATTTCATTTCACTCTGTTTTATTGAAGAATGCTTTGAATAGGATTTCTAGACCTTAAGTTTTGGTTGCATACCATCCCGATGGCATGTTAACTTATATGTCTTAAGTTTTACGCATCTATTTTGTTTGATTTACTTTTTTTTATAAGATTGAGTCTGTTCTATTCTTTCTTATTGTTAAGATATATAGTATTTGGTATCAAATTGATCACCATGAGATTTCTTATCCAGTTGGAGTGCTTATATTGAACGTTTAATCAAAATACAACTTAATTTTGGCCAAATATAAGTTGATAAAGTTTTGTTACTCATCTAAAGGCCCTCCCCCCTGCGAGTAGCTTAAAACCAGAGAGACACTTCTTTGACTTTCATCCTTCTTTGTCTTACATCTATTCGGCTCCCATATTTATCCTTAATTCTTTTGATTAAGTTTTTGTGGCACGCCCGCCGATTTTCTTTATAAGCCCATAAGCTATAATGGTGTGGCCACACCGGACGCGAATTCGCCAGGACGCGCGTCGAGATTACATACAAAGTCAATGCAAAGACGCGTTTGGGGCGTCAAACGCCTCGGGCGGCGCGTTGGAGGCGTTTGACGCAGCGCGTTTTGAGCGTCCGGCGCGTTTGGGGCATCAAACGCCTTGACGCTCGAGTTGAAAATATTGAACTTTCGCCGCAAATTCGCTTGACGCTGTGGCGCGGCAGCCAATCAGTGATGACATTCCCCCCCCGACGTCATTGATTTGATGACGTGTGACGCTCCGGCCACCACCTCCTGCTCAGACCCCTCTGCAAGATGGAGGAGAAATTGATCTGCGCTGTTTGCTATCAGCCGGAGCTATACGATTCGACGTGTGTACTCTACAGAGACCGGAACAAAAAAAGGAGCAGGCTTAGGTGAAAGTCTCAGAGGAGACAGTATTTGAAGGTAAGTTCTGTAAATATTCGTTTTTCAGCTCAATTTGCCTGCTCAGGTCATCACTGTGTCGGACAAGCTCCGGCTCTCTACTGCGCTTGTGTATTGAAGCGCGTCACCCCTCAGCTTGTCAAAATGGTCATGCATCCAGCCTCGGGCGTTACGCGCGGCGCATCACAGTCTTTATGCGCGTTTAAATTCGCCAATTAGCGTCCGCTGTGGCCGTAGCATAAGACTTCAAAGATTTGCTTCATAGACTTTCGTTATTAATTTCAGAATAGTATTCATCTGGCCAGTGAATTATTAATTTTTGGAATTAGTTACAAATTTTTTTTTTTATGTAATTGAGATCTCCAAGCTCCAACTTCACCTTAAACAGAACCTTCCAGTCCAATCTAAGATGGTACATCTCTCCCGGGGAAACCTGGGACCAGCCCACATCGGAACAACCTCCCCGGACCCAATCTCGCTGGATAGAGTGTGGACTTCAGCCTCCCTTTGGGATGACCCCAAACCAGAACAGTCCTTCAGGCTCTCCAGTATCTCTGGATCAGTTAGAAATCCAATCTTAAAGCTGTATAAAGTAAGATGGCTCTGAATTCCCTCAGATGGGCTTGAGTATGTCTTAGGTTAATTCTCCAATAATTTTCCCTTGATTTGACCTTTCTTAAGTAGGTTAATTCGTTAAATTAATCCCCTATAAACACTCCATATACTTAAATGTTCCTTGAGGGTTCATATCTTCTTTCCTGATTGTCAGCATCATTGATCAGAATAACTCTGACATTTATTCCTTCATAAGTGTTTATTTTATTTTGTCTTATATATTCATTTTAATAAATCACCCTTATATATTTAAAGTTCTGTCTGTTGGTGTTGTATTTGGAAGATTGACATCACTGCATGAGAGTTCTGTCTTTTGACTTGAGATTGATAAAAACTGATAAAGTTTGACTTAATTGATTAAACTGATAAGGTTGACTTAATTGATTTATCTAATTTAAATGAAATAATTAATAAGTCAGCTTTTTTGTATAAAAAGGATGGTGCCCCTTTAATTCACAAGAGCAAAACTGGTTATGAAATGAATATTGATTTCCTAAATTGATATCCAGTAATATCCAGAAAACAATTGTTAGAAATTTATGATCATTATAGATCTTAATGTTAATAGAATGATGCCATTATCCATGGTTGAGTTGATTTTACACCCCTAATGAATACCTTTACAAACACATAGACATGAGGACCTTCTTGAAAATGAGAAGCCACATCTCAAGGGGCTTGCCTGTAGTTCAGATGTATTGAGCAGAGACAAATACAATGAGGACAGATTTATGGAATGGGTGACCATAAGTTTGTCACGATGTTTGTAATAATTTAGTCTTTTGTCTCTGCCCCCCCCCCCCCCCCCACACACACACACACACTTATCAGCAGAAATGACATCACTTATCATGGATTCTCATTTTGATGCTGTTGTAATGTTCAACAGTAATAATCTCTACTTTATAGTCATTACAGATGTTAGTGTTAATATAAGATGAAGTATTTGCATGATTGTTGATTACATCTCTATGAAAATGATCATAACCATCATGCAGACATGAGGGGTTTCCTGAAAAAGAGATGCTTCATCTCAAGGGGCAAATCTTAACTTTATATTCAACAGAGAGAATTTTTTGTGTATAATTTTTTTTAATAGTATTTTTTGAGCATTTTGTGCCTTTATTGATAGGAGAGAGGCAGTGGATAGGCTTGCGAAAGGGGGCAAGAGAGTAGGGGAAGACACTGCAAATTGGTGACAGGCTGGATTCGAACCTGGACTGGCAGAAGAATGAATATGGGACGAGCATGGTTGCTAACCACTCTGCCAAACCACCACCCCAGCAGAGAGAAATATAAAGGCAGGTCTCTGATTAGTCCATGGATCAGTCACTGGCTTCAGTTCCTACTTTAGTCTACATGTCTCCATAGCCTTCCTGAGCAGATGGAGCCGCCTGATTCTGAAATCCTGCAAATCCGTGTTGCTAGGCCTCATTGTCCAACGCTTTCACTTGGCTAAACGATTAACAGCCCAATCAGGGAAGAGAAGTGGAAGAAGCAGGAGCTGCGGACGTGACCACAACAGGAAGTGACTTCACAGGAAGTCAAGTCACTTTCTGTTGTACAAATATTTGCAGATAATGCTAGGTAGCCTGTCATCAGTATGCTTACTCAGTGATACTTGGAGAAACATGCTACCTCAGAAGTTTACTTTGTGGGGGTTGTCTTTGACTCGGTTCATGTCACATATACACTCAACAAAAATATAAATGCAACACTTTTGTTTTTGCTCCCATTTTTCATGAGATGGACTCAAAGATCTAAATTTCATCCCAGATAAACAATATTACCATTTCTTTCAAACATTGTTCACAAATCTGTCTAAATGTTTGATAGTGAGCACTTCTGCTTTGCTGAGATAATCCATCCCACCTCACAGGTGTGCCACATCAAGATGCTGATCTGACATCATGATTAGTGAACAGGTGTGCCTTCTACTGCCCACAATAAAAGGCCACTCTGAAATGTGCAGTTTTGTCTCACAGCAAAATGCCACAGATGTTGCAAGCATTGAGGGAGCGTGCAATTGGCATGCCGACAGCAGGAATGTCAACCAGATCTGTTGCTCGTGCATTGAATGTTCATTTCTCCACCATAAGCCGTCTCCAAAGGCGTTTCAGAGAATATGGCAGTACATCCAACCGGCCTCACAACTGCAGACCACGTGTAACCACACCAGCCCAGGACCTCCACATCCAGCAGGTTCACCTCCAAGATCGTCTGAGACCAGCCACTCAGACAGCCGCTGAAACAATTGGTTTGCATAACCAAAGAATTTCTGCACAAACTGTCAGAAACCATCTCAGGGAAGCTCAACTGCATGCTGATCATCCTCATCGGGGTCTTAACCTGACTCCAGATTGTCGCCGTAACAGACTTGAGTGGGCAAATGCTCACATTTGATGGCGTCTGGCACGTTGGAGAGGTGTTCTCTTTACGGTTGAATCTCGGTTTACATTGTTCAGGGCAGATGGCAGACAGCGTGTGTGGCGTCGTGTGGGTGAGCGCTTTGCTGATGTCAGTGTTGTGGATCGAGTGGCCCATGGTGGTGGTGGGGTTATGGTATGGGCAGGCATCTGTTATGGATGAAGAACACAGGTGCATTTTATTGATGGCATTTTGACTGCACACAGATACCGTGATGAGATCCTGAGGCCCACTGTTGTGCCATACATCCATGAACATCACCTCATGTTTCAGCAAGATAATGCACGGCCCCATGTTGCAAGGATCTGTACACAATTCTTGGAAGCTGAAAATGTCCCAGTTCTTGCATGGCCAGCATACTCACCGGACATGTCACCCATTGAGCATGTTTGGGATGTGCTTGACCGACATATACGACAGCGTGTACCAGTTCCCACTAATATCCAGCAACTTCACACAGCCATTGAAGAGGAGTGGACCAACATTCCACAGGCCACAATTGACAATCTGATAAACTTTATGCAAAGAAGATGTGTTGCACTGCATGAGGCAAATGGTGGTCACACCAGATACTGACTGGTTCTGAGTCCTCAGACCCCCAATAAAGCAAAAAAAAAAAACTGCACATTTCAGGGTGGCCTTTTATTGTGAACAGTCTAAGGCACACCTGTGCACTAATCATGGTGTCTGATGAGCATCTTGATGTGGCACACCTGTGAGGTGGGATGGATTATCTCAGCAAAGCAGAAGTGCTCACTATCAAACATTTAGACAGATTTGTGAACAATGTTTGAGAGAAATGGTAATATTGTGTATCTGGAATGAATTTTAGATCTTTGAGTCCATCTCATGAAAAATGGGAGCAAAAACAAAAGTGTTTTTGCTCCCATTTTTCATGAGATGTTCATGAGATGTTTATATTTTTGTTGAGTGTAAGTGTTACATGAAACATCTGTGTGTAGCTGCTGCGGCTAATGGCTAACAAGGGCAGCCGTTAACTTTTAGCTGCTAACACAAGTTAGCACCTACTGCTAATGGTCATAAACTGTTGTTTGACCTTGTAAGCCATTAGCCATAGAGGCTAACGGGTAGCTGCACTGCTTGATATGGATTGGTCTGTGATGAGTGTGATGAGCAGGATGATCATCCAATCAAAAGCTGCAGTTGTTTTTGAAGGTTCTGTCCGTGAATACATTTTCGCAGGACTCCTTCCCAGATGGATTAGTGAAATATTTCCAAAATGGAACTGTCCATCTGACGAGTCAGGTTATTGTCTCCACCCACCTTGCTTCTTTCCTTTGCCAACACACACAACACAGCTTTGGTTTGATGGCTGTTCATGATGAGACTGGATCTACTCCAAGATTTCCAGCTGCTGTTTCTTCTTGCAGCAATTGCTGCAAGACACAGACACACCTTCCTCTAGTTTGGTTGGCCAATGAATTCATGTTGAGTTTTAGATATATGTATATGTAAACATTACAAATACAAATAAACATTAAAGCTAGGGTCTGCGATTTGATTTAGATACACTTTTTTAAATTCTTGTTAAAATGGTCTTTATGACCCGATGGTAATCAACTCATAATGTGTTCTTAAAACAGAGCGAAAAATATCCGCTATCTACAGCAGGAGTAAAACTGGGAAAACACCAACCAATAATCATGCCAGGACACCTGTTTTTAAACCAATCAAATCCCGTCGCCATTCTGCCATTCATTGGTGTTTTCTTACCGCTGACTGAGACATGACTTGGTGTAGTGTAAAACAAACACGTGCTGAAGGTTTGAAGTTGAATCAGTCTTCTGGATATTTCAGCGGCGCGCGTGCATGCAAGGGGGGGCTAGGCGGAGCCCTGAGGAGATGCTACTTTCAAATTCATGCTAGTTTTCCAAAATCGATTGACTGTAACAAAGTCCATGATCTTCAGATTTGATGGTCCACCATCATCCAGTCTCTGTGCTGGTCAGTTTTAGAAGACTTCAGATTGTCAGATTATTTAGGCTTTGATCTACCCATTTAATCTCCACTCTGTCATTGTTCTCTAGCTGCTGGAGGAGGACATCATCACCTTTGTAAAGAACCAGCTGAGGAGAATTCAGAGAGCTTTACGTCCAGATTACCCAGAATATTTAGAGGGTCAGGAGCAGAGGAGCAGCAGAGAGGCATTTCTGGAGATCACACTGGATTTCCTGAGGAGGAGGAATCAGGAAGAACTGGCTGACTTTCTGTGGAACAGTAAGAACTTTTTTCCTATTTAATATGATGGAGAGAGGAAGCGGAGGTTCACAGTGTTCATAATAAAATCATTGTAGTCTAATCTGAAGATCTGAGCAGCTCTCTGTAATGTCAGAATTTTTTCCAGGATCTAGACTTTAATGCCATTTCTTTGTTTTCCTTCAGGATCTCAGGCTGGACTGTGCCGACAAAAACTCAAATTCAACCTGAATCAGAAGTTCCAGACTGTGTTTGAGGATCACTAAAGCAGGAACTTTAACCCTGCTGAACCAGATCTACACAGAGCTCTACATCACAGAGGGAGAGGCTAGGAAGTCAATGAGGAACATGAGGTCCGACAGATCGAGACCACATCCAGCAGACCACATGGACCAGAAAACCATCAGCAGAAGACATCTTTAGAAAATCACCTGGAGAGGATGGAGCAATCAGAACAGTGATGGCGTGGCTGGCATTGGTAAAACAGTCCTCACTCAGAAGTTCATCCTGGACTGGGCTGAAGACAAAGTCCACCAGGACATACAGTTCATGTTTCCATTCACCTTCAGAGAACTGAATCTGCTGAAGGGCAGAAGTTCAGCTTGGTGGAGCTTGTTCATCACTTCTTCAGTGAAACCAAAGAAGCAGGAATCTGCAGGTTTGAGGAGTTCAGGTCTTGTTCATCTTTGATGGTCTGGATGAGTGTCGGCCTCCTCTGGACTTCCACCAAACAAGAATCCTGACTGATGTCACAGAGTCCACCTCAGTGGATGTGCTGCTGACCAACCTCATCAGGGGGAACCTGCTCCCATCTGCTCACCTCTGGATCACCACAAGGCCTGCAGCAGCCAATCAGATCCCTCCTGGATGTGTTGACCTGGTGACAGAGGTCAGAGGGTTCACTGACCAGCAGAAGGAGGAGTACTTCAGCAAACGGTTCAGAGATGAGGAGCAGGCCAACAGAATCATCTCCCACATCAAGAAGTCCAGAAGCCTCCACATCATGTGCCACATCCCGGTCTTCTGCTGGATCACTGCCACAGTCCTGGACCATGTGCAGAAGACCAGAGAGGAAGGAGAGCTGCCCAAGACCCTGACTGAGATGTACATCCACTTCCTGGTGGTTCAGTCCAAAGTGAAGAGCATCAAGTATGATGGAGGAGCAGAGACTGATCCTCACTGGAGTCCAGAGAGCAGGGAGATGATCCGGTCTCTGGGTAAACTGGCTTTTGAGCAGCTGCAGAGAGGAAACCTGATCTTCTATGAAGCAGACCTGACAGATTGTGGCATCGACATCAGAGCAGCTTCAGTGTACTCCGGAGTGTTCACACAGATCTTTAAAGAGGAGGGGGGACTGTACCAGGACAAGGTGTTCTGCTTCATCCATCTGAGTGTTCAGGAGTTCCTGGCTGCTCTTCATGTCCATCTGACCTTCATCAACTCTGGAGTCAATCTGATGGCAGAGGAACAGAGAACATCCAAGTTCCTAAAAATCGTTACTGTCAAACCTAATATAAAGAACCTTCACCAGAGAGCTGTGGACCAGGCCTTACAGAGTTCAAATGGACACCTGGACCTGTTCCTGCGCTTCCTCCTGGGTCTTTCTCTGCAGACCAATCAAAACCTCCTACAAGGTCTGATGACACAAACAGGAAGAAGCTCAAAAACCAATCAGGGAACAGTTAAATACATCAAGTCAAAGATGAATAAGGACGTGTCTGCAGAGAAGAGCATCAATCTGTTCCACTGTCTGAATGAACTGAATGATCGTTCTCTGGTGGAGGAGATCCAACAGGTCCTGACATCAGGACGTCTCTCCACAGATAGACTGTCTCCAGCTCAGTGGTCTGCTCTGGTCTTCATCTTACTGTCATCAGAGAAGGACCTGGACGAGTTTGACCTGAAGAAATACTCTGCTTCAGAGGAGGCTCTTCTGAGGCTGCTGCCAGTGGTCAAAGCCTCCAGCAAAGCTCTGTAGGTGTACCTACCTGCACAGGTTACATCATATTTCTGTAACTTTACAAAAATGATCATAAACAGTTTGTTCTTTATGTTCTTCTGATTCTTTTCTCAGGCTGAGTGGATGTGGACTATCAGAGAAGCTGTGAAGCTCTGTCCTCAGTCCTCAGCTCACAGTCCTCTGTCTGAGAGTCCTGGATCTGAGTAACAATGACCTGCAGGATTCCAGGAGTAACATGGCTGACTGCTGGACTGAAGAGTCCAAACTGCAGACTGGAGACTCTCAGGTGAGAATAAAAATGGTGACTCCTCCAGTCTCCCTGCAGGTTAAAGATCTGAGGAGACACAGCTATTCTGAGGGTGGATCAGGTTCCTCTCCAAACAGAAAAAGACCAACATGTAGCACATGCTAACTTGAAAGTTCAACACTGAACATAAACCCGTAACTAATATAAGATAATTTAGGTCAAATTCTAATTCAGATTAAACTAGTCTCTGAAAGAGGAAATAAATCAACTGATAACAATATTTTAAAAAAATCAAACTCTGCAGGTCCCCACCTGAACACTCCAGTGAAGCATTTACCCCACTCATCAAATGCCAATTACTCAAGGGATTGAAAAACCAAGTCCTATAAACTCAACACAAATTTAAATGGAGTCCACCAAATTTGTATTGAAAAAAATTAAAGAACAGAATAAATAAATTTTTCCATTTTCATAATGAAACATCTTTCATTAAAATTTTACTTATTTAGTGACCTGGGTTACAAACAGCTCTGAGGCCTTTCAGGAGGGGTCAAAGCTGTTAAACCAGAACATGTCTGAGTCTGTGAAATGATCGACCCAATCAATCAGCAGCACATCTAAACCATTCACCATTTATAAAACCAAACTAGGATAGAGTCCTTAAATCTGTGGTCTTCAGCCCAGTCCCTGAGGGGTCTACGCTCACAGCTCGTTCCTGGACCTGGACTGATAGATGACTTTAAAGGAGGTGGTCCTCCTCCCATACTACTTTACAGACTGAAGGTACCACAGACAGGCCTTCATTCTGGACCTGATACTGTGATGTCAAACTGTGGATTCACCTGTCTGTCTGTCTGTCTGTCTGTCTGTCTGTCTGCAGTCTGTCCGGCTGTCTGGTCTCAGAGGAGGGCTGTGTGTCTCTGGACTCTGCTCTAAGCTCGTCCTCTCTGACAGAGCTGGACCTGAGCTACAATCATCCAGGAGAACGAGGAGAGAAGCTGCTGTCTGCTCGACGGGAGGATCCACGCTGCAGCCTGAACATCCTGAGGTACACTGACACCATAGAAGAAGAAAGAATCACATGTTGATGTTCATCAGTCTGAAAAGTGAGATTACTCAGAGTCAGAGACGTCAGGGCTGCAGAGAGAGACCAGAGACTGGTTTGAGTTTGGACAGGAAGTCAGACTGTCACTGTAAACACTGATTTATTCATTCATTACCCCTGCCAAGGAGGTTATGTTTTCAGGAGAGTTTGTCTGTCTGTCTGTCTTTGAACAAAATAACTCAAAAAGTTATGGATGGATTTTGATGAAATTTTCAGGAAATGTTCAGCATGGGAAAAGGAAGAAGTGATTTAATTTTGGTGTTGATCCGGATCATCGTCTGGATCCGCCATGATGAAAAATGCAATTTTTTTGGGAATAACTACTGAACTAAAATTGTTAATGGTATGTTTTCATGGTCAAGGAATCTAGATATTTACAGGAAATGAAGGTAGTACTAATATTTATGGTAAAAATCACAATATGGGAGAGGACTGTGGTGCTGCCGGAAGCCAACCTTCTCCGAGTGCTTCTCTAGTTAAATTTTTATTCATGTTAAAATACAATAAAGGCACGTTTATGATTTAACAGACAGGAGACAGAGAGGAGGTTCATCTGAGGGGTCAGTGGTTTAACATTAGTGTGGGTGGGGGGAGGTCTTAATCTGGAGCTGATCTAAAAGTAATCTGATTATAGACTGAAACAACAGACTGCAGAGTGATTCAACAGTTCAGTGATAAACTGAGTTATACCTGTCACAGATCTTGTATTAAAGTTTTTAACTCCTTCATCTCTGAAGGTAACCTCTCCCTCACCCTCCCTCGCTCCCTCTCCTCATGCTGCAGCTCTCTCTCTCTCTCTCTTTTTTTTACCACTTTCACACTAAAATTAGCGAGTCAACACAGGTTTTTTCAATGCGGGTTAACCCACTAACAATCAACAAGTAACTCCATTCCCAATGTACTCATTACATTTGTCCCTCTTTAAAAATGTACAAACTCTGCACTGATGATACTAAATAATACGTGGGTTGAATTTGTTGCAGAGACGGCAGAGAGTCACGTACGTTACAGAAGAGGGGCACAGGCACAATGTTATGGGTTGGGCACATTATGTCGACGTCATCCGTATATTAGCGGGTCCACCCGGGTGTGATGTTCCCACTGAGGCCGATTGGAGACGAGCCAATAAACTGTGTCCCTTGCAGGGTCAGTTGATCTCGGTCAAAATGCCAATTGAAACCTTTCAAACTGCCGACAGGAGTTGATGTTTACCTGGTTTGAACATTTTATTGGGCAGTCTGAAAGGGGTTTGAGTCACTGGGTGTCACTGCTCAGATCTTCACAGTCCTGCACAGACTTAAGTTATTATAAAGTTGATGATGACTGAAAGAAGCCTCTTTACTCTTTGAAATAAAGTGATGAAGAAAACACTCCTTTATTCAATATGAATGAACAGCCAGCTAACAGCTGTCTTATTAAAGACATTTAGACATCATATTCCACTTTCTCACAAATTAGCGGGTCAACAACAGTTTTTTCAATGCAGTGTTAACTCACTAACAATCGGCAAGTGACTCCTTCTCACTGCCAGCCGAATAATCCGCAGCAGACAAGCTGTGTGGCTGTTTTTTTCCTCTGGCGCATCAAGCTGATGTCTTCACTTTGATGACAGCATCATTGCAACATAACACAACCACACAAACAATGGAAAGGAGCATGGAGGCAGTAGACACTGCTTTCTGTACTTTGTACATATGTCCCTCTTTAAAAATGTACAAACTCTGCACTGATGATTCAAAAGTGGTGGAATTTGTTGCTGAAATGTCAAAGAGTCAGGCAAGTTATGGACAGAGGAGATGGCACCATGTTATGCCATGGGAAGCAGCATTAGCGGGCCGACCCGGGTGTGATGTTCTCACTGAAGTTGATCAGAGGCAAGCCGATAAAAACCTGTCCCTCCTTGTACAGTCATGTAATAACAGAAGTATGCACACAGATCCTGCCTATGTTGCAGAAGTCTGCAGAATAAAGGGCCATCCACAGGCCTGTCTCACTGTAACCACAGTGAGACCTGCATAAGAGGATCCACTTAGAGCTCTGAATCCATACAAACCCTGAAGGTGTCATAAGACAAAGCTCAGAATGCAGAACACAGACATAAAATACACACTGGAGGTAAAACCAGCCAAAAAGCATTGACTAAAGTCCAGGCAGAGTTCAGTACACAGGAAATAACCAGCACACGCAAAGGCATTCAGAATGTGAGGTGACGTTGAGAAACTATCCAAAGTGATGTATGAGTAGACAAAACAATGATGAGTGCTGATACAAGAACTGTGAGTGCAACAAACTGGCACAGGACAAGGAGATATGAGGTTAAATACACAAGGTAATGAGCTGCAGTGAGAAACACTCAGCATGCAGGTGAGACGAGGGAGAAGAGACAGGAACACACCTACAACAGAGACAAGGGTCAGAGATTTCAAAATAAAACAGGAAGGTTTTCTGTAGAAACCTCCTGATTGGTGTGGGCTGGAGAGGGTTGGTGTCTCAGGACCCTCATGAATAAAGAACTGATCAAAGCTCTGTTTTCTGTCTCCAGGTTGGACCATGGTGGACCACACAGACTGAGACCTGGAGTGAAGAAGTGTGAGTGTTTTTACTCTTTGATTTAGTGATGATTATACAACTTTCTCCACTCATGAACTTTTCATCTGAAGGATTCTCTCAGAGCTTCAGAGATTAAACAGCATCAGGAGGGCTGGAGGTTCTAGGGGTGGGTTTCACCTGGTGCTAGTCCTGCCTCTCCCAGTGGGTCGGGGCCTGAGGTGCGTGTCGGGGACTTGCTGTCTCAGTGCCCAGGGGGGGGCCCTGTGGTCTTCCTGTGTTCGGTGGCGTCCTGAGGGTGGTCCACCTGAGTTGGGTCCTTGGTGAGTGTTGGGTCAGTGGCTCTGGTTCTGCGGTCTACTGGGGGATGTGTTCCGATGGGGCGCGCCTGGTCGCTGGGGTCCACCTGGATCGTTGCCTGTGGTCCTGGGGCCTGCTGTTCTAGGGGCTGCTTGGCACCGCTCCCACACTCCCACTCTGTTGTGGCTACACAACATCCACTTATCTGGGGCAGGCAGTGAGAGGGGGGGGGGGGGTCAGGAGGCTCTCACTCAACCTGTTTCTCCTCAGTTTTAATGCACCACACTACACTTAGAGCTGCACATAGTCATGGTAGAGGGATAATGTATCTTTGTCTGGGATCAAAGATTACAGAATAGCAGGGGGGACAGGGAGTTTATGGCCTGGTGAGGATGGTGGGGTCAAGCCCTTTCTGCCATGATTCTTGCTGGGGAGCCTTTATGTCTAAAAGTGGGGTGGCGTCGGCTTTTTGGTGCAGCTCTCTGGGACCTCTCTGGGCAGCGGGTGGCTGCCTTGGGTTGCTGCTCTGTATGGGATGCCCAGGCCCCCCCCACCCCTTGGGCACTGAGGCGGTGGTCTCTGTCACTTTCTCTTGGCCTTAACTCTTCTGGTGGGCAGGACGTAGCCTCAACCTCACCACCACACATTGGTTGGCTCAGCTGTGGAGCAGAAACCGGAGGGCCTGATCTCCAGAGTGAAGAGTTGGAGAGGTTTTTGGTGGTGGTCTCATGGGTGTGTAGGTCCTTCAGGTATGAAGGAGCGTGTCCATGGATGCCCTGAGGGGTGAGCGGAGAGATTTTAGGGTCAGTCTGGAGATGTTCAGGGGGTCAGAGGAGAGTCTGAAGGATGGCTGTGATGTCCTACATGGTTCCTCTCATCAGGATCCTCTCACTGCTGGTCTGTGCTCTCTGGAGCTTGTGGAAGTTCTTGATGGAGATCCTGATCAGAGGTGCACTGCTGTAGTCCAGCCTGGAGGAGATAAAGGTGTGAACAAGTTCTTCTGCCCTGAGGGAGGGAGGGAGAGTGAGTGAAGTTCAGCTCTGCTCCTGAGATCGAGGACAGAGATCCTGCTCAGAGGTGTGATGAAGGTTTCTATCTATTTATTCTGGATCTATCCTGATGCCATGGATTAGAATATTTGTGGCACAAAAGAACTGAACTGCAGGCAACAGTCCAGGTTTGATCCACAGTTAGGCAAACACTCCAGACAAAGGTTCAGGCAGGCAAGAGACAAAAAGATTTGGTCTAACCAAAAAGGTCGAGACAAAACTATGCTATAAAAAAAGTGCTGGAATGTGATGCTAATGGTAAAAACAATCTGACAACAAGACAGGGGAAGACATGAGGTTTAAATACATGAGGTGACTGGGGGTGATGAGACACAGCTAGGGAAGAACAATCAGGGATCAGTTGTGACATGCCAGGCAAGAAGCAAAGCCTACTGAAACAAGGAGAGACAGGTGAACCTTCAAAATAAAACAGGAAGCATAGAGACAAGACATAAAACAAGAAGAAAACGAGTAACTTAACTAATGTGAGAGCCAGATCATGATAACTGACTATCAGTCAGGACCACGTTTGAGTTTGCTAGCAGCTTGATTCAGTAAAAAAACTTTAGTCAAAGAATGATTTTGATTCTTTACTCGACTCTTGTTCCAAACGATTTGATTCTCTATTGCAGTTTCTTTCTTCTCCAGTCAAAACCATCGATCTGTTTAGACTTTCTACGTGTTCACCTGAGATCTGATTGGACAGCAGCTGAGTCATGAGGACAAAGTTTCATGTTTAATCTGTCAGAGCATGATTAAAGCAGCAGCACAGAGTTTCAGAGGACATTGTGTCCATAAAAGTGTAAAGTTATCTAAAATCTGAAGCGTCTTCTGTCCAAACTCTGACTGATTAGAGCGTCAGATGTGTGAACCAGTGGCGGTTTTAGGGAGGGGCCAACAGGGGCCAGTGCCCCTGTAAAACTGAGCCTGGACGCCCTTGTGGCCCCCCCTCCACACCAAGCATATACAATCATTAAACGCTGAGGTGTCCCGCTGATGTGATAAGCTGAACAAATGATGCGGCTCTGGGTTCCAGTCAGACCCCTTAGAGTGCTACACTGCCAGAACCTCTCAGGAGAAAGAGAATATGCGGACAGAATCATCGCAGTGAATCAAGAAGAATTACCACAGAGAATTAAGGTGAGTAAAGCTCTGTTGTTTGTGTTATTTTTACACAGTAAGACCAGGAAATGTTATTTACTAACCTGAGTTAATAGGAGGCTGATGAAAGCACAGAGGCTGATGTGGTCTGCCAGGCTTTACGCACCGGCTGTGATACACACTCACGCGCCACACCTCCAATTTTTCAAGGTGAATTTATAGGCACAAGTCCCATGAGGGACGCAGGGGTGTAGCATACGTGGTGCCCACTAGAAAATGCTCTGAAATATCTTGTAACCATAACAAAATGCTCAAAGATAAGTATAGCGTGGTTGTGTGACTTGAACTTTCTCTCAGCGTCTGTGCACGCGCTCCTCTGTGTGCAGGTGAGCGTAAAGACGCAGACAGGCGCGCATCGCAGGGACAGTGAGGGACCGTCAGTCACTCAGTGTGTTTTTATGAATCAAACTGTGTCTTCATAGCTCATGTGCTCTGTTAACTTACCTTTAAAAATGACAAGTCAGCCTGTTGATGAGTAAAAACTCAATATTGTTCATCAGTCCAGTTTTGAGCTGATATTTTCACTCAATCACTGTTTTCTAAATGATAAATTCACCCAGAGGCTTCCTGCATCACTTATCTTCCATAATATAAGAACAATCCGCAAAGTATTAAGCTTCAAATACCATCCACTAGTGCAGTGGTCCTCAACCTGTGGGTGGAGGCCCATGAGTGGGTCTCAGAGCTGTTTTCAGTGGACGGTGTATAAATCAGGTAAAAATGTGGCAAACATGGCTTTAGTGTACGGAGGCCCTAAGAGGACAAAAACACCCATCAGAGTATGTCAGAGTTTACCCACTAGATTAAACCAGACTGCACCACTCATCCTTCCCCCTTCCAAAAGACCCACAAAAAATCCCCATTGTAAACACAAATAAATGTTTTCAATAGTGTAATTGTGCTTGTTGACTATACAATACAAGTTAAATATGACAGTGTTTCAGATTTCTCTGGTGAGATTTTTCTGTCCAGAAATCATAAATTCATTTATGTCGGCTGTTATTACTTTTAGTTTGGTGTTCTTTTATAGATTATTGATTTAAAAATTAAGTAGTGATTACTGTGACTTTGTATCACAAGTTTATTTTTGTCTTGCACACATGTGTGTGTCCCTGTAGTATAAATGTTTTTTTACTTTAATTCAGTTTGTCTTCCTCCACAGATGTCAGCAAATGTAAAGAAGACCCATCAATGCAAAGCTGGGAGTGTCCCCAGGAGCTTGATAAGACAGCCTGGTACCAATCCTCCTTAATTAGACCAAATGTTTTGAATGGTGAACGCTTCTCAGTCTCAGTTGTCGGGGTTGAACGTGTCCCTCTGACAACACCCTTGGCTCCAGCCTGGACCCCCCTGTGAAATTGGTCTAGAACCGCCACTGGTGTGAACTGTAAACTGTAGAGTGTGCTGTCTGTGAAACAGACTGATTCTGTCTCAGTTCAACTCCTGTGATGTGTTTTCGGCATTAAAGTGTCCCAGCACAGCCGTCCTCTCACTACATGAAGACCTCCATACTGTTGATCCTTAGCCTAAAATCAGAGCACTGATGTGAGAAGTCAGGAGAGGAGATCTGTGGAGTCTGCTGTCATCACTCTAGGAGAGATCAGCTCTGATTATCAGCTGAGAAAGGATTCTCTGAGCTGAAACGTGTCTCACTGCTTTGATCAAACAGTTTTCTGTCTTTTTGTGAATTTGCATCATCATGTTAAAGCTAGAGCTGGTAATTTGACTTCGAGACACTTTTATCATATTGATTAAAAAGATGGTTATGTCCTGATGATAATCAATGCATGATGTGTTCTTAAAAAGAGCTAACAACAGCCACAGTCTACAGCAGGAGTAAAACAGGGAAAACACCAACCAATCACTGCAAATCATTCTGAATCTATTAAACCAATCAAATCCCATAACTGTCGTTCTGCCCGCCTCCTGCTTATACATTTTGCCACCGTGCACAGACTCTGATTCAATGGAGCCGAGATGAGAGGGATCCAGCTACACTGGAAAATGTTTACCTGTAAAGTTTAGTCTTTGAAAATAAGAGAAACCCGCTGTGAGCCATCCCACAGCCCCAACCAAGCTCCAGTATCCCTCACATTTTAAGACAGGTGTACAGAAATCTAAAATAAACTCTTTGTTTTTCTAAGTTTGTTCTGCTGCTCTAATCTCACCACAGCTGCCACCCAGGCTACTGCAGGTGGACGTTCTCACCAGGCTTTTTCTTCTTCTTTGGTTTTACAGCGGTTGTCATTCATCATTTTGGAGCATTACTGCCCCCTTCAGGCTAGAGGCAGAGTTCAGTTTGTAAATCAGTGGTGATCGTGCATGTAGGCGGGGTGTCGTTTTGGAGGAGGGGTGGGAGGGCCTAGACAGAGTCCTGAGGAGATGCTACATTCAAATTCATGCTAGTTTTCTAAAACTACTGACCCGAGCTTTAAATCCCGTCTCCTGCTGTTATATGAAAATGCAGTTTGATGAAGAAAATGTCCTCTGAAACTCTGTGCTGCTGCTTTAATTCCTGCTCTATCTGACTGATTAAACATAGTCCTTCGTGACTCTGCTGCTGTCCAATCAGCTGAACACTTATGAAAACTGAACGTGGACGACTGACCCACAAACACAGAAATCAAACTTGTTCAGATAGAGATATGGAGCAGAGTTTGGGGTCAGAGATCAAACCTAAAACCATCAGAGCTGACTCTGAGCCCTCAGCTCAGATGGTTGTAGATGATCAGATGATGACCTGCTGCTCTGATGTTTCTGCTTCTCTCCATCAGACGCCTGTGAGCTGGAGGTGGACACAAACACAGTGAACAGAGGACTCAGACTGTCTGAAGACAACAGGACGGTGACATATGTGGGCGAGTTTCAGTCATATCCTGATCATCCAGACAGATTTGATCTTCCTCAGCTGCTGTGCAGGTCTACTCTGAGTGGTCGCTGTTACTGGGAGGTCCAGTGGAGAGGAGGAGATGTTGAAGTATCAGTGAGTTACAGAAGAACCAGGAGGACAGGAGCTGAATGTTTGTTTGGACGTAATGATCATTCCTGGAGTCTGATCTGCTCTGGTCTTGGTTACTCTGTCCTTCACAATAACAGAGAAA
The DNA here is from genome assembly GCA_036419115.1 of Scarus forsteni. Lineage (NCBI taxonomy): Eukaryota > Metazoa > Chordata > Actinopteri > Labriformes > Labridae > Scarus > Scarus forsteni. The sequence goes on along the minus strand of JAZDUH010000484.1, from coordinate 380,729 downwards.
CATCCATCTCCTTCTCCTCCTCCTCTTCATCCTCTGGTAGAGTCGGGGTGTATGTGGACATTCCTGCAGGATCTCTGTCCTTCAATGAAGTCTCCTCTGATGGACTGATCCACCTCTACACCACAAAGACCACATTCACCGAGCCCCTCTATCCTGGGTTTGGGTTTTGGTCTTATGGTTCCTCAGTGTCTCTGTGTGGTCTGTAGTCCAAACCTGCAGGTGATTCAAAGGCCTGAGACGTCTTGTCCTCTGAAGAGACGTCTGTTTGTGCTGACAGGAAACAACTGATCATCAGTCAGCTGATGTCACCTATGAACAGCTGATTGTTCTGAACAAAAACAGGCAGAAATAATTCAAATAAAATCAAGAAAATAAATGTTTCATGTCTTTATTTACCTGAAGAACATCTGAACACCAAGAACCAGCTGCATACTGATGAATATTTATTACACAGATCCAAATATGAATTATTCTGATTAATAGATGTATTAAAACTCATTATCCCTATATCCCAGCTGTCATTGGGTGAGAGGCAGTATACACCCTGAGTCAGTCACCAGTCGATCAAAGGGCAACATAGAGAGATAGACAACCATTCACGCTCACACTCATACAAAGGGTAATGTAGTGTCATCAATTATCATAACGAGCATGTTGTTGGTCTGTGGGAGGAAGCCGTCGTGCCCGGAGAGAACCCATGCATGCACAGGAAGAACATGTAAACTCCACACAGAAAGGCCCCTGTCTAACTTGGAAATTGATCTGGGGAACCTTAAAGATCCTATACACCTCTCACATTTTCTGTTTGATCTGTTACTTTTTCCATATGTTTAAATTGTGGTGGTATGTATTTATACCAGTTTGTCATAACTTCTAAGTAACTTGGTTTTTGTTCGATTGTTATTTTTCCTTCCTTCTCTTTTATATGTGCATATAATATTGTGTAACTTTATTATACTTTTGGTGGAGGCTTCAAATAAGCCCTTTGGGCTTTTGCCTCTCCCTGCACCTCATATAATTTGTTTTCTTTGACTTTTTTGTATTTTAGAATTGTGCAAAATAAATACATTTTTTAAAAAATTAAGCAAAGCTGCAGCATTAGAGGGGTTCTCGCTCTGTGGAGGGTCCCACATGCTGGTTTTTCCTCCATTTTGAGGGCTTCATCCCTTTAAACAGCTCTAAGTTTGACTGATATGTTTTTCTGCAGCTCTGTCAGGAGCCTCAGTCTTTCCAGTGGGTGTGTATTACACACTCCATTTTCCCTCCTTCAGGAGGAACAAACTCCTGATAGTTTATTTTGTCAGGAATCCAGTCATGTAATTTTCTAACTGTGGTTCATTTGGTTTTGATTGTAGGAGCCTAACTTTCACAATTTGTCAGTGGCTGTTTCTTCTTCCCTCATTAATTTGAATTGAAGGAGCTGGGAGGACTTGTTCATGGTTCACCACCTTTGAGGGCAAGTCATTTCGGAAACCGTTTGAGAAAAAACACTCTGAATAACTGCTGATCATCAGTGAGTTGGGTGTCATCTCTGCCCAGTTCAAGCTCATACCATTTATGGTTTCAAAGAGGACACATGTTGTGTCACAACTGAAATTTTAATTTGAAAGGCATTTAGCCGGCTTCCTGTTGCAGACAAACCCTCAGATGCCTACACTAGATGTTCCGTTGATTTGATCCCTCTAAAACATTCCTGCTGGAAGTGACAGTAATTTTTTGGTCCATATATGGCGCTGGAGAGCAAGTTTTGGCATGTTTGGGGTTAATGTTTTCCATTCTCCCAAATTTTTCACAGAGTCAGAGGTGTGGTCCAGTTCTGGTGAGTTTTTGTGCATATTTAGGGGGTCAATTAAAGGTGCCATAGGCACGATTTTGCTAGTCAATGCTAATTTTTCTGTGCTTTGTTTGGCTCAAATGAAAGAATATCCATTGATATCCTTTCATGAGTGTATTATAATTGCACTACGGCGAGATCGCTGCGTTTCCATCTGTCTCTGTTATGAGCTGACAAAGATTCTCGACCGCTCCAGGTATCTTTGACCAATCAGAAGAGCCCCTGAGGGTTCTATCCTGATTGGTCGAGGGGCGGCGCTTCGTCCTTCATCGTGATTGGTTGTAAAGCTCTTCGTTCTTGTGAACGCGCATGAGGAAGTCCTGGTTCACAGATTTACCTGGCTCGCCAGAAAAACAAATCCGAACCAAAATGAGAACCAGCATATCACATCCAAAGTGCTGCAGGTCAGCATGTAACTGGAGTGTGTAACAAAATCTATTTAAAAGAAGACCAGCGGAGGGCAGTGATACGCTCTGCAGCGTCTATTCTGCCGGAAAAGGTAGTTGATGAAGAACATGTCCGAGGAAGAAGGAGAGCATGAAGAAAAAAGAGCATTACACCTCAAACAATGGCGGACAGCAGTAATCCAGCGGGCAGCAGGAAGATGCAGATTCCTTTTTTTACCCCAGACAGCTTCCACCTAAAAGTCAAGGATCGTGAAAACGCTTACAGGAAGAGTATGAGCAGGAGGAAAGTGCGCGAAATAAAACAATCATGTTGGCGTTGTATTCCAGCGGAGGAGGACCCCTCAGTAGGACCTCAGGGGCTTCAAATCTACGTCTGATGGACAGGTGAGTTATTTTTTTCCTCTTATGTTGTTTACTCGGTTTTATGGTATTAAACAGATGTGTTGAGATTCCCTCTTGGACGAGTACCTTATGGGCATTTACTCTATACGTGAAAGCACGGCCTGCTTTCCCAACGGGGCTTTGTAACCTCAGTAATCTGGTGAAATCCGAGACGTGCTAAGTTTAAGATGTCCCGAATATTGAAACACCTCTTGTGTTTTAGCACCAGGGTGTAAAGTAAGACATTTCCTCTGATTTCAACCTCATCTACGCCGTTCAAATGACAAAGAGTAGTGGTCCCTTCCCCCACCTCCCCAGTCCGGTGCGGACTCTTTCAGGCAGGTAAACATATCATAGAATAGAAGTATCAATTTAAGGGAGAGAGGGGTAAGCCCCCCCTGTTTCTGGTAAACAGTAAACAACTCTTTTCACTTGGCCCTTATCATTTCTCCCCGTCTCTGATGAAAAGGAGAACCAGGCATAAATGGTTCGTACTTTTTAATGCACACAAAAAATCTTTTTCGTGTGTCAAAGTAAATTTTCTGCTTGTCAGGTATTTTGAGATTGGTATCAAATTCAGTTTATTCAGGTCTAAAATGGTGTATTATACTTAAATGTAATTTAACCACTGTACTGTAACTGTGTGACTCATTGGTCTAAAGATCAGTCTGAATAGCAAAGGTAGCTACATTTTTGTCAAAATGTTGACTATGAGGCAAAGTGAACCATTGGTTCCTTTTGTACCACCTAAAGTATGAAATGTTATCTTGATACACTGAATCATAAAATAATATTTAATGTTATGTTAATTAACTGATATGTCTGACCAGATGCTAAATATCATAGTAAATCATGTCGAGGGTAAACAAGAGGAAAACCAACTGGGGCTCAACACCCCCTGCTGAGATAGAGAAAACAATATAGGAGTGAAATATTGACTGTCAACCTTACAGAGGTTTATGGTGAAGAGGATTGTTTAAACTTAGTTGTTTTAGCAAGTCTGAACTTGTAAAAATTTGTTTTTGTTGTATCTCTTTGTATTTCTCCTTGCTTCAGTGACAACAGCAGTAAAAATGGCTAATCTTTTCCCACTGTCCTCTATAGATATTTTTGTATACATTATTTTCTCTCTTTATAGTTTGTGTTAAAGTGAAGTTGAGGAAATATCTGAAAAAGAGTTGAATGACATCAAAAACTCAGCCAAAGTGTTGTGTAACTTTGTCTTCCAACAAATGTGTAGCAGTCTATGATTTGTGTTTCTTTTAAGTCTACTTTGACAGATAGTTTTGGCTGGGTAGATAAGACTTGAGAAGAAAGAAGCAGAGATGAGACTTGATGTCCAGATGAGGAGCCACTACATCTGTCTTCTGGTGAGGAAGAGCAGGAGAAGGAGGAGTGTATGCATGCTTGCAAGCAGCCCTCCTCCTACGACCCAGGATCTGTTTAGGATGAAAGTCAGCAGATGAATAGGTAAGAGGATTTTTTTATTATACTTTTCTATGTGTCACAATCTCAGTTTCAGCCTCAGCCTCTTCCGCAGCCTGTCACTCCCTGCTGCACTCTAATTAGCCCATACTCACCTCACCTGTGTTCCTGCTCACACCTGCACCTTGTCTGCTGCAATCAAGCCAACTACAAAAGCCCCAGATCCACACTCAGTCAGTGTCAGACTGTCTTTGCACTCATGCTGAGAACTCCAGACTTGTTTCCCGGATTGATCACCTGTTGCCGACAAGTTTCGTCCCCGACTCTGCCTCATACGCCTGACCCTCGGCTTGACTACAAGGTATCGACTAGCTTCTGTCCTGAATCCCCGGCTATCGATCCTGTTCCTGTCTCCTGTTGCCGAGTCCTGCCTGTCCTACGCTGTGTTCTCCGCCTGGTAACTGATCTCAGCCTGTCTCCTGACGCCGAATCCAGCCTGTCCTACGCTGTGCTATCCGTCTGGTATCTGATCCCTGCCTGTCCTCGACTACGGGAGTTGGCCTGAATCACTTCTCTGAGTGTTCCTGAACGCCTCTGCACTGTAAAAAAAGAAAAGTTGAGTGAACTCAAAATTTCAAGGCAACAAACTTCGATAAAATTTTAAGTTGAGAAGTTAAACTAAATACTTTAAGTTTTCATTTGAGTTTGCTCAACTCTGAATTCTTATTTTTGTCAACTTAACCGGAAGTTGTACTAACTTACAATTTTACATTGTTATAACTTATACCAACTCTCCTGTAAGTTGTACTAACTTACAATTTTACATTGGAATAACTTTTAATCCTCATTTCTAGTAACTGTTTTGTCAGTTGTACAACTGTGCATTGTAATAACTCTGAATTCTTACACAGGATCCGCTTAAATTTTATTAAGTTAGTACTGCTGAATATTTTAAGGAGGAAGTTAACATTCCACACTGCAATAATTGTTAATATAACTTAACTTTATCATTAAGAACTAGTAACTTCTGATCTGATCGGTTTATTTTAACTGTACCAGCATCAATTCCCTTCCAACAGGGCCAAGTCAATGCAGACATTGGGACACAACTGTCCCAGTCCTAGCAGTCAACTTCTGCTACATTTTGTACTTGTAAACTTTAATATTCTAAGAGAAAAGATCAACATGAGTCTGAATGCAAGACCATGCAGAGCAAGTATTATATAGAACTGTGAATTTAACAAATCTGCACACAAGGTCACCCTATCTTCTGGTCACAAAATAATCAGAAAAATGCTTTGCTAACACCGCTCAATACTTTGAAAATGTACAAACACTGAATCTTAGCATGTTTAAGAAAAAAAACAAAGAGCAACATCACATATGCAACAGAGTGGGAGCTTGAGGTACATTAGAGCTGAGTGCAACAGGAAAAGTAAAATAACATGGTGTTGGCTGGACAGAAGGAAACTTTTAGAGGTCAACAATTCCAGATCCAACATTATCAGTTAGCTTGTGGATTCACTGAAGGAGTTTGTTTTTGAGGGATCTGACCCTTGCAGAGAGGTCTGTACCAAGTTCCATGAAAACCTTCTGAACAGTTTCAAAAGTGTACCTGAGATCCTTTGGGTACTTAAGGTTTAAAGCATAAATCAGTCCAAAGAGGTACGTAAAAGCAGTTGGCAGGTCAGGAAGATCTTGAAGGACAATCTCTTCTTCCACAACAACAGCAACACTCACGACACTTTGAGGAGCTGCACTGCTGTCATCCTCCAACACAGTGAGGATCCCCAGAGGCCTTTTGTCTGCTCCTCCTCTGGGTCAGAGTCCTTTGGTTGACAGACAGAAAACGAACAAGACATGAAGTGAAGAAATTAGTCATTACAATACTGTGAATCAGAATAAGCTATAAGTTATCAAGCTAAAATATTCCCAAGTTATAAAATAAATATTATTTTCCAAATAGAATTAATTATGGGTTTTGATATATTAACTATTTCCATCCAATATCCCACACAAACATCAGCTGATATCAATTAAGCTACATCAAGTCATAGCCAGGACAGATCACCTATTAAAAAACACTCTGGACATTAATGAAGGGTACAAGGACGAAAGAGAGCTAACAGCTGAAGTCAATGTTGAATCTAGCACTATAACTACAGTTTAATCATTTACACATTTACAATTTCAATTTATACTCACAAGACAGTTTCTGAAGAGCTTCTCCTGATTGTCACAGAGAAACAAGGGAAGGCCCTTCAAAGCTGCAGTTTGTCCATGTACAGTGATGTCAGATGTCTGAAACAAAGTTGCATGAAATATTATAAGACTGAACTAACATAGAAAGAAGAGCCAACATGCAAGCAGCCATCCTCTTTCATACCCAGAAAATTCCTGTTGATCACACAGCAAGGTTTATTCCTTTTAAAGGCTAATTTGGCATTTTTCAACTTGGGCCTTATGATTGTGCACTGTCAAGCCACTGTGATATGGCAACCTGCCCACGCTGAGGAGGAACTATAAAGGACTCAGCTGTAATGGCAAAGCACCAAAACTGAGTTGAGCAGAGCTGTAACTGTGAGGTGGAAAGGGCAATTTTTGTCATTGACAGGCCAATAATATGATTAGTGTCTGACAACATTATAGAATAAGGATAAATACAGAGTAAGATCATTTTTTTAAACACTGACTCTCAGGGGTTATCAAGGACATTTTGTCCTTCCAAGCAATGTTTGCTCAATTTCTCTCCAAAATTTTGGTCGTGTAACTTCATATGAAAAGATTTCTTTGAAGGAAGGTTCTTTTGCATGAAAAATCTTAAAGTTAAAATTTCAATTTTGTTCAAAGGTCAAAGGTCACCAAGGGACATAAATGTCCTCTCCCAAAACTGATATAAAAGCATAACATTGATATTTCTTAATTCTTTTTTTACTCAAATTATTCCATTAATTTCAGTCCTAATCAAATAACCAAGTACTTAAAGATACTTTCAGGGAAACAGGAAAATGACTTATTGAGTCCCATTATAACCACAGAGTCATTAAAAAAAACAGTCCTGCATTCTCTAATTTCAGGGTTTAATTTTGAAACAGAAGATTAAAATTGATATTTTTTTCTGCTTACCATGTGATTGGACAATGTTTCTATTGTTTGTCTATGGATAAAACGCCTGTCATTTCTTGATGGTAAAAACTACTATGAAAATACTGTAGCTGTGCTATTTTCTGCTCTCCTTGAAATAATTTGAAATTGGAAGTTTGTCCCATCACATGGTACACAGTAAAATTTATATTTTTGTTTACTATTTATCTCCAAAAAGGAACCTTGAAATTAGAGAATGTAATTGTGTATTACACACTGTATTGTGTAAAGACTGTGCAACTAAAAGCTGTGGTTATAATGGGACTCAACAGGACATGTTTGTCCTGTTTCCCTGAAGGGGCAGTAAGTAAGAATCGGACACTGCAAAAAAAACAATAAAGCAAAGTCAATTTTATCACTAGCATTATTTATATTTCAGCCTCAACTTTTAAAAATCCCAGTTCTTCAACATGTATTAGATTGAAAACAACTAATGTTATGTTTTTTTCATAAACAGTGACATCATGTAATCAAATGGTTATTAAAGGGTTAAATAGCATTGATAATTAAATATTTGTTATTTTAAAAGCAGTAAAGTCATTGGAATGATTTGAGAAAAAAAAAACAAAAACATTTTTATCCGGTTTTTCAACAATTTTTTGAGAGATGACATGTTTGTTCTCTGGTGATCTCTAAGGCTGGTAAATTAAGAATCTGACCCTCCTAATCATTTGCATGATTGAGTCTGGTCTTTGAAAAAAATCCCCCAGCCCTCTAACACTTATATTTAAAATTACTCATTTTGATTCTTTCCATAAAAACAGTGACATCATGGAATCAAATTGGCATTTAAAGGGTTAAAATAAAAACGTAATAACTAAATATAAATAATTAAGTATTTGGTCATTTTGACAAAGACTGAAGTTTATTAAATGATTTGAGCAAAAAAGAACAAAAATTTTTTGTCTTTTATATTTTTATAGCAGTTTTTGGGAGATAACATTCATTTTCTGGTAACCTCAAAGGGTTGTAAATTAGATCGATCCACAATAAAGTGCCACTGTAATGTAATTTTAAGTCTTGATCAACCGCTTTTTGAATTGGTTCACTTTTTTGTACTATCCTGTCAGTCCCTTAGATACCCATGAATCTATTTTGAGGGTTTTCACAACAAGAATCATTTAATACTGTAATAATTGCTAAAATAAAAATATACCTAAAATAATAAAATAATATACCTTCATAAAAAAGGCAACATTTCTTTTTTATACATAATGTACAAAGTTATTGAATGACTACATCTTGAATCCACCTCTTGATCCAGGCTGTTAAGGAGTAGATCCATTTCAGATGAAAAAGCTGTCCTCCTTGCCCGATAGAGTCTCAGTAGCCTCCAAGTGTGCTGATGAAGGGCTGCTCTGAAGTTTTCCATCAGGTTCTTGTTTGTGATGCGATGGAACTCCTCCCTTATCTATAAAAATGTGAACACAAAAATACCATTTCATGTTAAACTAGAAAAGCTCTCGGAGAGCGCAGACCTCCGCCAACACCACAGTCCACACCCATATTGTGATTTTCACCATAAATATTAGTCCTACCTTTATTTTATCTAAATATTTAGATTCTTCGGCCATGAAAACATACCATTAGCAACTGGATTCATAATGATATCTATTTTAGTTCAGTAGTTATTCACAGAAATCACATTTTTCATCATGACGGCCAGACGCTGATCCGGATCAACACCAAAATCGAATCAGTTCTTCCTTTTCCCATGCTGAACATTTCCTGAAAATTTCATCAAAATCCATCCATAACTTTTTGAGTTATTTTGTTCACAGATGGACAGACGGACAGACAGACAGACACAAACTCGCCCAAAAACATAACCTCCTTGGCGGAAGTAAATATGCATTGTAATCATAACACATAACTCTTCTATTTCCTTTAAAAAAGATTAAATAATAATAAAAACATAATATATTATTGGTTAACTTGCTTACCTCTGCCTCACAAAACAGAGCAGGCCACCGTTCCAGAACCTCTGACACCATAGGCTGCAGCTCCACGATCTCCTTGCGCCTCAAGGAGAAAGTCAGCTCCATCTTTTGTCTGACGAGTGCAACATTCTTATTCTTCTTCTTAAACTCCTCAACCAGAATAAGTCTTTCATCCTCAAGTGAGTCTTCATTGTGGTTTTCTGGATGATCAGGGACGTGGTTAATCTCTCCTCGCTTTGCTTTCTTCAGAGAAGGACTTGCGCCATCTTCACAGCTCCTCTTTTTTTGGTTAATGCTAACCTCAACACAGCCAGCCTGACGCAGCGTGGACCTGTAATTGCCTAGTTTGTATTTTATGCTCATTTTCCATCCATCATATCCCATTTCACTGCCTGGTTCTCGAAGGCAGGGCTGTCTACTGATGAGAGCACAAGCAACTGACTCAATCTGATCTTGATCAGGATAGGCTTTCACTTCAAAAACTGCCTGAGCAATCTTGTCCAGAATTTCTATCTTCATGTCTCTTGCTAAACTGATACCTTTCTTGGTCTCTTCATATGCGTCATTGCCTTTGCGCAACTTCAACTCCACATCGTAGGAGAAAGATGGGATGGGAAAGGTGAAGGCCACTCTGAGACAGTTCGCAGATAGTTTGTGATAAAAGTTGAGGACTCTGGACTGATTCTGTGCTGGATAAACTGGCTGTGTCCAGGGAAGACTCAGAATCAACGGGGTCTGGCTCTTGCTGAACAAGTGCGGACTCATTCCAAAGGATGTGCAAGACAGCACGCTCAGCTGGCAACTCATGGATGTCAACCAAATTACAGAGAGCATTATTAAAATCTGGGTCCTCGTACTGTAGTGTGAAGCTGCCTTGAAGTTGAAGATTTTCTTGGAGAATGTTTTGCAACTGTTCAACTGATTCAGGTACTTCAGGAAGGGACACTTTACGGGACATTCTTGGGGAGATTTTCACCAGCAGCAATAATCCAGCCTGTGTCACAAGAAACAAGGACAAAACACAAAGGGGTTAGGTTGCAGAGACTTTCATGACTGTTTCTTGGGTCACATTTACAAACAATGAGGTATGTGCTTCTAACAAGCAGACCAAATATTAAGAAAAGCAGATGTCTCCATAGTAGGGATGGGGATTGATACGTTTTATCTATTTCAATGCTATTAATGATCCTGCTTATTGATCCAATTTTTAACAATTCCTTTAATGATTTCTGGAGATTTTCTGTGTGGCCAAATGTTGGCCTGTAGATTTTCAGTGCTTCTGCAAGCTGCTGCTGGTGTTTCCACTCATTTAAGGTTGTGCAGTAGGCACCTTTTGTTTAAAATTAAGCCACAGTTCTGATGCCTCTGAACCCAGTGTCAGTGGAAGGAATAGATAAGGGAAACGATTTTCAAAACGACTCATGATATTGATTCTTTGATGGAGCTGTTAACAGTTCTCAATTGGAATTGGATTTCTATTCCCATCCCTAATCCATAGGCAGAGGAGTAGTAGTACTACTTCGGAGAGTAGTGGTAGAGTAGGCTGGTGCAGCTAAAAACACAGCATAAACAAGGATCTAACAGAGACTGAACTGAAAACCAAACCTTTATACACGATACTGCAAACAGGACATAGGTGAATGAAAAAAGACACAGGTGAGACTAATCAGGAAATCAGTTCAGGAGGGAAAACATGGGAGGGAAAACTAACAGAAACCCAAAAAAATCTTTCCAAATAAAATGACAGATAGGATATGACATCATCTTCTTTGGATGGGAGAAAGGGTGAACATGTGAGTGAGAGCAACAGAATTTTGTCTACAGCGTGTAATCAGTGTTTACTTACCATGTTGTATCACTTCAATGGAGCAGGCACACCTTTGGAGTCACCAGCACCTTCCCTCCCACTGTGTATGCAACCAATGGATGATAGTCGTTGAGAGCCTGAGGGTCAAAAATCTCAATGTCTGCGTAGGTGCTCTCCACAAGCTCAAAACACCTAAAATGTTCAAGGTACCAAGATGTGAGTTTTTGCCAACAAAGGCAACTTTTCCAGGGTTAACTACTATGGTCATGATTTTATAGAACACTGGCAGTCCACTGCAGAGCCCAGATGAGAGAACCATACCCTCCACATATCGAGTCCCATGAAAATAAATGTCTTTAGAAAGGGACACAGTTTCAAGATGTGGATACTTTCTCTTTATCACTGTGCACAGGGCAGAATCCAGAGAAGATGTTTTGATGTCTGTTACTTTCTCCACATGTAACATTGGCTTGAAAAGACTCTGGCTATCAAACTGGCATGCCATCATCTGCTGGTGTTTTAAGGACAGCGTGAGAAGTACATTTTTAAAGTTTTGAGGATCATGCATAGTTTTTTTGAAAAAGCTGTGTTTGATTCGAACCTCATTGTCCATAATTCCACCAGTGGACCAAAGCAGCGTAAAAGGTAGGGATAATGTTCAGCAAAGTGGTGCTTTGGGCGAAGGCTAAAATCAGGAAAAGTCTCTGTGAGCAGCCTTCTGTGATCAGACAACTTGATTTCCAAGTAGTGCAATATTTCCTCTGAAGGAACAGGTGAGACAACTATTTCAACAACTTCCTTGAGGTCCATCAGTATTTCCCATGCAGGTTCTTGTTCTGGTATGCTCTCTCCAATGAGAAGAGGGAGAAATCGTAACAGAGTCCAATTTTCATGGCCATTGCCACCTATGCTGCCCTTTTCAATATTTGATTTAGAAATTGCCTTTGGCTTATTAACCCTGTCTGAATATTTTGTAGGGAAATGAAGTGATGTGGCTATTCAATCTGTCCAAATTAATATAGCCTTTTGAAAATAACCTCTTCAGACACAAAGACAGTTCTATAGGAATAACACCTTCAAAAAAATCATGTAGTATGTCTGGAGGAAAACCAGTAACAGGGTGAAAATATGACAGGTGCTTACTTAGAACACATTCACTTTTAACACCATTTACATGTGAAACCTTTTCATGAGCGAAGTTGTAGAACAAATGTATTGTGCTGTTCTCTGGAGCGTAGCTGAAAGTCAGAAATATCAGTAGTTGCTATTTCACCTCGATTTGTTAAACAAAATCTACAAAAATTTTTTACATTGAAACTTTCCTGAAAGCCAGCAAGTACATGAGCTCCTAAATTGTCTGCACATACACAAAATACTAAACCTTTTACGTAGTTATTAAGAGTTTGCACAAAGACCCCTGTCTGTTCAAGTGACCTTAAATCCTTAATTTAAGGACTAAGAAACTTTTCAAAACCAAACTGCTTCACATCACAAGTCTTTCCCAGCAGAGCTAAATGAATTGAGTGTAAAGTGGAACGAAACTGTGAGGGCAAATTGAGAATAACCCAACAAACATCTGTAATTTTATGAATTTTCTTTGATGTGCCTAGCGGGTTACACAATTCAAAATCATCTATATAGAGACTTAATGCAATACACAACCCCTGTTCTCCAAAATTTTCATTTTTCCTATAGTAAGAACCATCTTGAAAAGTCTTGTAAAATCCTGGAGTAGACTCTCCACTGAAAACAAGCTTTTCCAGAAACTCCGCTCTGTTCAATAAAAGCTCAATACTCTGATTCACAGAAACATAAACAAAGGCTTTTCTTGAAGTCCTGCCGTACAGTAACTCAGTTGGTTCAATGATGGAGAAATGTTCCCTGAAATATTTGTTTCTCTTATAATCTGTTGATAATGTACCTTTTTCTGATGTTGTAACAAGTACTGGATTTTTTTCAAACACAATTTTACTTATCTCCTGAATAACTTCTTCTCTGACTTCAATATTGTGTTTTGCAAAAATGTCTTTGAGAATTTCAGTTGTATGAAACTTGGACAGGGACAAGATATAATTAAATTCTTCTATCACAGCCTGTATTGCATGTTTTGACACATGTAGCAGACATTGCATACGAAGAAACAGGGAAGCTAATCTGTGCTCAAGTATTTCAGAGTCTACATTCTGTAGACAATTGGGTTCACCTTTTTCTGTGAAATCCGATCCAGGACAACTTGTCAAAGAAGATTCAGCCTCAGGATAAACATGACATGGCTGGTCTGTGTCATTAGATTGTAAATCACTAACTATCCTGACTGGTGTCACAAAATCTCTCAGCTGATGGTTTTTATGATTCCGTGATATATGTCCAGTAAAACTGTTAGGGCGATTAGTTTCAAAGCTGCACCCCACGAATGGGCAACACACTATCTCGGCCAAGTGCCTAAGGTGGTGTTGCAAATGAATTAATATTTTCTTTTTACAGCAAATGTCCTTGTATTCACATAACCAGCAGTGAAATGATAAGTTCTCTTGCCTCTGGACAGTTCTGTGTAATCTTGAAAGATGTGACTTCAAAGCACTAATGGTTCTAAAAGTGCAACAGCAGTCCCGATGGATGCAAGGCCAGGTTGAACCTCTGTGATGCAGTCGATAGTGTTTCAGCAGAACAGCTTCAACAGCGTGGGTGAACTTGCAGAACTTGCACTCCATTAATTTCAATCTGAAAAACAAAGATGTCAATTTGCTGGGTATTAGTAAAGCAGTCTGTATAAATTTAAACATTTTATCAATTTAATGACCATGTAAACAGTAGAACAGACACTAGGGTTGACAAGACAGACAATACAGGACTGTTGCTTTTAAAATTTTAAATACATTTTACTGCAGAAAAGATGAATTACAATTAACATATTAATTAAGGACACTACTCAGCAAACCAACGTCGACAACAGTCTAGGTTAGGAAAGTCAGTATAAAACACAGCAGTCAATTAAATGCTTTTCAGTGTTTTCAAACACTGTGATTCAGCACAACTAGGAATAGGAATGTGAAGAACTGAGGACTTCATTAAACATTAGTTGACTGACCTTGTTGATCTATAACCAATCAACTGAAAAGCAACAATTTTTCCAAAAACCTAAATTTCCCACAGTATTGGGTTCACTACATAAAAAGCCTAACATCATTCATACTTAATGTTGTGGGTCCAATGCGACCCATGTTAACATTTGAGAATAGTAAAAACACCCTAAACACTGTTCATTTCACTTTAAATTGACTTCTAATACGACCCAGAATGTGTCATACATGAAAATACTTGAACTTTTTAAGATCAAAAGACACAAGAGGTAACTAGTTATAGGTACACTATGAACAACACAGTCTTTTTAACATCTAAGTGAATTGATCTTTAAATAACAGTGGCATCGGGATTTGCTGAACTCAGCCTGATGTAAACATAAATAAAACTCAATAATCAGTCACACAATCAGCTCCATGTTGTCCCTATCGGATGTTCAGGGACAGTTGTTAAACCCCAGTCCCTTTTCAGCCTTAAAAAAAGACAAAAGAGCGCATTTTCTATTATATTATTACAATATTGTATATTACAATGCTGAATAGGCCAGGGACAGAGAGGTTTAAGATTGATGTTTATATAAATGATTCATACGAGTCTGTGACCCGACCTGATGTCAGCTGTAATGGAGGAAAACTCAGCTCCACCGCCACGAGCCTTTTGCTTTTATTTAAATAAAGCTCTGAGACACCCTGCGAAAAAACGAGAGGACACATCATGCTAAGGCACCGGGTTGGTTTGACGTGTTCATAGGAAGTTATACCGTCAAACACCACTGTCTCAGCACACATTCAGCCATTTACTTAGACAACAGACGATAAAGAGAACTAAAAGAGAGGAAGGCTGCAAACTAACTGAGCCGCAGCCTGTGGCCGACTCCGGCTCCGCTCTCTTTCTCTCTGTCCCTGCGTTTAAACCAACCTGCTCACCTGCTGCGGTCCTGGAGCTCAGACGGAGCAATGCAGATGTTGAAGTGGCATCCGTGTTATTTCCAGCGTAATTACACCGCCAAGTCTCCTGAAAGATGACGTGAAATGTCAGCTAACGTTGCGACTACTATTTTTGAGTGAGCACTGATACCCTAATCACTACTCCTGGAGCCGTAACACGTTAATGAACACGAATAAACACAATACCAACCAGTCAGAAGATAACATGCCTGTCCTGTCCGAATGGGATTTGCCCAGACAAGCCCGCAGCTAACTGATGCACCGCCGCTAGCATCAGTTAGCTGCTAGCTTTAGCCAAAGGCTGAAGCTGTTCGTGTTTGAATGCCGATAAATCTGTAGGTCGTCTGTTCCATTAAACGATGTACAACACAACTCAGAACAAAATTCTCTTACCATTTTAATTAAATTAAATTACAATTACCTTACCTGTGTGGACTCCAGGTCGAGGCAGCACTGCCACAATGAGACTCCAA
The DNA here is from genome assembly GCA_036419115.1 of Scarus forsteni. Lineage (NCBI taxonomy): Eukaryota > Metazoa > Chordata > Actinopteri > Labriformes > Labridae > Scarus > Scarus forsteni. Next base: position 365,290 of record JAZDUH010000484.1, on the reverse strand, counting down.
GTGTAGTTCAGTGCCAACTCGGAAAGTTGGCTTTCCCGCATTTGACAACAAAAAAATAAAAGTTGGCAGAACTGTTGACCTTTGTACTGATCTCCAACTTACAGATTTAAGTGTGACCAACTCACCAAATTGTTTTAGAGCAAACAACTGGCTTGCTTTGTTGTGCTAACTGATATTATTGCCCCAAATATCAATAATTTGTATTTTTAAGTTTTACCAACTTAAAAAGTGTTTTAGGCCAAAAAGTACAAGTTTGTTTTCTAACAGTGTGCTCGTCTGAGAGTGAGTCAAGCTCCCACCGCCTTCTCCTTTAAAGACTGTGTGAGCTTCTGCCTGTACATCCCCTCTGTTACCCCTTTTCCACCAAGCTGGTTCCAGGGCTGGTTCGGAGCTAGAGCCAGCTTAGCACCAGTTCTTTGGTTTCCCACAGACTAAGCACCGGTTGCTGGCTCTCAAAACCAGTGCTTAGCAAACACCAACTCTGTGCTGGGCCAGCAGAAAGAACCACTTTACGTCGGGGGCTACGGCTTGCGTCAGGGGGTGGGGGCGGGTGAAAACACGGAAGCACCAAAGCAGAGTAAAAACACGGAAGCCTTCTTACCTTCGTCTTCTCAAGCGTGATCGCTGTTCGTTGCATAATCGTCGAGTAGCATTAACTTGCTGGATCGCCATCTTTTGCTCTACAAAGGAAGGCTCGAGAAGCCAACAGCAACACTTGAACTGCAACGTAGTCCTCCATCTTTGTAGTGGCAATTGTATTCCCGCTAGTTGTTATGGGAAACTAGCGTGACGTATACAGACGTATACATCGACGTGATGACGTAGCCCTCTGGCCGGCACCCGTTTGTGGAAAAGCAAACGGTTCTTAACAGGTTCGCAGTTGAACCAACAGCGAACTGGCTCTAGCACCAGCAGTAGCACCAGCCCTGGAACCAGCTTGGTGGAAAAGGGGTATGTGGCTCAGTCGATAGAGCACTGGTGTATGAAGCCGGCTGTCGGGGGTTCGATCCCGCTCAAGCCACGGCCTTTCTTCTGCTGAACTGTGTGAACCTCTGTTTTGGCTCATCTCCTGTGTGGCGCAGTTGAGAAGGCGCTCGTCTTTAAAGCCAGCTGTGCGGGTTCAACCCCCGCTCAAGCTGCAGCTTCCTTCTGAAAAGACTGTGAGCCTCTGTCTGTACATCTCCCGTTTGGCTCAGTCGAGAGAGCGCCGGTCTACAGAGCCAGCTGTCACGGGTTCGACCCCTGCTCAAGCCACAGCTTCTTACCCGTATTACACCTGGTGAGCCTAGGTCTGCACGTCTCTTCTGTGGTTCACCTGAGACAACTCTCACCAGTCATTCCTGAGTGCGGGTTAAACCCCGCTTTGAACTGTGCTTGAATTGCTGTCAATAAAAGACTGTTCATTGTTGACATCCAACTGCTTGCTTCTGGGTCCTAACTACAACTGTCACACTATGTTTGTACTAAATCAATATTTCTACCAAACAATAACTACGTCTTTTCTCTCAACAGGACAAGATCAGCAGAAGCAGTAAAATGTTCCACTTCGTGGTGTGATGCCCTCTGTGTGTCAAGATTAAAAAAAATGGACAACAATTTTTTAAATAAAGTGTTATTTTTTACCATATTTGTCTATAATGGAGCACTGCACTTTTTTTGACTTTATCTTATATAAAATATGACAGTGATGTTTGTAAATGCTTGGATTTGTTAAAATCTTTCTCGGGTTCATCCAATATGACTTCAGCATGTAAATTTCAATCATAACTTTACAGAAAGTTAAATTACCAAGACTCAAGTTCAGCAAACTTAAACGACTGAAGCAAATCTAGAGTCTAAGTTTCTCTTGGTTAGAAAAAAAATTAAGATCTAATGTATATAATAATTACAAACACAAAATTGTTTATTAACAATCATAGAAAAAGTTTCAAAAGAATTTGAATGTGGAAAAAAAAGTATGCATACCATACTTGAGTCTTTTTAAAATGGAGGCAGTATTTGTAATTGAATCTACTGAGTTGTCTAAAGAGCATCTTCAACAAAGAGCTGTGGTCTAATAATACATTCACTCCAAAGTGAAGCAGACAAGTTGTTGCATTCAAAAACATCAACTCTGCAAGGATGTAAACTTACTGGATAGTAAAGACAATATTCAATTTTAGACTGAAAATCAGCACAGTGTAGAAATAGAAATAAATACAAGAAGAAAGACAGTGCAACGTATTTATTAATTTCTAAATTTCAAGTAAACAACAGTAATCAAAAATGAATAATGGCAAATAAATGTAAGTATTTAAAAAGGTATCAAGTAAATAATGTAATTGTAGAAAGGAAAGGCAAGACTGCAAATCTATACTTCAGGTGTGTACCTCAAATATGATTTACAGCAGATTTTAAACATGCACCACACTCAATGAAGTGTGATGGAATATAAATAAGATCACTTCAAATTTAGCAAACTAAACACAGTTTCACTCCAACAAAGATGACTATTACTAAGAAATAAAAACCTTTACAGCACAAAGGACAAGCCTCGACCCTCAGTGCTCCCTGGGTATACTGATACACCCGTGGCCACGACCTCAGCCTCTTCACCGTCCACAGCCGCCTCCTCGGACAACACCGCGGCTTTGCGGCCCTTGTTGAGATTGTCTGCCTGTAGTTTGTCCCGCTCCATCTCACGTACTAAAAATGAAAGAATAAACTTGGTTTATTTATTAGTTGGCTAGCAGACTAGCTGCTAATGTTGTCCAAGTAAATGAAAGCTTGTCTTGCTGGTAGACGCTAATTCAGCTTTGTTCTATCAAGTATCGTCCAAAACAGTGATACGTAAAAGCTAAATATGAGCACAAGTTGTAATTACAATATTGCATTGAAAACTTACCTCAGAATCAGACATTGTCGCTGCACTTATCTTGCTCGTTGCTGAGAAGCCTCACAGTTCACTGTAGTGTTATGATGCTGATGGCCATAATGCAGCTCTCGCGTGCACGTCTTTGTGGGAGGGGCTAAACTTGCGTAAGGGCGTGATGTTAGAAAAAGCAGGACGGGAGGGGTTCTGCTGGGTTTCAAATCTCCATCTTACATGGGTAATCCTTCCTACAGCACCTTTAAGCTTAACTTGTCTGGCTGAGTTATAAAACTTGCAAAGCAAAAACAATAGGATCCTTGCTCTCAGGGCGACAACCATAATAAGAAGAAAGAAAAGGACCAAGAGGGGTCCTTTGGTCAGAACACTAATGAACACCACAAGCAGAGTTTCATCCCTTTCATTCCCTTTAAACTGGTCTAAGTTAGACTGAGGTGTGGACCTGCAGCTCTGTCAGGAGCCTCAGACTTTATCATGAGTGTGTATTACACATTTCATGAGTGAGTCACATGACCAGGTGCCCTGACCTGTCAATCAGTGTCTGGGTGACATCATCATCTGCCTCATCTGAAAGGACCCAAATAACTGTAGCTCACATAACAAGAGCTGCTGAAGATGGAGACCGAACAAGTCAACAAGAATCCAGAGGAAACATTGCTGGAAATTGGACATCAAGAAAGAGTCAGATACACAAAGTGCTGTTAGTGTATGAACTGCGACTCAATGCCCACCCAATGGAGTAGCAGTGGAGTGCTACTGCTGCTTTAACGGAGGTAAAATGCATTTAATTTTCAATATATATTTCTAATTTATTTTTGAGAATTTTAAAAATGTTTATTTAATCTGGAAGACATTATGGCTGAATTCCTAGCGAAGGCTTCAGTTTCGTATTTTTTTTTTTTTTTTTATTATGCAATTAGACAATACAGTGGGACATACCAGGTGTGAAAAACAAAAATTCTGTGGTTGTATGTGCAACGAATGTATTGATGATATTCATTATTAATTGGATGATAATAAAAGTTGCATTGTTACTGTGACATGGATAATAATAACAATAATTAACAAGAAGAGAGAGAGAAAGAAAAAAAATACAATTGTCCAACAGTCAGAAAGAACAACATTAATAATAAAGAAAAGAAAATAGTAAAAAAAAAAAAAAATAATAATAATAATAGTTGTTATTATAATAATAACCACAAACAACAACAACAATATTAGTGGTATGGGGAGCGGCAGAGGAGGGGGAGGGAGAACAAAGTCGTCCCCCCCACGCCCCCTTTAGAATATGAAACAATATGGCAGCCTCAGGGCCCACGGGCCTGGGGGGGGCCAGCCTGAGGTCCCCAGGCAACCCGAGCCCCCGGAAGGCATGCGACATGTAACCCCTGTAAATCTCTGTAACCCCTGTAAATCTATTAATCTGTCACATCTTGATTGTTAGAGCCGCTTCGAGTTCTCGCTGTATTTCGGCGCCGTCTCGCGAGAACTCGTAGTTCACGTCATCACGGAAGTCATGTGATTTAAGCATGGCGGAACCGGCAGTCAGTGTAGCAACGGAGAAGCATGACGGGTGGCAGCAGGAAAGCATGTTACGGACTGCAGCAGGGAATCATTGTGTCAGGCTGCTGTGAGAATAGAGCTTTATCAGCAGATTACCTACGGACCAAAGCGGAGCCGGTTGAAACAGACACATGCTGACTTTGTCACCCTTGATTGGTGAGTAAATGTTTGTTGCTATGCTAACCTAGCGCTAGCCGCGGCCCATTCGTTTCATTGCGTGACTTAGCATTAGCACCTTACTAGCACTTTCTACTCCTCTTGATGAAGCCTTATGCTAGTACTAGACTGTGATGATTTATATTGAAGTAAATGGATGGGTTTTGTGACAACACAGCACTTTAACAGCTTTGTTAAATGTTTTACTTCAATGTAAAGAAGGTACAATGGTTTTGAAACCTTTTTGATATATTGTGCACTGTAATTAATGAAATGAATGAATAAATCATGAAATGTATTGATGAACTTATGTAATATTTTGAGATGTTCAGGATATTGGGGATGTTTTGCATTTAACTATTTTGCATAGTTAATTTTAGTTAAGTTTATTTGTGTATAATTTTGAGCCAATTTACTGGTCCTGTTGCTCTCACAGGCCGGGTTTTTTGTTCCCTTTTCCCACTCCCCCTCCGGATTGGATGATTCGATGGCGAGCTACCCAGAGTTGAGATCACCCCTCTGTGCCAGTGTGGTAGGAGACTTATGGCCCATGCCCCATTGCATACACGCAACACTCCTATAATGAACTTTCTTATGGACTGATACTCATTGATTTCTTCGCTCAACATTTTTTTATTGAACTCCCCCCGGACTGATATTTATTCATACTACTTCTAAATGGACTGATATTCATTCACACTACTTTCTAAATGAACTGATTCTCATTCATACTACTTCTAAATGGAATGATATGTATTCACACTACTCCTAATAGAGAATGAACTGAACTTTTGGGGATTCTCTTATTTTATTTGATATTGGTTGTGCCTTAATTGGTAATGATTTTCTTTGTTCTTGTTTTTTCTTTTTCTTACTCTGAATCAGCTAAATAAGCACTATGTCATGACGTGTACATATGTAAATAATATTTCACACTGCTAATTACAAACACACTTTATTAGCATCTATTTTGACTTTGTTTTGTGTTTATTATACTGATCCTCAAACTCCATGAGCGAACTCTGGTCTTTTGAAATTAGCCCACTTACCTTATAACTTCTAGCATTATCCTATTTATAATTTAGAGTAAGTGCTACATTATTTTGTGGCGAGCTAGCCAGGAGTTTGTTGGACAGTATTTAATAAACAGTTACTCAGTTATTACTTACAATGGAAATATTTGAAAAGTTGCAAGTTGTCATTTCACATGCTGTGCTGGTTGACAGTTTTACTAACACTAAGGCTGATGAGGAGGTGCTAGATTTTCTAAAGCAATATGGATCTATTAACAGAATGCTTAAAGTAGATGATAAAGATTCCGATTTTGACGGTTATTTTGTCGTTGAGTTTGGGACAAGCACTGCAATATCCGCACTCCAACCACTATTGCCGTATACGCTTACTGCTTCAAATGGTTTGCTTCAATACAAATTATCGGCATTATCTGAGCATTATGGAAGTAATGTGGGCACCTCAAAGACTCAGACTTACCTTGCAGACCTCCAGTCACTGGCTAAAACAACTGGAAAAGACTTAGCACATGTCCTAAAAGATATGATGGCTCAGATAGGTGAAACTATAGCTGAACTTCAACCTGATGTTTCACATATTAAAGACTCACCTGAACCAGTGCCACTGACAGAAGCAGTTCCTGTGCTCCAACCAACTCAAGTTCCTTCTCTTACCATTCCAGCCCCAGCAGTTCAGCCTCAAATACGACCATCTCTTTCTTGTCTCTCTCCTAATGATCTTAACCCTCCAGATGTCCAAAGATATGTAGTGGAGCATATTGTTAAAAGTGAAGATCACGCAATACACTCTCTCTCTTCCCAAAAATTGCGTGTTTTCTCAGGCAAAGTGCCTCGACCCTCACATGAAACTGACTTTGATACTTGGCGTTCCAGTGTGGACCTGATCATGAAGGATCCAGCTGTATCTGATATGCAACGGTCAAGAAAGATTCTGGAAAGTCTTTTGCCCCCAGCAGCAGATATGATTAAACATTTAAGTCCAGATACTCTCCCTGACATCTATTTACAACAACTTGACTCAGCTCATGGCACAGTACAAGATGGAGATGAATTGTTTGCAAAGTTTATGGGTACCTTCCAGGATGATGGTGAGTTACCATCTGCTTATCTACAACGTCTTCAAGTCAGTTTAAACCTTGCTGTGAAAAGAGGGGCAGCTTTGGAACAAGATGTCAATAAGCATTTACTGTGTCAGTTCTGCAGGGGCTGTTGGGACGCTGTCAGAGTTGCAACTAACTTATAAAAAGTCAAACCCACCATCATTTCCAGAGCTGCTACTACTTCTTGAACTGAAGAAGATCGCAAAGCTGCAAAATCTGTAAGAATGAAACAACACCTTGGTTCACCTAGACAGAAGGTTGCAGTGAATTCCCAACTGACTGGCAACAATGAACCTGATCCTGTCACTGCCCTGACCATTCTCACTCAACAGCTGGCCAAGCAAATGGCTGACATGCAGAAGCAGCTTTCTGCTCTGACTGCTTCATCATTAAAGAACCAGCATTACCCAAGTCAGTCCTCTTATGCCAGCAATTTCCATCAAAGATTCAAGTCAGCTAAGTTCAGTAAACCCCCAGCAAAACCTATTTCGACTGCACCAACACCCGGCTATTGCTTCCAGTGTGGAGAAGATGGCCACACCAAGCTGCAATGTCAGAACCCCCCGAATCCCAGCCGTGTTGCCAACCAACGCAGAAAGTTTAATGAAAAACAACAAAAATGGCATGATGAGAACCCAGCACACCGCAAACCGTTAAACTAACACCAGTTCCGGTTGCGGGCGAGAGCGAGCTGGGGTGGACCAACAAAGTCCCACCATAAGAAATGTTAAGCCTGTCAAAATGAACTGTGCTAGCCAATCAGCGAACAAGGTGGTTGGTTTACCAAGAGGATTGGTCAGTTCAAAATGCACAGCTGTTGTAACCATAGCTGGGAAAGACTGCAATTGTCTCCTGGATTCAGGATCACAGGTTACTACTGTACCTGTTTCATTTTACAACCAGTACTTGTCTGATCAACCTCTTAATCCTTTGGAAGACCTCTTGCATGTTGAAGGTGCTGCTGGACAGCTAGTTCCATATCTTGGCTATGTTGAAGTAACTGCTAAGTTCCATGAAGACTTTCTTGGCTCTGAGTTTGAAGTGCTGACACTTGCTCTTGTTGTTCCTGACACGCACACATCCAATCAGTCATCCATTTTGATTGGAATGAATACTCTTGAAGTTCTTTATGAGCAATTTCTGAACAGTCACTCAACCTTTCAACCTCAGTCACATGGATACAAAGCAGTACTAAAAATGCTAGAGTTGCATCACCAAAAGACTGAAGTTGGTAACATTGGTGTTGTGCATTCACCAGGCAAGACTCCCTTTCTGATTCCAGCATTGCAAACAGTTATTCTTGAAGGTTCTGCAAGAGTTTCCTGTCCTTTTTCCGGCAGTTGGGCGATTGTTGAGCATCCACAGTCTTCATTGCCTGCCGGGCTCTTTGTTAAGACTTCTTTAATAACTCTCCTCTCAGTCTGCTTATAAAGTTCCAGTTGTGCTCACTAACAACACAGAACAAGACATCTACATTCCACCTCTCACTGTGATAGCAGAACTTGGAATTTGTCGAGCTGTCATTTTCCAGCAATGTGTGAAAGCTGCTGTCCCAAAAGAATCAAAAGTTGAACCAAATTTCAACTTTGATGAGTCAAATCTTCCACCACAATGGAAAGAACGTATAACCAACCAACTCCTTGATCTCCCTGAAGTCTTTGCACACCATGATCTTGACTTTGGCTGCACAAGTAAAGTCAGACACAACATTAAACTCCACGATGAAACCCCTTTTAAACATCGAGCCCGTCCAATACATCCTAATGATGTTGATGCTGTTCGACGACATCTTCAAGCATTGCTGGCAGCCGGAGTCATTAGAGAATCAGAATCTCCCTTCTCGTCACCCATTGTTGTTGTGCGAAAGAAAAATGGTGATATCCGCTTATGCATAGACTACAGGAAGTTGAACCAACAAACAATCAAGGATGCATATGCCCTTCCAAATCTGGAAGAAACGTTCTCTGCATTGACTGGATCAAAGTGGTTCTCTGTCCTTGACCTTAAGTCAGGGTATTATCAAATTGCCATGAATGAAGATGACAAGCCCAAAACTGCTTTTGTGACACCTCTAGGGTTTTGGGAGTTTAATAGGATGCCACAGGGTGTAACTAATGCCCCCAGTACCTTCCAAAGGTTAATGGAGAAATGCATGGGTGACCTAAATCTAAAAGAAGTCCTTGTTTTCTTGGATGACCTCATAATCTTCTCAGACAGCTTGGAGGAGCATGAACGTCGCTTGTTCAGAGTGTTGAATCGCTTGAAGGAGTATGGTCTCAAGTTATCCCCCGAAAAATGCAAGTTTTTTCAGTCCTCAGTCAAATACCTCAGTCATATTGTTTCAGAGCGAGGAGTTGAGACAGACCCAGATAAAATCAGTGCCCTTAAAACCTGGCCAATCCCAAAGACATTAAAAGAGCTGAGATCATTTTTAGGATTTTCTGGCTACTATCGCCGTTTCATAAAGCATTATGCGGCCCTAGTGAAACCCCTGAATGGTCTTACCCGTGGATATGGTCCTACACATGGAAAGCGTCCACCAAAAACCCAGTATCGACATCCAAAACAGACATTTGGTGACCGTTGGACACAGGAATGCCAAATTGCTTTTGACACTCTAATCAACAAACTTACCTCTGCCCCTATTCTCGGGTTTGCCAACCCCAAAAAGCCTTACATCTTGCATACGGATGCATCCACCACTGGCTTGGGAGCAGCCTTGTATCAGGAGCAAGAAGGACAACTCCGTGTCATCGCTTACGCCAGTCGTGGCTTGTCTCAGAGTGAATCTCGCTATCCCGCACACAAGTTGGAATTTCTGGCCTTAAAGTGGAGTGTGACGGAGAAATTTCATGATTATCTGTATGGTTCACACTTTACAGTAATCACAGACAGCAATCCCCTTACATACATTTTAACGCCTGCAAAGCTTGATGCTACCAGTCATCGATGGCTTGCTGCCTTATCCACCTACTCATTCACACTGCAGTATCGAACTGGAAAACAGAACACTGATGCAGACGCTTTGTCCCGAAGACCCCATGAGCATGATCTTGACAACCCACACACCGAAAAAGATGCAGATTTCATCAGCAACTTCATGGAGCAACATCTCGTGGGCCAAAGCAGTGTTCTTTCTCCAGATGTTGTTGATGCTGTATGTCATGGTGCTTTGGTTCAATCCAGCAACCAGCTAAATTCCAGCCAAGCACCAAGCACACTGGTGGAGACAATGGCTATGACTGCTGATGCCATCACGTCCCCTTACAGTAATGAGTCTGATCATGGGTTACCTGTCATCTCCTCTTTGTCTCAGTCTGACCTGCGAAGGAAGCAGAGAAATGATCCCTGCATCAGAGAAGTCATCCATCAGATGGAAACTGGAGACAAAGTTCCACCAACTGTCAGACAAGAGCTCCCTGCACTTGCCTTGCTATTAAGAGAGTTGAATCGTCTTGAGTTACGAGACAGTATCTTGTACAGGAGGAGACAAGATGGGGACCAGATATTTCTGCAACTTGTTTTACCAGAGGAGTTAAGGTCAAAGGTCCTAACAAGCCTTCACAACAACATGGGTCACATGGGGATTGACCGAACTCTTGACCTTGTCCGTTCAAGATTTTTCTGGCCTCGGATGGCAAATGATGTTGAGACCAAAATAAAGACCTGTGAAAGGTGTGTGAGGAGAAAAACTTTACCAGAACGAGCTGCACCATTAGTAAACATTACCACGACACGTCCCCTGGAGTTGATTTGTATGGACTTCCTGTCAATCGAACCAGATCAAAGTAACACCAAAGATGTACTTGTCCTTACAGACCACTTTACAAAGTTTGCACTGGCAATTCCAACCCCCAATCAAAAAGCTCGTACAGTTGCCAAGTGTTTATGGGAGAACTTTGTGGTGTATTATGGCATCCCTGAACGCATCCATTCTGACCAGTGAACAGATTTTGAATCCAAGTTGATTAAAGAACTTTGTGACCTAGCAGGTATTGAGAAAACAAGAACTACCCCCTACCATCCTCGGGGCAATCCCGTTGAAAGATTCAATCGGACACTGCTAGGAATGCTTGGTACCCTGGAACCAAAACAAAAAATGCATTGGAAAGAGTATGTGAAGCCGCTTGTTCACGCATACAACTGTACTCGAAACGAAGTCACTGGGTTCACACCTTATGAGTTAATGTTTGGCCGTGTGCCCCGGTTACCTGTGGACTTGGCATTTGGGTTGCCATTGAGGGGAACTCCATCAAAAACACATTCTCAATATGTTGAAAATCTTCGCTCCAGGCTTGAGCAAAGCTATCAACTTGCTTCAAAACATGCAAGAAGATCTGCAGAACGAAATAAAAGTCGCTTTGATCGACGAGTGACACCATCTGGCTTGGAGGAAGGGGATCGTGTCTTGGTTCGAAATGTAAGGCTGCGTGGAAAACACAAGTTGGAAGACAAGTGGGAATCAACAATCTATGTGGTCATTAAACGTATAGGCGAACTGCCAGTGTACACAGTACGACCAGAAAATGATGCTGATGGTCCTGTTCGTACTCTTCATAGAGATCTGTTACTTCCTTGTCCGTTCCTGCCTCCCAGTAATCAAGACCTCTTGAAAGCCACACCACCCCGTCGACCACAAACGAGAAGTCAGAAACTGGTTACTGACGAAGAAGAACTGGAATTTGATGAGGAGGATGGGTCGGATTTGCTACACCTTCAGATCCAGTCACCTACATTCAAGCTGAAGAGACCTGACCCACCTCTGTCGTTTGTTGAACTCCTTCATCCTTCATCCTATGTCAATGATTCAATGCCTATACCCACAGCCAGTGTTCCCCAATGTCCAGTGCCCCAAACCCTGCAGACAAACTTACCTAGGATAAACAGACCAGTCCCACGACAGTAGTAATTCCAATAATACATTAAGACGCTCAACTCGTGATCGCCAAGAACCTGATCGATTACACTACACAAAGTTTGGTAATCCATTAATATCTGTAGTGCAAACTCTTTTCCAAGGCTTGGCAGATACCTACGCAGAAGTCTTAAATGTAACTGCTGCAGACCCTGTAAAGTCAGCCCCCGAAATTCATGTTGTGTAAGTCCATCCCATGCAGCGGGACGTGCATGGATTTGGAGGGGGGACCCTGTAACCCCTGTAAATCTCTGTAACCCCTGCAAATCTATTAATCCGTCACATCTTGACTGTTAGAGCCGCTTCGAGTTCTCGCTGTATTTCCGCTTCGAGTTCTCGCGGTATTTCGGCGCCGTCTCGCGAGAACTCGTAGTCCACGTCATCACGGAAGTCATGTGATTTAAGCATGGCGGAACAGGCAGTCTGTGTAGCAACGGAGAAGCATGACGAGCGGCAGCAGGAAAGCATTGTTACGGACTGCAGCAGGGAATCATTGTGTCAGGCTGCTGTGAGAATAGAGCTTTATCAGCAGATTACCTACGGACCAAAGCGGAGCCGTTGAAACAGACACATGCTGACTTTGTCACCCTTGATTGTCGAGTAAATGTTTGTTGCTATGTTAACCTAGCGCTAGCCGCGGCCCATTCGTTTCAATGCGTGACTTAGCATTAGCACCTTACTAGCACTTTCTACTCCTCTTGATGAAGCCTTATGCTAGTACTAGACTGTGATGATTTATATTGAAGTAAATGGATGGGTTTTGTGACAACACAGCACTTTAACAGCTTTGTTAAATGTTTTACTTCAATGTAAAGAAGGTACAATGGTTTTGAAACCTTTTTGATATATTGTGCACTGTAATTAATGAAATGAATGAATGAATCATGAAATGTATTGATGAACTTATGTAATATTTTGAGATGTTCAGGATATTGGGGATGTTTTGCATTTAACTATTTTGCATAGTTAATTTTAGTTAAGTTTATTTGTGTATAATTTTGAGCCAATTTACTGGTCCTGTTGCTCTCACAGGCGGGTTTTTGTTCCCTTTTCCCACTCCCCCTCCGGATTGGATGATTCGATGGCGAGCTACCCAGAGTTGAGATCACCCCTCTGTGCCAGTGTGGTAGGAGACTTATGGCCCATGCCCCATTGCATACACGCAACACTCCTATAATGAACTTTCTTATGGACTGATACTCATTGCGATTTCTTTCGTTCAACATTTTTTTTATTGAACTCCCCCCGGACTGATATTTATTCATACTACTTCTAAATGGACTGATATTCATTCACACTACTTTCTAAATGAACTGATTCTCATTCACACTACTTCTAAATGGAATGATATGTATTCACACTACTTCTAATAGAGAATGAACTGAACTTTGGGGGATCATCTTATTTTATCTGATATTGGTTGGGCCTTAATTGGTAATGATTTTCTTTGTTTGTTTTTGTTTTTTTCCTTTTTCTTACTCTGAATCAGCTAAATAAGCACTATGTCATGACGTGTACATATGTAAATAATATTTCACACTGCTAATTACAAACACACTTTATTAGCATCTATTTTGACTTTGTTTTGTGTTTATTATACTGATCCTCAAACTCCATGAGCGAACTCTGGTCTTTTGAAATTAGCCCACTTACCTTATAACTTCTAGCATTATCCTATTTATAATTTAGAGTAAGTGCTACAGACACATCACCTTACCCTGTGTCTGTTTATTTTCCTTTTATTTATGTATTTATTTTGTTTTTTGAAGGGGGAATGTCGGAGGAGTAGTGTTGCATTGAAAACATAGAGGGCAAAAGGGTGGGAGGCCTTTCTATGGGTGTGTATTGTGTTTTCTATTTATTTTATTTTATTTTATTTTTTTCCCCTGAACTGATGTGTTGTGCATTAAAATAGGTGATGTACCACATGAGAGCAAGCCGGGACATGTAAAAGGGGGGAGGGGAGGCGCAGGAGGGCCAAAGGGACCGCAGGCCAGGGCCCACAAAGTCTGGTCCACCCAGGGCCCAAGGCACAGCCCATGTATAACAGATTATGATTTGTTAGCCATTGTGATTATTACCGTTATGATGATTTAAAGACAATAGTGGTGATAATGATGATCAGTAACACTTGAACTATAAAAGAAAGAAAGGAAGAAACTATATGCATCTATTGTGAGACAAGGTGACAAAGACATGACAGAACAAAACAGTGACATAAGATGAGCAGACAAAACAACAGACAAAAATACAACTTGCAGATAAGAATATTAATGTTACTGTAGTATTGAGGATGGGGGAATTGGCTCTCAGGCTAATGTTATTGGAGTTATTTGTAAGTATAATGAGGACTGAATAAATAATGATGGTTAATAATGGGGATGGTAAATATTAACAAATAGTGGTTTCATGCTTTAAGTAGTTTTCGTCTTTTTAAGACAAGGAGCCTGCTCACATCCTGGGATGCCACAGATAAACTAAAGGCGCAAAGAGAAGAAAACATCGCCAGTAAGCCAGTAAGCTATCAGACTTCAAAGATTTGATTCATAGCAAATGGACTTTCGTTATTAATTTCAGAATAATATTCATCTGGCCAACAAACTCTTAATTTTTGGAATGAGTTACAAATCATTTTTTTGTACAATCGAGACATCGATGCTCCAAGCTCCAGCTTCACCTTAAACAGAACCTGCCAGTCTAATCTTTTTTTTCCCCCCTTGTCTGAATTATCTTTACAGCTGAGCACTGTGTCTGGTGGCAGCGTTGGAAAGACCAATGCATTTTTTTCTAGCAGTGAGAGATATGTGAACATGATTCACTGCTAGTGACCATCACCAGCCCTCCCTGTAGGCTACTCCATCATATAAAACTTTATTTAACCCCTGATGGGAGCTGAGGGGGAGGGCCGTGCCACACCACAGTGTGAAAAAAGGGGAAATAGTGACAGACAAGACGAGACAAGACAAGACAAGACAACTGGGAGAGGGACAAACAGGTATTGTAGTTAGTTTAAGATAGTAGTCCAAGTGCTGTGCTGATCTAAGTCCATACAGGAAGTAAAGGCTGTAAGAAACCATGGACACCAGAAATGTGGGGTCTTGATAAAAGGGGGTGGACCTATAGGGGTGAGATATGGAGGAGTAGCATCACGGGACGCAAGAAGATGTGTAGGAGTGCCCAACTCAGCATATTCTGACGAAGTAGCCACCCATACCCAAGGAGACCACGGCCAAGGGCTCCCCCAGAGCCACCAGGGCAGCCGAGACCCACCACATGGCCCCCAAAGCCACAGGGTCCAGATACAGCCCCAGGACCCAAAAGGGCACCAACCTGACCCACTAAGGGTACCAAGGAAAACACCAGGGCAACTGGGGCGGCAGCCCCCCAGCAGACAGCACATGCCCCCACCCACCACCCAGCCCCAAGCCTCCCCAACCTCGAACACCCAGCCCCCCACCACCACCCCGAGGTAGGCCAGAGACCCCCAGCCCTCCGGGAGCCAATACCCCGGGGCCAGGCTCCCCCAGGAGGAGGGCATAGGCAGCATCCGCTGCAAAGCCAGGTGGGGCGGAAAGCGGGAGTGCAGTGGCCAGATCGCGGTAAGGCCCTGCCCCCAGGAGAGCTGAGGCCGAGGCGAGTGCCAGAGACCACTGCCCAAGCACCAAGGAGACTCCCTATCCACCCGCAAAGAGCAGCGACCCACAGGCAGCCACCCATGCCGAGGTCCCCAGTGAGTGACAGGCCGATGGATCCAGCACCACGGGCCACAGAGGAGTCTATGATCCAGCAGGGCCCACCCACCCCCCAGGCACCGCCCCGAGCCTTCACCCACGGGCCCCAAGGCCCAGGCACAACCGGAGACCACCGCCACTACCCCAGTGGATGGAGACTGCTCCCCAGCACAGAGCCACGGCCAGAAAAGGCCGTACCCCACCAGCCATACCAAGCCTAATGCCATGAGAACACCCCCTGCCCCCTTATTATTATGTATCTTTGCTCCCAAACAAAGATACATTAACCCTCCACTGTGACTAAGTGCTGCTCTAAGTGTAGTGTGGTGCATTAAAACTGGGGAAAACAGGTCAGTGGGAGCCCACGGACCCCCCCCTCACTGCCTGCCCCAGGCAAGTGGATGTTGTGTTGCATTAAAAACAGGAGGTAGGCGAGGCAGGTGGAAGGCAAGCAGGAAAGGGTCACAACCTAACACAGATTGGACCCGCCTCCCCAAGAACCCCCTGTCCTGCCTCCCCTCTATGTTGGTGTATGTATTGCAGTTAAAATTGGAGGGAGGGAGAGAGGCAGAGAGGGCTAGGCGCCCCTCTGCCACCCCCAACTCCAAGAGCCTTAAGTTTTGTGTGTGTGCCCTAGAGTGCAAATATATACAAGAGCGCAATGTGTGAGTAGTGAAGTGCAAATTAAGAGGCTAGGCTACCTCCAGCCAACCAGCCACGACAAGTGGGACTTCAGACATTTTGCTTTTGCTGCCAGGAGTTCAACCCCTGCCAGAGGCTGTCCCCGACCTTCGGGGATGCTTTCGTGACTGTGGGCTTTCATAACTGGAAAAATGCAGTGGAAAGGGACCGCGGATTTCATAAACACGAGTTATCAAAGGAGCATATGTCATGCTGTGCTATGTGGAAGGAGCAAGAGAAGCGCGTTCACTCAGGCAAAGAAGTTTCAACACTCCTTAACGAAAATCAGCTGCAAAAGAACAGGGACAACATTTTATCTCTTACTTGTGTTGTCCAATTTCTGGCCGAAAACCAGCTGCCTGTACGTGGGAAAATATAGGCATTTGAAAACATGTCGGAGAGTGACAGTGGACTTTTCCTCTCTATTGGATTACACCATTAAAAAGGACCCTGAATTGGCAGAGGCCGTTAAAACAATCCCCTGCAACACCACGTACACCTGTCATGACATGCAAAATGAAATCATAAATACTCTCAGCAGTGTTGTGACAAAGGCTATTGTCAAGGAGGTAGGGGACTCCTTTTTCACACTGAAAGCTGAAGGAACACGTGACCCCATCGGCTGTGAAAACATTTCTATTGTGCTTGGCTTTGTGAATGATGCATAACAGGGACGTGCAAAGACTTAAAGAGGGGCAGGTGCTCAAAGTGAAAAAAGGGGGCACACGGAGCACAAAGCTAAAACTCCATACAGAAACTACATACCTCATAGTATAATCGGTTGAATTGTAACAACCCATATATTCAGAAAGAATGTAACAGAATCACAACTTACATTATCATTGTCCAACACCTCATAGGGGAGACTGGGTAAGATAAGCCATTTTTTACTTTTGTTGTCACTGAGGCAGGAAAAATGCAACAGAAATACAATAAAGACATAAATTCTTATTGAAGAATGTTTGCTATCAACTGAGATTGTTAGGACGTATCAATGACAATGAGCCTGGAAACTGTGGCCTTTGACCATGTGACTTCAAATCTGAGAATTATTAAAAGGTAATGTGTTGCTATCAAAAAAGTCATTTTACAAGAACGAACATTTTAATGCCATAAATTGACACATTTTGCAACTTTTTTTTGGAAATTTAGATATTCATAAGTAAAATGAGAGCCAGCAAAGCTCTGAACAACAAACAGAAACAAAATCAATTCTTGGCAGAAAGAAAACTAGTATTCCTTCTAGAAAAGTTACATTCACTTGTATGCTTTAAAGTTTTTACAAGTTCAGACTTGCTAAAAAAAGCTAGTTAAAACATCCCTCTTCTTCATTTACCTCTACAGGGTTGACCTGTCAGTATTACAGATCTTTGCTTAAGATCTAAGATTTCAATCATGACTTTCTTCATTACTTTCTTAATCTCAGCAGAGTGTTGGAAAACTGGAAAACCAGTTAGTTTTTCTCTTGTTCACTCTTAGCATGATTTTCTTCTGTTTAATATTTGATCAGACAAGTCAGCTGGTTAACAACATTAAAAAGTATTTTATGATTCAGTACATTAATATAACTTTTCAACTTTTGGTGGTATAAAATGAACCAATGGCTCAATTTACCCCACTACATGTGGCTCACTTTGCCACAACATTTTGAATAAAAATTGCTAGTGTTGCTATTAAGGCAATCTTTAGTCAAATGACTCATAGTTTTTTTACATTGGTAAATTACATATATGTATTATTCAACATTTTAGACCTGGAAGAATGGACCTGGATTTGACAAAGTTCAATATACCTTGCATGCTGAAAATTTACTTTGACACACAAAACATAGTTTTTTTGTGTCAAAACATACTAACCCTTTGTGCAAGGTGCTCCTCTTCAACAGAGGCAGGGAGAAGTGATAGGGACTTTCTGAATTTAGGGCCACATGACAAAAGTTGTTTGCTGTTTCCCAGAATGGGGTGGGTCACCTTACCCACTGGCCCAGTTTACCCCACTCTCCCTTATTTGTTAGATGCCAGTGCAAATCAAATGTAGTGCATGTTTTACCTGACGGCCTGAGGACACTAAGCAGCTTCTGTTGAGGTGGTGGTGAGGAGGGTGCTGGTGCTCATATTGTTGAAGGTGGGAAGCTCAGAAGCTCAGACAACCATCTCCTGACCTATCATCACTCACTTCCTTTCTATCTGGAACAAGGCACAATTTGCTTTTCTATGAATCTGATTAACATATTTTTCACTTAATCATTAATTACCCACCATATATATTGATAGTGTAACAAAACAACATAATTCAAATCGTGTTTGTCATTGCTGTTCTCTCGAACTGAGTACCTTTGCAGCTGGAACATGTTCTCCTCAGCTTTTGCGCTCTTTGACATCTAGCTGGCGAGTGACCGACAGCCTTTCACAGCCGCTCACAGCTACTTTTCTCTTTGTTTTAACCTCCTCTCCTTACAAGGCATCGCTGCAGAATGAAACATGATTGATAAAGTACAGACGCACGGGCACGCGCGCACCCACATACACACACCAGAGTGTGCAGATTTTTCCTTCAACTCACTCGTCTTACTCTGCACACACACGATATAAGACAGAGGATGCTTATTGCTGACTTTTAACTAAACGCTATCGTTGAGAAACCTACTGACCAGGCCATGATTCTCTGGACCGTCAGCACTCGGTATCTGCAATAACAACCAGCGTGGCGCTTGGCTCAGGGCACGTCAGGTATGGGCAAGTCGTGGATCATGTGACCAAAAAAGCTAAATCTAACTTATTTTAATTTAATTTAATTTTATATTATTTTTGGGCCACACAGCCAGATTTTCTCATGCACACTTACAAAAAAAAAAAAAAAAAAAGGGGTGGAGCGAGGGGTGAGGTATGAAGGGAGAGGTGAGTTTAAATTCGTTTATCAACAACCTCTCCACTTGTTTTCTCCCACATTGCTGACTACACCTTTAATGTTGGTGCGCTAAAGCGTGCATAGTTGTGTGCATAATGATTTCAGCTGTGGTTTAGAGCCTTCTTGTGTGCATAAATTTGAACGTTGTACAATGTTAAGTGATTCTTGAGGGAGTGGAGAGAACTTTCTACTGCAGCTAATGTACTTAGTGACCATATGGAGCTCTTACAACCACACACAAGAAATACTGAACTGTCCCTTTAAGCCATTTTATTATCTATTTTAGACATTTTACAATTTCCATTTGCTGTTTTATGTTTCTTAGTCACTTTTAAAATGCATCTCAAGCTGTTTTATAACCTTTTTTACTTATTTTGTAATTTATTTGATCCCATTTATAATTTATATGAGCTGTTTTATAATTTATTTAAGATATTTAAAAATTTATTTTAGACATTTCATAAATCATTTTAGCTATTTAACTTTTATTTCAGAAATTTCAAAATTTCATTGGCTGCTTTATACTTTCGTTAAACTGTTTCATAATTTACCTTTACCATTTTTAGAATTATTTTGCTGTTTTGTAATTTACTTGAGATGTTTTAAATTTATTTTAGTTGTTTCATAATTGATTTTACAATTTTCACAAGTTCATATTGCATTATAACCATGTGACCACTTTTTCTTGTTGTTCTTGTTGTTTTGACAAAAACAACAAAAGTGCTCACTTATAAAAGTGCTCTGCAGCTCCTAGACACCGTGGTGTGGCCCCCAATCTTTTCCAAAAATAACCTAGACAACGGCCCCAGTAAGCCAGTGACCCCATAGAGAAGCTTGACTGGTTAGGGTTAGGGAAAGGTCCTGGGCAAGGCCTTGAAAATAATTGAATAACATACTCCAGTGCTCCAGGGCCTCCTTGAAACCTGTGAACTTCAGTAGTGTTGGGCTCTTTTCTGACCAGTTTATCAAAATGGTATGCAGGGGAGGTCCCATCCTGAGTGCTGGGATAAAAAATGAACACACAGAAATCAAATTCACATTAAAGCAGTAAGAGCTCAGCCATTTTTAACAGAAAATGGATCTCTGGCTTTTATTCAAACCTGGAGCAGATGTTCTCACGGATCAAACACTCAGGGCCTCATATTCACCCCCTGCTTAAAGACTTTGATCAGGCTTGGGGTGCTGATTTGGCGAAGTGGTTAGCAACAAGATGCATCCCATAGTGATATTTCTGTCGGCCCAGGTCTGAATCCAGCCTGTGGCCTGTTAACAGAGTGTCCTGCCCTACTCTTTTGTCCCCCTTCACAAGCCAATACACTGCCATTCTCTCTCCTATCAATAAAGGCACAAAATGCCCAAAAAAGAAAATATAAAATAAAGACATTGATCAGACTGCTCCCCCAGGCCTTCTCCTGGACCCCGGACTAGGGGTGTCCCAATAGAACTATTCCACCTCTGATACAACACTGATACTGCAGCCTTGAGTACTGGCCAATAGTAATATCAAACAATAGAATATCAGCGGGAATAGGGATGGGAATTGATAAGATTTTATCAATACCGATGCTGTTAACGATCCTGCTAATCGATCCAATTCTGTAACGATTCCCTTATCGATTCCTGCAGATTTTGCGAGTGGGCAAATGTTGGTCTGATATTCAGCGGCAACAATTTCAAACACGTCACAGCATAGATAACTGCTTCTGCAAGTTGCTGGTGTTTCCACTCACTTCAGGTTGTGTAGTAGGCACAATGAAAATTAAGCTACAATTCTGACGCTTCTGAACCCTGTCAGTGGAAGGAATTGATAAGGGAATTGATAAGCAAAAAGATTAATGATATCGATTCTTTGATGGAGCTGTTAACAATTCTCAACTGGAATTGGTTTTCGATTCCCATCCCTAAGCGGGAATGATTTTTACTTTTATTACTTATTTTGTGGTGTGGACTGTAAGAAAAGGCCTGATCAAGTGAGATAACTCAAACAGAGAACAGTAGACAGCAACAGAAGGTTTGAGAAAAACTGACCTGTTTGTTATTAACCAATGGGTTCAATAAATGTTCACTGTTAACAAAAGAATATATCACAATAAGATAACAATGATTAAAAAACAAAAGAGACCCTGAAAAGTAACCTCAATACATCATTAATAAACAAAAACATATATTTTTAAATAGCAAAATAACCACTGTGGTTAACTTAAACATAGGCATATTCTACAACTGAATTGAAAAAAATAAAAATAAATTTCTGCTTGTATTGCAGTGATCATGTTGGAGATTTTAGATGCAGGCTGATACAATCCTATATTTGTTTTTTGTTGCTGATATTGGTCCGATATCCAATTTTAAAAAGGCCTGAATTTTTATGCTTATGTACATCCACCCCGTTCATTCAGATTTTCTATGGCTCTGATTAAATAAATGGTTCCTGACAAGTCCAACATTTGCTTTGGATGGCCAGAATATGTGCGTCATCATGACAGGACATGAGAACGATAATGGACGACCAGCATAAATGTAAAGTGGAGTCAACGTGTACATGATCAGGGAAATATTCAATTTGGATTTAAAATCAGAATAAAACAGACACCTACTTCAGAATTCAGTTTAAGTCAGAATGCTCATTTACATTCAGAGCTAGGTTTTTAAAAGGTCATTTTTAATTTTAGTCTGAATTAAAGGGGAATAAAGCTCTCATGTAAACATATCCAATAAGTTCAGTGAACTGCAGTGGCCTCCACAGTCACCACATCTCAGTCCAATAGAGTACCTTTGTGATGTGGTGGAACAGGAGATTCTCATCATGGAGTTGAAGCTGACAAATCTGCAGCAGCTGTGTGATGCTGTCATGAAGATATGGACCAACATCTCTGAGAGATGATCCAGCTCCCTGTTGATTCAGTGACATGAAGAATGAAGGGGCTGTGAGGGTCAAGGGTCAAACCTGGTACTAGTAAGGTGTTCCTAATAAAGAGGACAGTTGTGGTTTTATCAAAGTCACATAAACACTAAGCAACAAGGCTTTATTAATGTCATTACCATTATATTGTCATTATTAAAAATATCATTATTATTCTTAGTAGTACAAGTTGTAGTTCCATTAATAGTAGCATCAGAAGGATTTTTAATTTTAACTCCATCTGTTATAAATGAAAATATAAAAAAATGAAATATTGTCAGAAGCAGATCAGTCCCTATGAAGGCGAGTTCACACAGACATGGCGCCATCTAGTGGTAGTACACATATACACCTCAGCTCAACTCTATTTATAAAGCAACAAAAGCTGAGACGAAGTGCTCTACATAAATAATCAAGACATAAAACAATTAAAAAAATGCACAAAATAAAAAGGTATAAGCACTAAAAGAGTTGTTTCATTGCTTTTAAAACTATTAAAAACAATAAAACAAGTAACCAGAAACAAACCATAAAACACTAAAACAGAAGCAGAAGCACCGACAGCTCAGTTTCAAAGACACAATGTTAAAAAATAAACAATATAGACTGCACACATTGTGTAGGGTGCTGGATCCAAATAATCATTTGCATGAAAACTCATAAAAAAATGCATAATCCACTCCATCAGAAATATTTTAGCATAAAGTCTGTAAAGTCTGAGGAAGAGCCGTTTGGCTCAAAGCATCACTGTTTGAAAATAAAACAATAGTAAAAACACGATGTCACAGCTTTGTTATGATCACTGATTATCTAAAATACAAAATGTAAAAGACAAATGTAAAATAATTAAAAAAGAAAAGACAAATGTAAAATGACGGTCCCTGTTGGAATTTTGTTCTTTGTTAATATTTCCCACAGAAAAGTCTTTGTCTGTTAAATCTTATTTTTAATCCATTTCATTCATGAATCATTAAAAACCTTTGGAGGTGTTTAATCAAGTTAAAGAATTTGAATGAATTAGCTCTTCACTTCTGTCAAACTAAATCTATTTTAAACTTTATTATCTGTGACATGGAGCCAGAGCCGGCCCTAACCAATTTGGTGCCCTAGACAAGATTTCATCTGGTGCCCCTTGTATTCCAGCAGGATCCTACACCAATAACAATTTTTACAGACTTAAATAAAACTATCACATAGCTCTACGTTTTAGTGACTTTATTTTTATAGAAGATAACCCTGCAAATAAACACTTTAATCACATTTAAATAAATACAAAATTAAAAAACAATAAAATATAGTTGAGAGGTGGAGGTGGCAGAAGATGCTGATGAAGACTCACATGGCTGTAGTAGAGATGTGGAGGCAGAAGATCCTGATGGTGCATCACTTGGCTGTAGATTGATCAGGGAAGCAGAACTGTCCACAGATGGACCAGGATTGGCAGGGGGGGGGGATTTAAATACTTTAGAAGAGCATCTGTCAAAAGAAGATGAACATTTTTGAAACTTTGATATTTGACAGTGAAGTCATAGTAAACAACACAAACCTACTTGGAAACCTACTTAATTATGTCACCTGAGCTGCATTACAGCCTCTAACTGTCTGCACAGAAAAATGTGTTCATCTTTCTAGATGCTGATGCAATGACAGGGTTGTTATTATCTGAAACTAAAACTGTTGATATTTTTACAAAAGTCCAGACCAGTATGATTTCTCAGGAAAAAGGAAAACATTAAATGTAACTGCAAACCCCTGCAGGCTGTATGAACAGGGTTCCTGCAGCTCAAGGCAAGTTAAATTCAAGACTTTTTCAGACTTTTTTAAGGCCGTTTGAAATCAAATTTAAGACCAAGTCGACATCGAACCACAATTGAAACAAACAAAACAAACAAACAAAAACACTGCATGAATTACCTGGGTTAGAGGCAATTTTAACCCAATGTTTATTTTAAATAAAACATCACTTTAATCTTTTTTTAACCCCGTTTTTAAAACTTTATGCACTGTAAGAAACAACAAGTTCAGCTTACTTAAAAAAAATATGGAAACTCGTTGCCTTACAAATATCAAGTAAACTTAACTTGAATTCCTTATGTTTAGACAAGCTGTTAATATTGAGTGCACAGTACTTCCACTAACTTAATTATTTTGAGTATCTAATCCCAATGCTAACTTGATTGTTTTAAGTCTGCAATACTAATTTTGAATTAATTATTTTGAGTATCTATCCTAATGCTAACTTGATTGTTTTAAGTCTGCAAAACTAATTTTGAATTAATTATTTTGAGTATGTAATTATAGTGCTAACTTATTTGTTTTAAGTCTGCAATACTAACTTTGAATTGATTACTTTGAGTGTTCAATACCAAGCTCACTTTGTAGTGTGCAGTACTTGAACTAAAAACCTTTTAAAGGTAAATATGTTTTTGGCCTTTACACCTAATGCTTAGTAGATCTTATTTGATGCCATACAGTAAAAATCTATAAGGAACATGCAAGGCTTCAAAACATTATCCACACCTGTAAACACACTTAAATCAAGTCAATGAGAACAGTCTTCAAGTAATGCAGCTGCCATAAAAAATTTATTTCCACATATGTAATAACATGGGACCACTGCTGGACAGTGAAATGTTTCTCAACCTGATAAAAAGTCAACTTTTTCTTATCAGAGCATTTCAAAGAGCTACTACAGTTAAGTACCTTGGAAGAAATAATGACAGAGTAACACAAAATTTTCAGGGGCACCTAAAACAGGCCAGTGACCTTCAGTTTCCAAAGTGCACGATACAAAAAGCGTAGTCAAACACAAAAAATGAATCTAATTGCAGATTAACAGTCAAGGTGTTAAAGGAACACTCCGACTATTTTGGACCCACGCCCTTTCCCTATCATTGACAGAGTGAGACAAGCTCAAAAATACCTTTTTTGTGTCTCTGCGTCCTGTGGCTGGCTCCCAGCTGGTAGCTCCGTAGGTAGCTTAGCTCAATCACTGGAAGTCAATAGGAGTCAAAGTCGGACTGACGAAAGTGGACAAAATACTCCTTGCATAATTAACGGATTGAAAAAGAGAACACGCCTTTTATAAAATGTTTTATAACCATTCGGATTTACGTTTATAAGCACAAGCCATCCTGTAAGGAGTATTTTGTTCACTTTCGCCAGTCCGCTGCTACTTCCGGGTTCATGGCAGCACTGCGCAGGCAAAGAGCTATTTTAACGGTCGTTTTTAAGAAAGAGATAAACATGTCTTTTAAAATGTTATAGCCATTCGATTTACTTTTAGGTGCTAATACGCCTCCCACAGGACCACTGCAAGGAGTATTTTGTCCACTCACTTCGGTCCTAGTCCGATGACTCCTATTGACTTCCAGTGATTGAGCTAGCCACCCACGGAGCTACTGCAGCTGGGAGCCAGCCACTGACGAGACACAAAAAAAAGGTATTTTTGCTTGTCTCACTCTGTCAATGATAGGAAAGGGCGCGGGTCCAAAATTGTCGGAGTGTTTTTTTTCCTAATTTAAAACACAAAAAAAAAACAAAACAGAATAAAGGAGGGTATTTCATGCATTTTAATGTAGTGTATGTAGGTGTAAGGCAAACTGCAAACCATAGGCAAACTGTTTGGGGTAAGTCCTAATGTCCTCCATGACAATGCCTAATGCCTTGTGTCCTGTGGAAAAACATGTGTATTAGATGTGATATAAGGAATAATCAAGTACTTCAGTAGTTTAACACTCTGACCAGGGCAATGACCAGGATCAGCACTGTGGAGGCCCTGCCCACCACAGTGCACACTGGATAAAAGCTCTCACCGTGAGCATTTACAGTGAGGTCCCCACACATAGGTCGGTGACAGCAACCCTTGCAAGTAAGGAGGTCTTATTTTGTTTGCATTTTCTGTTTATTTTGCACTAACTCCTGTTAAACTGACCGTGAAAATAATTGTGAAAACTAACTGAACTAATTTTCTAAATGAAAAATTTAGGCTGATATGGACAAATTCTTGAATGCTTATACTGGCTGCATCTCAACAGTGCAAAGTTTCGTCCTCACTTTCACTACTTGCGTTGTTCACTCGCGTTTTAAAAACTCTGCCGTGATTTGGGGCGTCGTTGGCGCAGTTGGATAGTGCGATTGGTCAGTGATCGGGAGGTTGCAGGTTCAAGCCCAGCTCCGGGCATGGCGATATGTCCTTGGGCAAGACACTTAACCCCAAGTTGCTCCCACTGCTGCGTCAGTGGTGTGTTAATGGGTATGAAAGAGCGTGAATGTGTTAGAGATACTGATGGATTACTAACATACTCTGCACCATCAGTGAGTGAATGTGAGTGCAAATGGGTGTGAATGGGTAGGTGTGACCAGCGGTGTAAAGCAGCTTTGAGTAGTCAAAGACTAGAAAAGCGCTATATAAGCTCAAGTCCATTTACCATTTACCATTTATCCTCTGTTAATATTTCGTAGTTTGTGCTTCAAACTCACATCAAACACTTTTTTAATCACAGCTTTATGGCAGTTTTTTTGGAACTACATTCAGTGACTGTTTTCAGCTCTGTCTTTTCTCTGCCATTAAACTCAAGATTGGTATCAAGATTCTATGAAGTCTGAGCCACTACAGCCTCCAATCAGTGAGAGAGATCCTGTGTGGGGGCATGTCCGTCAGTGAAAAGACTTCAGCGAAGCCTGTTGTCATGCGTGTCTGGTCTCAATGCGTTAAACTCACTGGTTGCAGTTTCCTCTCTCCTCTGCGACACTGCAAGCACTTTCTGCGCAGCAGTATTAGAGGATGCCCCAGAGGAGGCTGATTGGAGGAGCTATAATCGAGGAAAAACAAGTGCAGCCTTCGCTGAAGTCTTTTCCCTCTCAGACACGCCCCCACACAGGACCTCTCTCACTGATTGGACGCTGTAGCGGCTCAGACTTCACTGAAACTTCACATCATCAGAGTTTAATGACGGATAAAGACAGCACTGAAAACAGTCAGAATAGTTGTGATAAAGCTGTCATAAAGCTGGGATTAGGGAAGTGTTTGATCTGAGTTTAAAGCACAAACTACTGAACATAAACGTAATAAAATCAATGTAACAGTGTCACGGTAGAGTTTTTAAGATGCGAGTGAATGAGGCAAGAAGAGGAAGTTAAGATGAAACTTTGGACCTTTGAGACACTCTTGAACACTTTGTGACACAGCCACTAAAAGTGTTCAAGATATTTTTTTCATGTAGAAACTAAATTGTTCAATTAATGGGAAACGCCGATTCATATTATATATATATATATATATATGTATATATATATACATATATATATATATATATATATATATATATGTATATATATATATATATATATATATATAAATTTGTTGAAGCCAAAAGATTAAAAAAGGCACAATAGCAGCAGGAAAATTACCTCTGCAAAATGTATCATTCTACAGCAGTTAATGTGATGGCAACTGCAGTTAGAGAGATAAATGCTCAGAAATCTTTAGTGCTTCATTAGACGACCTTATTAGCTTCAGAAAACATACAGAACTTATATTTAAGAAAAGTCAAGGCACAACAAGCTTGTAATTTTAATTCTAAATTAAAAAGTTGTCCTGTTAAATATTTAATATAAACGTTACTTTTTAGTTATTAGTATGTGTAAAGTAACTTCATGCACAAATTACTTTGTATACAACTTAGAGATGATCGAGAGTCAAGATCTTGATATCCAACAATTAACCCTCAAATGATGACCATGCAACTAAGAAACCAGTGCGATGGCATTCGAAAAGATGAACTTGTAATTTTCAACAAGCATCACATTCTGAAAATGCAACAATACAACTTATTTCATAAAAATACTTACATAGCATGTCTTGAAGAAATCACTGGGATTATCACAGACTGCAATGGGAATCCCTTGGAGCACAATGGACGCAGCACAGTCACATCTTGCGGCTTTGACAAAGAAATCAATGATCACTTGGCAGCTGAGGACCTCCACACATGGCTTTAACTTAGTATTTGGACTGAGAAAAAAAACTTACCATCAAGTTTGTGCCCTGCTTTAACTCTGTCAGTTTTCTCCCAATGGCTGGTAATTATAGTGAACACCGCAAATACCTGCAGAAAACAATGGGGGAGATTTAGGGGTGGGGGAGTTAGAAGGCCAATCAGTAAAGTATGAAGACATCCTTGTAAGTAAAACTGAAAATAGATATATTATAGAGTTCTACTGGAACTAACATTTCTTGCCTCAATTTAACAATCGGTATAAATGTGTACAAAGTTTCGAAAACAGGAATATTATGAAATTGAGATTTGTCAAAATTTAGAGAGACAAAGCTCAAAGACACAAGTAGACCACAACTACAGGGATATGCTGGAAGACAAAGCTGTTATTTAATGAAACAAACCTTAAAAAATTTTGAAGACTGTAGAATTGAGATCACAATTCTTGGACCTAATTTCTTGGATTCATGCGATTTTTTATGAATACTTTTAAATTATTAAGATTTCTATTTTATCACCAAATTAATGACTAATATAGGAGTGCCAAAATTGTTTTGATCTAATTTATATTGCCAAAAATGTTTTAAGCTGCAAAGTATTACTGACCAGAACTATGCTTACAATAATCATCCATAGCAACAAGAAAACATTGATTAGAATTCTGAGAAAAAGGACAGAACTTTGATGAAGAAAGTCATAATTCTATGAGAGGAAAAAGGCCACTGTTTAAAAAAGGTATCAAAAAAGTTTTTAGAACTATTTTGAAAAACAAAATAAATGAATAAAGCCAGACCCATGTAGTTTAATGAGTGCAGAGACATTATTTAGTGTGTTGATGTGAAATGAAAATACCTTTTATTGTTGAAATTTTGACAGGTTGACTGTGCATCAGTTTCTGCCTAAATGATGGAAGAAAGAACAAAAAAATATATTATTTCAAATAAAACATGAAAAACCAACTTTCATTTTACTCTGATAAACTGACTGTATCGTGATCAAAGTGCACAAGAAATTTGTGACATGATAAACTTATATTTAGGAAGGCTCTAGATAAAATTTACAAAAAAAGTGAAAGTAAGCCATAAAAACTTGCTATAATTTTAAGATCTTGGCTTCTCTACTTTCTTACCCACCTTTGTGCCTTTTGTAAAGCCCTGCTAGCACTTAACACCAATTAATTTTACACATGTACATTAAACAAAGTAGTAGAAAACACACTGACTGAGCAAATTATGTCTCATTACATAGAATGTCAATTCTGTTAATATTACAATGATAAAGAAAAAGAAGACATTGTTTTTCTATTCCCCTCCGTCTATTATATTCTCCAGTCGATTTGCACGCTACTTATTGTTGAGAAAGCCCCTTGTTCTTCAGTCAGGACTTACTTGTCATTATAACTGCAGAAACCTCTAATCCGATCGTCAACGTCTGTAATACTGGGCCTGCTCGTGTAGCTGTTTGCTAATGCTAGCGCCACAGTTCACGAGTTATCATGGTGAAAATATTCCGCAACCGAGGCACATAATCACTTTCCAACAAAGCGTACACACGGATAGACTATCTCGAAGTTTCTCAAATAACATGCTTTCTGGGATGGACACTGAAAAAATACGTCGCCGTTTGCCCGACACCGATGCTATCGCTACCTGTCATGCTACCTGTCCATGCACCGAGGACCGCCCAGGACCGTGTTGTCATAGGTGAAAGGTCAGCATCCGAGTCTCGCGAGATTGAAGACACTGAGGAAACCATGCAGAGTCAAAGCAGCCGATTTAACATTAAACTATATTTTAATCAGCCAGAATGCCGCGGACCAGCACAAGACTCTGTAGTGTTACAAACGACACCTGGTTAGGATGGTTAATCTGCATAACACTCACAAATATGTTATTCAATGATATTAAAAAAACAATAATGAATTGGCGCCAGATATTTTCCAGTTGCATACAAAATTTTAATGTAATTTCCCAAAATGATTTAAATCTTAACCGTTTATATTACCACCTCATATGGTGCTTTTGGAAGTGAGGTAGCTAATGTGACGATTAAGCTAAACTAAGTATGCACAGAAAGCCTGTCATTGAATGCTGAAAAAAATAGAAATTGAAAATATTTTTTACTTACCAAAAACCGGCAGCAATAAAGACAATCACGGCAAAACTGACGAGGAGCAATGTGGAAATGTTTTCCAGCTGCACTTGTGCCTCGACTGTCCCTTCATGAGGCAGAAAGTTCAAGATAGGCGGAGTGATATGCGCATGAAAAACGAGTTGTAACTGAAGTTAGCCGATGTTACACCCCGCTCAAAAATAGTGCTAAACACTGGCGAAGTGATGTGTGTTTGTTTGAATAATGAAGGAAAGAGGTGGCAGAGGTTGATGGAGAAAATATTTAGAGAAGCAATGGAACTGTTTAAATAGCCAAAAAGGAAAGAAAAAAGCTGGGAAGGCCAGAGTTCTATGTAATAAAGCGTATTTTAGGACTGGTTTTATACACAATAAGCCGCACTACTTTATATAGCTTAAATATTATAAAATGTATAAAGTTAAATTTGATTTTTAAAAACTGTTATGCTGTTATATAAGGATATATTGGTTATCAATAAATGTTTTTGTAGTAACAGAAAAACAATAAGAAATGTAAAGTTCCAATGGAATATACAGCATTTCACTACCAAAAAATCCACAAGTTCTAAATACTTAATTTGTTTAAAACATGTTAACTCAAGACAACTGAGTAAATTAATTTCTTCATCAAGAATTACTAACAACTTGTTTATAATGAGTGTTAATAACAAGTTACCAAAAAGTGAGTTAGTTCAACCCAATATTTCTGAGTAATATGAATGTTTGTGTTTACAGTGTGCCTATTTTGCCCCCATTCATCTTTTTTGGCCACTGTCAGAACCATTTAGGAATTTTTACATGTTTTTTTAAATTTAATTTCAAATTTAATTCCCAATTTTGCTGCCGTAATCAATTTTCCTAAGCCATTTTGGGTTTTTTTTGCTAGTTTTTTCCCATTTTTTTTCTCTCTCCAGGCACTGTAGGTAGAACCAAGACATGCGTCTGCTCTAAAAGATCCTGGTGCAAACACATCACCGTTTTCTTAGTTCTGCTATTGTGATTACACGATGTTGCCACAAGAGTAAATTAGCTAATTATTTTTGAAAAATAGATAAATGCTACTGAATATTTTTTTAGTTCAAACTAACATAAACCTTACTAATGTGTTCAAATTTTTAAGACTTTTGAAAATTGGATTTAAGACATTTTAATGCCAATTAAGGCCTTACTTTTAGAACTATGAATTCAATGCCTTTTAAGACTTTTCAAGGATCCGCGGGAACCCTGATGAACAAACATAAAAAATAAACTAACTTAGAAACAACAAACCAACTGCACTGATTACTGAACTTGATTAATTCAAGTTAAGACCTTAAAACGTGTTTTTTCATGATAGTAGTAGTGAATATTTATTGATAATAAAGCAAACGTTTGAAAAGCTTAATTCCACAGGTTCACAGGTCTGTTTTCTCTTCATCAGAGCAGCAGGGCAAGTGTGCTTCAAACTATTTATGACAATATTTGTATTAAAATGTGCTGAATGTTAGCTTACTAAGTGCACAATGATGTTAATAAGAAGCAGGACTCTAACGATACCTGCCTCACTAAAGAAAAACTGTGATTCTATACCTGCTTATTTTATCTACACCTATAAAAATGTTTGTTTACCTGATTAAAAAGTAGTGAACATCACTGAGGTTAACTTTATTAGAAGTTAGGACTTCCACAGTCAAACGTGACTACCAACCAATAACAAGCCAGCATAACTGCGAGTCAAACTTGTAAATAACATGAGGCCCATCCCTCTGTCTTTGTGGCCTTTCTCCTCCTCCTCTCTTCTTCTCTTTGGCCCCTGGGCTCCTGAAGGCTTTGGCTTTTTTCACATGATACCTGTTATTTAGCGTCCTGTCGCTCAGTATCATTGAAGCAGCATAAATTACCTGTCCATCTCGTGCACAAATGAGCAGGTGAGGAGGAGCGGTGTTGATGCTGTGATCATGAGCCCTTCAGGGTCAAGCCGAGTGCAGGAAAATAGAGACTTTTTTAGGTTAGCGTCATGTTCTGCTGGATTCTTTTGTAACATTACTGAATAAAAGTCTGGAAATTCTTTCATACATAAAAAGGTAACCTTAACTCGTTGCTATTATTATATTGTAGACATTTTTTCTTCTTTTATTATCATTTTTTTTAACCAGAAAAGTCTAGAATGTGTTGGAGGTGGTCAGAAAAGAACTAAAAAAATCAGACAATGGTTTGAGGTAAATAAATTATCCCTTAATATTGAAAAAACAAACTTCATGATATTTGGAAACAAAAACAGAAACATAGATGCTTCAGTAAATTTAGAAGGTATTGAAATAAATAGAGTAAATGAAATCAAATTTTTAGGTGTTATTATTGATGAAAATCTAACATGGAAATCACACATCAATGGAATTAAAGTTAAAATAGCAAAAACAATTGCTATGTTACACAAAGTTAAGGATTACTTAGATGACAAAGCTTTGTACCTTTTGTATAATTCATTGATTGTTCCATATCTGACCTATTGTGTTGAAGTTTGGGGAAGTGCATGTAAAACTTCAATCCAACCAATTTTTATTTTACAAAAAAGAGCAATAAGAATTATTAGTAGAAGTCAATACAGAGATCCTTCAAACCTATTATTTGTTAAACTGCAGCTGTTGAAATTCAGTGAGTTAGTAGATCTCAGTATGTTGCAGATTATGTATAAAGCTCATAGAAACATTTTACCAAGCAACATCCAGAACCCATTTGAAAAAAGAGAAAGTTGTTCTGATTTAAAAGGATTTGAAATATTTAAAAAAACAAGATTTAGAACTAAACTGAAGGAGCGCTGTGTTACTGTGAGAGGAATCAGTTTATGGAATAATCTGAAGAAAGAAAGTAAAAAAGACAAATCAAATTATGTCTTTAAAAAAGCATTAAAGCCAGTATGTTGTATGAATACAGGGAAACGTGTTTATAAATGTTTTGTTATATTTACTTTGTGTCAAAACATGAATGAATATGTGATCTTTTTGCTTGTTTGTTTGTTTGTTTGTTTTTGAAAATAAGAAAAGTGAATGTAAAAAGGCATGTTGGCCTGCAGCTCTTGTTCATTTGTATTTAGTTCATATTTTGTGAGAGAGGGGCAGACTATAGAAGATTTTTCTTCTTTCTGCTCCTTTTCATTCAAATGTTGGAGAATTTTATTTTGATTTGTATTGAATTTTATTTTCTGAATGAAATAAAGAATGAAAATGAAAAAAATGAAAATGAGTACACTGATGATCTTATCAGGGGGAGCAGTGCTGGCACCTCCATGATTGCCGGCGCCCCGAGCATTTGCCTATACCGCCTATGCCACGGACTTGGTTTGAACGGTGTTGGAGCTCACTGAGTTTGTAAAAATATGTTTTCAAGAAGGATCATGGACCACCAACTTTAAGAGATGTTACATATTGAACACGTGAAACCAAAATGATTTGTTGTCTTCAGAGCTCCTTAATTCTTCGAGGTGCTGGAACATCCCTCAAAGATTTTGGTCTGGATCTTCATGATGGCATCACACGGCTGAGGCAGGTGTGTCGCATTCATGTCATTTATTCAATTATATGATTTTATAACTTTTTATCACAATTAAAATTTCTGCCTTTTACACTCATGGGAGCAAACTAATGTGTTTAAAATATTACTGAGCCATATGACTACAGAATTTGTCTTTTCCATTATTGTTATATAATTATTATTATTAGAATAATTTCATGTTATGTATATTTTTAAACATAGATGTCTATTTGTGTTTTGTCCTTTATTGTTCACAAAGATGGTTTGAGGATCATGAATGTTTAATAAAACCTGTGGTGGATGTTGTAAAACCAGTGATTTGTTAAATAATAATGACCTTTAATTCAAATAAATCAAATATTATAATTTTTGTCTTAAACTTGTAGCTATAGAAGAGGATGAGGGCCACAGCGGGTACATTTTTTAAGTCTGTGAAAAAATCAAGACTCTAAGATTAAACTCATAATTCTGACTTTCTGTACAGACTTAATGTGATAACTGTTTTTAAATCACACTCATGTTTTTCTTTGTGTTCATATGGGTGAACAAAAACAGAACCAGACCAACGATTGCATGGATGCTGAGCTTAATCTAGCGGAACTCCCGAGCAACCAATGTAGCATCAACATGTTTGGTCAAACTGATTCTTACTTCCTATTGGCTGAGAGAAGATTTGTTTCGTGTGTGAGCAGAAAAAATCTGAGAGGAGTTATGAAGGAAGTTTTGGAGGAGAAATCTGATCACAAAATGACAAAGTTTTGCTCTAAAACATGTAAATCTGCTCTCAAATGTGAAAAATCTCAAACCAAAAGGCTTTCCTCTCAAAAATTAAACTTTGCTCTCAAACATTAGAGCATACTCTTGAACAAAGATAGGATTTTAGTTCCATAATAATGAAGGAAGTTTGTTTTTCTGTCTTGGTTTCTGTAAGAACTCAGAGTCATATCCTTCAGTCTCCCCTGATCAAATCATTAAAACTTTATAGATGATGAACTCATTAGAGAAAGACAGAGTTTGAGGGGGATGTGCAATTTTTGAAAATCAGCAAATCTTCAAAACTTTAATTTTCAGAGGAGTGTGCAGTTTTTGGTCTCTGTTGCTTTATCATTAAATAACATGGTGTCTGGACCTTCAGTGTTTGTTCCTGTGACATTAATCAACTTTTACATTTATATGATTTTCACTACAATAACTTCAAGGTAATAACTGCTGTTTTTGGAGTAACTTGTTATTTCAGCACAGGAAATAACAGCAGTCCTTTATGCCATTCAATAAAAACATGAAGACATCATTGTGGTCCATACTGCTCAGCATTATGTTGAAAACCTGTTTCTGTTTTTATGTTGATGGTTGTGGAGACTTGGTGAACATAAAGACAGTTAATAACCATCATGTCTGCAGAGAGCAGATGTGGGGCCTAAAAACAAAGAGTCTGACAGTTTAGATCTATTTGAAGGTTCTACGTCTGATCAGTCAGTGAACATGTTTTAATGATCCATCCATCAACATCTTCATCTTTAAAATCAGAAATATAAATGTAAAATCATCAAACAGCTCTATGTGTTAAGGAAGTAATTAAAGAGGAGTTCAGAGCAAAAGCAGACAATTAAAAGGTTGAGTGAAATTTAATGGGATCCAAACATTTCAAAAACAGTTTCCAGAGTGAACACAAACAGGTGAGTATACACAGTACAGAGCCGATGATGGCGGTCGCGGGAGCTTGTGAAGACCTAGAAGACAAAGAGAGGCAGGTAAGTCCACAGGTAGAGTGAGCAGTAAGCACAAAAAACACCATCCGGCAAAATGAGCTCCGAGTAGCGGAGACAAAGCGCTTAAGGCCAGAACTGAGATACTATGAGACATAAATGAACCACTAGTGAAGTGCAACCAGCCAGCAACAAGTGAGTGAAGCTCCCGGCTTTAATTAGGGAAGATGATGAGGTAATCAGGAAGCAGGTGAGGATTCCCAGCAGCTCCACTCCAGACCACGCCCCGCTGCAGGAACCAGGAGAGAGGAAAACCCGAAAGGGGAGGGGGAGCAGAGGAAAAACTGGAGAGGAGGGTGAATCCTCACACTATGGAACCAATAAATCAGTTACATGTCCCCGACTAGGTACGTAAACTGAGGAATAAGTGAAAGAAATGGAAGAACAAACATCACAGTCTATGTTCAGAGGTTTTTCATGTATTGAAACATATTTAGCAAACTGCTGTTTTGTGTCACACTCTTCAGGATGTTGTATGAACATTCAGCTGTCTCTTATAATTATAAAAGAATGATCACGATCAAAACAACAAGAGGTATTCATGTTACCATGGTGACGGGACTACCTGTTGGACAGGATTGTTTCTTCACTTCCTGCTGCTGTGGCGCAGTTGTTTTTCCCTGAGCTGAAGTTTGAGGTGAGTACCACTTTTCATGATTTATTAAAATATTAGGACATTTAGGAGCAGAGGGAGGACTTCTCAGCAGGTATCAGGCTCAAAATCAGCAGCTAGACTCTTCTCTGCTGATCCTGAGTGGTGGACTGAATGACCCAGCTCCATGTGATCAGCAGAGTCCTGATCTACTTTAAGAGGAAGATGAAAATTCAACTGTTAGGAAACACTTGTGCTCTTAGTCTGACTCTTCTCTTCTGATAGAACCAGTTAGAAGGTTTCAGACCCAGCTCCCTGTGATCAGCTCAGCTCTGAGGATGTTGATGCTTGATATGATGTTGATGTCCATGACATGAGGACTTCATGTATTCTGTCTATTGCCTTGTTAGAAAAACTTTCTTCTTGCATCTGTCCAAATGGACTTCCAGCAGTTTGTTTCTCTTTCTAATGTTGTTCCTCCAGTTTAGATTCTTGCTTCTGTTGTTCCTGCTCTCAGATGTCACTTTGGACACAAATGTGAGCTAAATGACTCTGTAATATTGCGTCTTTGGTAAACGTGACATTTTTCCCTCACATTCCTACACTGCCATCTTATGACGCATTGATAAACTTTTACCATTTTATACATTTTTAGACTGTTTTCTTTTTAAAAATGTTCACTTCCATGTATTTTAACCGTGTCACCACATTCACTGTAATGTTACTTTGACCTAGACTCAGAAAAGGTCTTTAAAACAAATGTGACCAGAAACAGGCCTTAATGCACTTTAATAGCAGTATTTATGAGCAGTGTTTTAAATTATATGGTGGATCAGACCTGACTGTTACAGTGAACCAGATTTAAAAAAAAACTCACAGACCTAGTGTACTGTGGCTGCAGTTAATCAGTATAATTCTATAGTGGAGGCAGTTAATGAAATAATTGTTCACTTGGTGATACAAGCACCAAATTTGGCACAAATGATGTCCAGGATGTACTTTGTAAGAAAAGTATGTTTTCCAGCTGAAAATTCAAGATGGCTACCGTTTTCCAAGATGGCAGCCATTCGAAATGGGTTCAAACAGCGTTTGACCCTTTTTTGATGGCCTATACATTGAATTATATGTTTTTGAATATGAGAAATCCAATTCTGCATTTAGAATATGAAAATATTTGAGTATTGTGATGATAAAATGGGAATTAAACGAAAAACATTCTCTTGATGACGTTTCCGATGGATGTAAAATATACATATTGCATTTCAGCAGTGATGTAGATCTAATTTTAATTCTTTATTTCAAAAAGGACACTTAAAAAAAACTGAAAGGTTGACTAATTTCCTTAAAGATGTGTTAAATAGGGATGGGAATTGAAAGCCAATTCAAGTTGACAATCGTTAACAGCTCCATCAAAGAATCGATATCATTAATCTTTTTGCTAATAAATTCCCTTTTCAATTCCATTCAATTGACAGTGTCCAGAAGCATCAGAATTTTTCCTATATCTTTTTTCTCTTCTCTCGGTCAGTCCGTTAAGTGGTTACGTGGTTTCTGATCCATGATATGGTGCTTTCTCTTGGCCCAGAGAAATCAAGCCTTCACCGGCTGTGATGTTGTGTCAGCCTTTTGTGGCAAAAGCAAAAAAACAGCATGGCAAGCATGGGAGGTCTACTCTGAAGTGAGCCCTGTCTTCAAAAAGCTCAGCCAGTATCGAGCTATCATTGAAGATGCAGACCTCAACATCATTGAGAAGTTTGTCATCACTATGTATGACAAGCAGAGCACTACAGGAAAGGTTGATGAGGCAAGACTAGAACTGTTTGCGTGGAAGCAAAGGTCTCATGATGCCATTCCACCAACAAGCACATCCCTTCTTCAGCATGTGAAACGGTCTACCTTCCAGGCTGCCTGCATATGGGGCCAGGCAACAGTGTGTAAAATGCAGACCGAAAGTCCTGCCAACTGGGGCTAGAAAAAAGATGGTGAGGTCTGGCAAGTACTCTGGACAAACCTTCCACCTATTGTGGCGACTTGTGAGCAGTTAACAAAATGCGGCTGCAAGACTGAGTACAGAGGAAGATGCAAATGTTATGCCGGTGCTGCGGCCAATCTGTTTCAATTATAGGCAATGCATGTACTTCCACCAGCTGCAGCACGGCTCCGTCACAGCTTCGTATCTGCTCCGGAGGCCGGCGGAGCAGATACGCAGAGCTTCTATTTTTGCTGGACGCCGGACCATGGCGCAGCAATTTAGCACACAGAATATCGTGCGGGACAGGAAGTTGAGCACAAGCACAAAATAAAATATTTGTAGATATTTCAAAATAAAATAAACCCTGTTAACAATGGAAAAGTATTGTATCTGGAAAAACGTAATTTAGGGCGGTGACAGACCTGGTATCAAAAGTTCAGTCTCACCCCTCTTCACCATGGACGAGGAGCTTTTGATTTTGGAGGTGCAAAACCACAAAATACTTTATGAGCTCGTTGACCAGCTACAAGGTGGAGCCGTAATGCTTCCGCAGACGGATCCAGTGGGAGTTGACGCGCGTCAGTTGACGGAGCGGAGCGGAGAAGAACCGGATACGCATCCAGTGGAATCCCTGCTTGAAACTGACTGCGTGTGGAGCTGGGGTTTAAGTAGCTGGCCTGATTGCAGCAGTTTAGGAGCAGGTGTGGGCAAGAGCGCAGGTGTGGGCAAGAGCGCAGGTGTGGTGAGTTGAGCTGTGGTGTTCCTGCAGCAGGAATGTGGCAGGCTGGAGGTTAAAGCTGAGGCTGAGACTGAGATTGTGACACAAACTCTAAGTAATGATTGCCCAAATGAATGAAAATTTAATTGTGAACAGGAATACACTCCTGATCAAAATCTTAAGACCTGTTGAAAATTGCTAGAATTTACCCTTTGAACTTTTGGATCATAATGAGGTTTTAAACAGAGCTACAATATGCAAAAGCAAAAGAGGGAGTGTGACAAAAAGGACTTTAAAAAAGTAATTTATTGAAAACAACAAGTTACCTGAAATAGGCTGTTTATCAGCTGATCAAAAGTTTAAGACCATCGCTCAAAAAAAGACAAAAACTCTCCAAACCAGAACAAAAATGTTTCTCAGTAGGACTCAGTCATGAGTAGCTCCACTGTTCTTGTTAATCACTTCAAAAATTCTTTTGGGCATGCTTGATGTGAGTGTTATCAGGAAGCTTTTGGGAACATTGCTCCAAGTGGTAAAGATGGCTTCACAAAGGGCATCAGCTGTCTGGAACTGATGTCCATTTTTATAAACTTCCCTTGCCATCCATCCCCAAATGTTCTCTATGGGATTTAAATCAGGGGAACATGCAGGATGGTCCAAAAGAGTGATGTTCTTCTCCCTCCTTGGTCAACGGAGTATTGTGAACTGCAGCGTTGTCCTGTTGACAAACCCAGCTGTTACCACACAGGCGAGGGCCCTCAGTCATGAGGATGCCCTCTGCAACATCTGCGTAACCAGCGTCCGTTTGGCGACCCTGCACCACCTGAAGCTCCAGTGTTCACTGAATGAAAAAAGCACCCAGATCATGATGGACCCCCCTCCACTGTGCGGGTAGAAAACATCTCAGGTGGGATCTCCTTGACATGCCAGTAACGTTGAAGCCATCTGGACCGTCAAGGTTACATTTTTTCTTATCAGAGAATAAAACTTTTTTCCACCTTTCAATGTCCCATGTTTGGTGCTCCCTGGCAAAGTCTAAACGGGCAGTTTTGGGGCGTTGAAGGAGACGAGGTTTTTGAATTTGTTTTTTGTTTTGAGACCCTTTTCCTGCAAATGCCATCTGATGGTTATTGCGCTGCAGTCAGCAACAGTAAGGGCCTTAATTTGGGTCGAGGACCGCCCTGTGTCTTAATGGACAGCCAATTGGATCCTCCAGCTCAGGCAGGTGTCATGTTTTTGGGGTCTATCACTTGACT
Organism: Scarus forsteni; assembly: GCA_036419115.1. Taxonomy (NCBI): domain Eukaryota; kingdom Metazoa; phylum Chordata; class Actinopteri; order Labriformes; family Labridae; genus Scarus; species Scarus forsteni. Next base: position 325,493 of record JAZDUH010000484.1, on the reverse strand, counting down.
TTTTCTTTCCATATTGTTCAGGATCTTTCAGAAAATGTAGAATGACTGTCTTACTGCGTCCAACCTCAGCAGCAATGGCACGCTGCGAGAGGCCTTGCTTATGCAGCTCGACGATTCGACCATGTTCAAGAAGAGAAAGCCTCTTAGCTTTAGCCATCAGGAGGGCATGACCGTGTGAATGCCTGACAGAAAATGAACATTTTGAGCAGATTTTGGTTTTAACTTTTGATCAGCTGATAAACAGCCTATTTCAGTTTACTTGTTGTTTTCAATAAATTACTTTTTCAAAGTCCTTTTTGTCACACTCCCCCTTCTTATTTTTGCATATTGTAGCTCTATTTAAAACCTCATTAAGATCCAAAAGTGCAAAAGGTAAATGCTAGCAATTTTTCAACTGGTCTTAAGATTTTGATCAGGAGTGTATCTCACTAGAGAAATCTAAAACAGCGTCATATTTAAGTCATGAATGAGTGGCTGAGGGGCGAACAGCTCAGTTGGTAGAGCGTCCGCCCCATGTACGGGGGCTGCCAACCCCCAGCAGCAGCTGTAGGTTCGAATCCCGGCCTCAGCCCTGTGCTGCATGTCATTGCCCCGCTCTTCACCAGCTTTCCTGTCTACTTCAGCTGTCCTATCAAATAAAGGCCATAAAAAGCTAAAAAAAAAAATAAATGAGTGGCTGAGGATGTTGGACCATCTGACTGTCACAGCCAGACAGAGGAGAGGCTGTTTGCAGCAGCAGTGAAAAACTCTGCAAATCAAGATGAACAGATGAACTGTGATATATACAGTGCAAATTAAGTTTAGTTTAACAATAAAAACTATGCTTATAAGGTTAAATACCTTGATGGGTTCATTTAAAAATGGCAGCCGGCTTCGAACAAAGGAGTTGAGCTGTTGCTTTTCATATTCTGGTTGTGCTTGTTGAACAAGTGGAGTTATATCGAAAATACTAGACATCTTCCGCGGAAATCGTACTTGGAGCTGATCATAGCACAGGATGGATGTTATTCCTGCTTCAGCCTTATGGCCTGTCGCACCTCCTCCGGTGCCAATGCGGGCAGCTGCAGGGTCGTCAGTTGGAGCCCACCGTTCACTGATGTTTCGTCCCCTATGCCAGTACATCTCCCGGCAGGGGGGTTAGTGGCATTTGGGGACATCTACCCGCCACTCCCTGCAGCTGCCCTTAAGCGGGTATTTGACTCCATCCATCTTCCTTCCTCCGAAGCCACAGCCAGTAGCTCTCCTTCTCGGCCTCCTCTCCCAGTTCCTTTACTGCTATCTGCAGTCTTGTCCCTGTCAAGCTCAGGTGACTGCAGGGACTTTTTCCATCACAATCCAGCTGGCAGCAGCATGCAGCTGGACAATGACAATGTAAGATAGTTAACACAGTAGAGATGGCAGAAGATTTTTTTCATGTGTTTTAGACATGTGTGGCCTCATGACCTGATGCCCATAACCTGGTACGTGATTTTCAGCTTTCTTCATGGCATACCTGGTTCTGTTTCCCCTCCCTAAAAGACTGATGTCACCAAATAATTTATATAATGGGGGTCCTGTTAAAACTTAGCTCCAATGTCCTAAATAACCACACAGACACAAAACACAAACACATACACGCGCTTTGTCCGCACTCCAAGATACAAACACATTTTAATGAATCGAAACACATATCAAGTCTGTGAAACTTCAAACAGAGATGAAGGCTCTGTTGTCATGGTAACCAGCAGTCACAGTCGATGTTTCAGGTTTAACTCCCGAGTCCTCCCCAGTTTGAGTGATGTCATTCTCCATGAAAGCAGGCTCATATTCTTGTGATTTTGGCCAGTGCAGGGCAGATTTGAAGACTCGCTGATCATTCCGTGAACTTAAAGGAATACTACACCCAAACAACGATTTGGCCTCATTTTCTACTCACCCTCATGCTGAACAACACTGTGGAGTAGTTTTGGAACATCTAGGATGCAGCCGGAGATCTGGGGGGATCCTCGCTGTCCACTGACATTGATATCATGACTTAGATATGAGCCCGAACGAACAGTGTCCTTAAAAGTCCACAAAAAGTCGGCAATATTCCTCCATACTGCTCGTGCGCTGTAATCCAAGTGTCCTGAGGTGCGTCCACCATTTACTCGAAACAACATCATTTTAGCACATGTTTATAGCCTAAACAGTACTACTTAGCATTTCTATGATACTCTTACGGGTGCCCTCACGGGCAGCGGATGACAAACAAAGGAATCGCACTCTGCAATAACTAGGAGGCGTAGAACAAGAAATCCCACATTCTGCTGTGAACAGCGGGCCGTGGACAGAAACAAGAGGGTCAGCAGAATGTGGGATTTCTTGTGTTCTTGTTCTTGTTCTATGCTCCTAGTTATTGCAGAAAATGAGGCCAAATCGTTGTTTGGGTGTAGTGTTCCTTTAACCACCATTCAGGATATATTTATGAAGAGAGGAGAGGAGCGACTGTATTGATTAATCCCTCTAGTTAAAAGCATGGCGAAGCAGTAGTGGTTTGAAATACTGTTATTTTTTTGTCTGGTTGGGGAGTCTCCCTATTCATTTCAATTGGGACTTTTTTCATCGTTTTTTCACGAATAACTCGGCCATATTTTCACAAAACTTTAATAAAAGTCATAGCACACTGATCGGGACTGAGCTGCACGTTTTGATGTCTAATTTGTGGGGGTTTCTAAAAGCCCTAGGACTTCATAGTTAGGCAAAACTATGAAGCTGGGACAGTGTTGCTGAAATAGTTAGGTAACACTGTCAAGATGGCAGATGACTTAATTCATGTGTTTGGTCCTGTGTGGCTTGATTAGCTGAGTAACAGCACCTGGCAGCTGGCCTAGAGATAATTAAGGGCTCCGTTATCATGGTAACAGGAGCGGGTGCGGCCAGAGTCAGGCACTTTGGGTCACTTTTCTCTAGGCATTTTCATGCCTACTGACAGTTTTGAACAGCTGCACATTTCTTCATAACTATAACAGCAACATAAAAAAAACATTGTGAGCATCGGACAGGTCTTGGGATCGTGAATATGTCATTTTTATGAAGATAGTGTGACAAATGACCGAGTTTTCGCGATTTACAGCCTGGCCAGCATGGGGACTTCATGTCAGGCTTGAATGGACGTCTATGGGAGAGATTGATGGAATTTGGAGGGAACCACTGGCTCTCATTTGATTTCAAAATGAGTAAGGGCTTCACATTCTGTTTTATATGAGGCCCAAGAGTTGAATATCCATTTTTCTGACAAAATTATTCCAATTCAATGTACCGTTTTGGCATTATTGCAGTTTGTTTGGAAATTTTTGCAATTAAGAAATCAGGTCTGCCATGCTGTAATTGTTTGAATGTCGTTTAAATTCTGCCTTCTAAATAGAGTTTTTGGGCCGACACAGGTGAGTTTTGAGGACTCGCTGACTGAAAACCATAAGCCCTACAGGTTTCATGACATTTTATTTTTGCTGGTTTTGGATTTTTGAAGTATCGTTCAGGCTAAATTTGGCTTCATAACATTTTGTGGACAAAATATGGTTTCATGACATTTTGCTTTGGCTAAATTTGAACATAGAGACACACAAAAAACAGAGAAATAATGTCATAGAAATAATACCATAGAAACACCATCATAGAAATATGACCATAAAAGAGGTCACAGAAACACAACGATGAGCTAAGACCATGTCTTCAGAACATCAGAGTTGGTTGTTAAAGCTCTGCTCTCTTACTCCTTCATTGCAGCTGACAGACAGCAGGGGGCACTCTGTTATGGAACAGACTGAAGAACCAGAGGAGACCAGACCATCTAAAACCTGTCTGAGTGAAGAAGACCAGGGACTAAGGTGAGATGATCTGCAGCCATCACACTCTGACACCATCATCACCATCTTCATCAGTCCATTATAGATAAATGTATTAGCTAAACAGTATTGATTTAGAGTTCAGTTCAATAACAGCTCACTGTGTCTGATGATGATGATGCTTGTTTGTATCAGGATGAAGAGACCAGAGTCTCCTGAGCTCAGCGGTGTGTCCATGAAGAGCGACCAGTCTAAACGTCATCCTATTCACTTTAAGGGGGATCGACCTGCTGATGACAGGTGAGAATTCAGAGAAATAATGAACTTAGACCTTCATGCTTTAGCCTCTCAGAGGTGATGAAGATGATGTTTGTTTGTATCAGGATGAAGAGACCAGATTCTCCTGAGCCCAGCGGTGTGTCCTTGAAGAGTGACCAGTCTAAACGTCATCCTATTCACTTTAAGGGGGATCAACGTGCTGATGACAGGTAAACCCATTTTATCATCAGACTGTCTTAACCCTTTGATCTTCCAGTTTCATTCTGGTCGGGCTAAACGGTCCTGTATGACCCTTGAATTAATCATGAGTGCTGGTTGAGCTGAAGGCAGGAATTATCATCCATTTTTCCAAAGACAGCTGGATTTTTGAGTTCTATCTAATGGAGTTAATTAACGCAGTGTGACGGCTCGCTGTGAACTTCTGGACCTGCTTCACCTGTTAAGACCAAAGAATTGAAACAGAATATCAGAATAAATGATTGGTTGGTTGACAGGTCCAAAGACAAGGTCAGACTTCTGAGGTTTTCACATCATGTCGTTTCTCTGAGAGAGTTACCTGGACAGTGACGAACGTACTCCGGTTTTTCCCTTGGCCTCTGTAGTGACCATCATTTACAAAGACCTAGGAGCTGTTTTTACACTGTGAATGATCATCAAATGTCTGACCACTGGCAAAATGATTCAGGGGGGATCTTCCTCTGATTCTCCTCATATACACGTATATTTGCACCTGTATGTTTGAAAGCTGTGTTAAAACCCTTGTACTTTACCTTCCCAGTCCAAATGGGGAGCACTCTGTTCACCAAACAACCAGACAGGTAGAAGTGTGAAAAATGTGCAGTTTATTAAAACAAGTCACAAGATGAAACAAGTTAAGAAGGTGGTCCTGAATAAAAGTCTGTTTCAACAACTGTCCACTCTTCCTTCCAGAGGACGGCAGGTGCAGAGTCTAAGTACAGAGAGTTACGTATAGAATGGACTTTGTGCTCCCTCTGTGGTAACAATCATAGACTGGGCCTACAGAGTTCATCAGTTCTAGGTCGACAATAAATTAGGTTAAAGTTAAAGTTAAAAACAAAGTTAAAAACACCACACTACAAAATACAAAATCACTGATTATTGAGAAGTGCCTTGATTGCTGTGTCATCAGAATATTTGAAGTACTTGCTGACATGTTTGGGGCTTATGCAGTCATTGGTGTACAGGGGTTTAGAGGAAGGGACTGAGGACACAGCCCTGAGGGGCTCCAGTGCTGATGATGGTGGTGTCAGAGATTGCAGCTCCTATCCTTACAGCCTGTGGTCTTTAGCTCAGAAAACTATGGATCAGATGGATGATGTGAGATGAGATGTTTAACTGTTATAGTTTGTGTATCATCAAGTGGCGTTGTTTTGTGTTGAAGGCTAAACTTACATCCACAAGTGCAACTGCTGCAAAATGACCAGGTGTTTAGAGATATTGAAGTCAGGAGTGGAGGAGACATGCCGCAGCATTCTTTGTGCCCCGCTTGGCCTTATAGGCAAACTGATATTTGTCCAGCTGAGGAGTGACAGTTGGCAGGATGGAGCGTAAAATCAGTTTTTTTAAACATTTGCTCACTATGGGTGTGAGTGCAACAGGTCTGTAGGGGTTAGGTTCAGAGAGCCATGGTTTCTTTGACAGTAGAATGATGGTGGATGTTCTCTAAAGTTTTGGCCACCATGCAGTTTGGTAGGACTCCTGCATGATGACAAAAGAATAGAACAGAGTTCCGTCGCACAGAGTTTAAGCATCTTGGCAGGAATGCCATCAGGCCCCATAGCCTTGCCAACTTTGCACCGACTCAACTCCTGTGGAGCATCTTCCTCTGTAAAAGGAAGAGATGCTGATGGACCAGATGGAAGAGCATTAAGGAGCTCATTGCAGGAGGCTGAGAAGTCAGTGGTATTCTGAGTGAGGCCCAATCTTTTTGCTGAAATATCTTGTGTTTTTCTCTCAGTCTCTTTCTGATGTGGGATGTGATCAAAGGCTTGGAGTTGGGATATGTCCTATAAGTTACAGTGGGGATACAATTACTGACACAGAATTTGATATAGTCCGTTACAACTGATACTCTTCCATCCAAATCACTGTCGAATATGCTCCAATCCGTACATGCAAGTGAGCCTTGGAGACATACAATGGCGCCCTCCGACCACTGCGCGGCTTAACACGCTTCAGTTCCTGTTTGTACAGAGTAAGAAAGACCAAAACATTGTGGTCGGAAGATCCCAGGGGTGGATGAACACGGACAATAAAAGCGTCTGTAATATTCTCATAGCACAAGTCCAAGGTATTTCCCCTCCTCGTTGGAACTTGTACATACTGATGGAAAGAGGGCAGTACATCGTCCAATCGTTGTGTAAAACAGTTGTTATAATCTCCCAAGTAAAACATCGGGGCTCCGGGGTACTTGTTTAACATTGAGTTAGCATTATCTGCTACAAACTCTGCTGCTGCTTTGATGTTAGCACTTGAGGGACTGTAGACAACCCCAATAACCACCACATGAAATACCCTTGGGAGATAGAAGGGGCGCATTGAAATGGTTAGCATCTCCAGGTTCGGTGTACGGATGACATTGTGTGTTTTCACATTAGCGCACCAGTGCTTGTTAATGACCACACTCAGTCCCCCACCCCTCTCCTTCCCTGTCTGCGCAGGCAGTAAAAAAGTTATCTGGGCTGATTTCTGAGTCAGGGATGGATGTATCAAGCCAGGATTTGGTTAGGGCAATGATCGAGGCATCCTAAAAAAGTTTTTCCGCCTGGTACTTTGCATGAAGTTGGTCCATTTTGTTTCTAAGTGAGCGCACATTTGCCAGTATGATGGTTGGAAGTGGCTGTCTGAATGGACATTTCCTAACCCGGGTGCGCACACCTCCCCGTCTGCCCCTTTTCCTCGGTTGAATCTCTGGAGGAAGAGCAGCTGGTTTTTCCTTACAGTGGATAAAGGATCAAAGTTGTAGAAGTTCTTCCCAACTGTAGGTGAGTGCTGTACCTCTCCCAACCACATACTGTGCTGGCGTGAGTGCTGTGCCATTGTTAATTATCCATGGTATTGTCAAGATAGTCAGTAACAATGTTGCACTCCTCTTTGATGCTGGTTAGCCAAATCTCGTGTATCAACTCTACACCACCCGCATGGAATCTGAGTGTCTTTCACTCTTTCATGCCTGCTCTCTCCCCATTGACTTTCATGAGCTGGGTGTCGGTGCAGGTTCAAGAGGGTGAGATTGGATCGATGGCACCTGGGAGGAAGCAAGGTCTTATCAGGATTATGGTTGCTATGGTTTCCACAAGGGCACTGCTGCAAGAATCGTCTACAGTGCAGTCCAGGTAAAGCCCCCATGAGTGCCACAGCAACTCACCCCTGTACATCCTTCTTTTTGAGAGGGTTCTTGTTGTTGTGGCATTCCCCTCCCTGGGCACTCAACCAGTGTTTTCCGGAGAAAGTGCAGACGTGACCCTGGGGAATGGCACTGGACATTCAGGAGCCACATGGCCCGGTTCACCATAGTGGCAGCAGCAATCCTTTAGACTACGAGGGGTATCTGGTGCATGCTGATGGCTAGACCTAGTACATGACTTCACCCAGGTCCTCGTCCTCCTGGCGGTCTTTCATTCAGACATGTGGCCGGTGATGCACTGCTTTCAAGTTTAGTGGTGTCAAGCACACCAGCTCAGCTCGTATGACTTCCCCAAGTGCCTTGCTGAGCAATCTGGTCAACTGAACGCTGCTGTCCAAACCACTTTCCCAAGGCGGCTTTTAGGGCCTGCAGGTCCTGCTGCTCCAACAGGGCATGATCCAGAAATAGGATCATGAAATAGGGCACTGCCCTCTAGCAACAGAGACAAATGTGTGGTGGCTTCTCTGCTGTTCCAGCCACTGTGAGGCCAGCTGAACTTGTGAGAGATTGGGCTCTAACGGGGTGGTGCCATTGATTTTGGGCAGTTTAGCAGGCGTTTTGGTTGTAGTAGTTACTGTTCATACCTGGATATATTTGGAGGGTGTCTATCCACAACCCCTCCCACTGTGGTGGGGCCATCCGACATGTTGGAGGGATGCTCGTCATTCACCGTCCCACCACTAGAGGGCGTAGTTGGTGCTGTACCTTTAAGCTGTCCTCCATCATTCCATCATGCTTGCCTCCATCATGCTGGCCCCCGGGGAATACTGACGTTGATGTGGAGCTGTCAGCCAGAATGTCTATGATGTGCCCCAGGTGTCTCTGCTGGGGCCCCCACGAGACTCCCTAACAGCCAGAAGTTTTTTTTCTATATCCCGCTCCAGGTCCTCTATCTCTCTCTACAGATAGGCATCCTTATCCCACTTCTGACACCATGTGGCGAGACTAGGTATTTAAAGAAGGAACGAGAGACGAGACTAAGCTTTAGCTTATCACACCGGAATGGCTCTTTGTTAGGCTCAGTGGACAGTTCAGAACTGGGGGGGGGGGGCTTTAGCTCAGTTGGTAGAGCGTCCGCCCCATGTATGGGGGCTGCCCACTCCCAGCAGCAGCTGCTGGCTCGAATCCTGGCCTCAGCCTTTTGCTGCATGTCATTATCCTCTCGTCACACGATTTCCTGCCAATCTCCAGCTGTCCTATACAATAAAGGCTATAAAAAGCCCCAAAAAATAACTTAAAAAAAAAAAAAGAACTGGGGGGGTGGGGGGTGTCACTCGAACAGCAGCACAAACACTTGCTGGGCCGTCCATGTCACACAGCGTCTTTTTGGCTTTGAACACTGTAAGCTCATCCCTGACGAGTAAAAGAGGTCTCTATCTCTTCGTGTACTTACACCATAACACCGGAAAAACTTAACCACAGAACACAAAAACATGCCCCAACACTTTCACAGTCCACCAAGTCCAACACAGCAGTCCAGCCTGCAGCGGCTCCTTCCTGCGGGCCTTTACATTATTTTTGAGTTGGGGTTGTATAAGCTCCATATGGCCATGAAGATGAAGAATAAAGTTCTCACTTCTCCCTCAGCGCTCTGCATACGGTCTGCCTGTGTAACAGCAATCTTGTTTTCCAGAAAAATCAAAGTTAAATTAAATTTGGCTCACTGTTTAACTTCTATTCCTGAACACACAAGAACCAGAATTTCATTTAATTCTGTGAGGATTCACCCCTGCTGTCAGAGTCTCCCCCCCTCCCTTTATGCTTCTCTGCTGGCAGTGGGTGTGGCTACCTCTCTTTCACATCTGCTGCCACTCACCTGCACGTGATCACCTAATTGTCAGCAGTATATAAGCTCTATGGAGCCACCTCGTCCTCGTGGGTGGATTTCTCCACATCCAAGTTGGTTTGTTGGCCGTATGTTCTCTTTTATGTACCTCTTGTTTGCCTGTTAAGAAGAGTTTTTTATAGTACGACTTCTGAAATCGCTGTTGGATACTTACATATTTTTTTCTGCTCCTTCTCTCTACAGTGTCTCATTGAGTCTCCACACTGCCCACCTGTAAATACTCACTTTATTCACTGAAAACTCCATAGCGAATACTGGACTGTCTCCCTTCCTTGTTGTTTTGGAGCTGTGTTTAACAAATGTGTAAAACATGATTTGCCACATTCTTCAGCTTTGTGTCCAACGCTTACACACATAGGGCCCTAATATTGTCGTGCAGTGCAGGGGGCGCAAGCCTGGCACACAGTGTTGATTTCATCCGGCGCACCGCTGTGCGCTGCCAATTTGACAATTTGGTAGACCGCCTGCGCAGAGATGGATGTGGCGGCACACCAGGGGGAGTCAACGGCGCATCAGGGGGAGGTGCCGATAGATTCAGCTTGGCATAGTGACAATTTCGTGCCAAAAACCTGTGCTGAAGGTGCGCTGTGTAACGCTGATAGTGAGGACCCAGAAGCAAGTAGGTGAAGTAAGCAATGTACAGTCTTTATTCAATACCAGGACCAGAAACACTACTGAGCGGGACGCGAACCCGCGACCAGGTGATTTGCAGGCGGGCGCTCTCCCAACTGAGCTAACCCGGAGCCGCTCAGACAACGGCGCACACAGTGTTTTAAAGGGAGGTAGCTGCGTCTTGAGCGGGGCTTCAACCCGCGACAGCAAACAAGGAGGTGACGGCTCACACAGTCTTCTAACGGGATGTAGCTGCGTCTTGAGCGGGGCTTCAACCCGCGACAGCAAACACGGAGGTGACCAAAACAGAGAGCCACACAGTCGAGACAGGAAACAGGCTGTGGCTTGAGTGGGAGACGAACCCGTGACCACTTGATCCGTAGTCGGACGCCTTACCGACTAAGCCACCCAGGGGAAGCACAGGCAGAAGCTCACTCAGTTCTTTTAAGGGGAGAAGGTGATGCAGGCTTGACTCACACACTGACGATTGGAGGCGTTCAGGAACACTCGGTGATGTGGTTCAGGCGAGCTCTCATAGTCGAGGACAGGCGGGGAGTCAGACACCAGGCGAATGGCACAACGTAGAAGAGACAGGCTCGGCAACAGGAGACGGAAGCAGGATCAGATACCAGACGTGGGTCACAACGTAGATCAGACAGGATTCGGCAACAGGAGACGGAAGTAGGATCAGATACCAGGCGTGGGTCACAACGTAGATCAGACAGGGTTCGGCAACAGAGGACTGCAGCAGGATCGAAAGCCGGGGATTCAGACAGGCGGGTGAATGCAGGACAGAAGCTAGTCGATACCTTGGAGTCAGGCCGAGGGTCAGGCGTATGAGGCAGAGTCTGGGACGAAACTAGTTGGCAACGGGTGATCAATCCGGGAAACAAGTCTGGACCTTTCAGCATGAGTGCGACGACAGTCTGACGCCGATTGAGTGTGGAGCTGGGGCTTTTGTAGCTGGCTTGATTACAGGGGATGAGGTGCAGGTGTGAGCGGCGGCACAGGTGAGGTGAGTCAGGATTGATTAGAGTGGAGCATGGAGTGACAGGCTGCGGATGAGACTGAGGCTGAGGCTGAGATTGTGACACGCTGAAAGCTCACCAACTCCAACCTGGTCTATTCTCGGCGCAGGGCGGAGCACACCCTCCGCAGCTATAATTTGGTGATAGGCGCACACGTGCGCACACATCAACAAAGCCTCAGAGGCAGGTTCCAGAGTGTCAGGGACATTTTAATGCAATAAACAATCATAGCAATTACTATTTAATGTCGAAGTCTGAACCAGCATATACATTTGTATCTATATTAACTGTCCGTCACATCTGATGTTGGATTAAAGCCGATTGTCATAATGGAAACTTAACCTGATGGCATCTGGAAGTTTGATGCACAAGACAAGGAAAATAAATGTCTGTCACTCAGGATTCACCTGTGATTCCCCATATTTCTCTATTTCAGTCTTTATTTTTAACGTGATCTAAAAAGATGGAGTACATTATTGCAAGGAGGATGAGGAGGAGACACCGGGTGAGTATACATCACTAAAGGCTCTGCTATTTGGCGATGACAGACCAGGAGTGCAGGTCTACTACAAGCATTACAAATGCATAAGACAGCTGCTGTGTAACTGTCTCTTAACTTTGCACTCATATTAATGACAAAGGAACAGATTACATCTGTCCCTGGAGCTGGCCCACACGGTGATGCGCTTCGTGGCCTCCGATGCGCGCCCCACTTTCTCTTTCCTGCTGAAGTGACTGACCATCTCCACTAAAGGGTCTTTCCAGCACACTGTGTCTGTGGCAGGGATCGTTCAGACCAATCAGACGCTGTGCCTCAGCCACAGCCCATTTAAAGGCAAGGAGAGGTGGTCATTTGATTGGTGAAGACAGCACTCGGCTGTGTTAAGCCCACTCATGCCTTTTCTTTTCACTCTCTGGCATTTGCGCGGAGGGGCTGGGACGGAGGTGTGGATGTGCTCCTCTGCGGTCCTCTGCGCCTTGAGTGCGCCTCTCTTGGCACTGCAGGAAACTTGCAAAGTGCATTGGTCACACCCTGTCCGCGCGGGCGCAAGCGTAGGCGCAGGGCAGGTGCGCCTGCGCCTGGTCTATGAAATTAGAGCCCACAGTGGCAGTATATCTTGACATTACCTGTAATGAGCATTAGGAGAACAAGACTACATAATGGACAAATAGCCAGTGTGTCCAACAGATAAAGATCATTTTATGACTGTTGAAACTGAGTCACTCTGATTGTCTTCATCCTGAGTCATTTCATCTCCCTGTTGTTTTAATCCACAGAGTTAAGCAGGAAACATCTGAACTCCTCAGTGATGGACCCAAACAGCATGAATTAGACCTGGACTCAATATTTATGGTGAGAACTTCACACAAAGTTTCTTAAAGATCTTGTGGAGCAATACATCCCGTTTGAAAGCCTCGGTTCCGGGTTAGTTCACAATGGGTTCCTCCCTCTTCATCTCCCTCTGTTTCTCTGACTCTCTCTCAGTCCTATTTCTAGAACTGCTTTTGCACCTCTTGGTTTACTCCTGTACTCATCTGTGGTTCTTGCCTTGAAGGCCACATGGGATCCTTAATGTAGACTGCCTTAAGTGTAGACTGCCTGCTGCTATTTAACTCAGAAGCTTCAGTTATTCAATTTCAAATTTTTGGCCTTTCCTTTAGCCATATTACATAATCATTAGAGTTCATGTTAACTCATATTAACTTTAGCGAGATCAACAAAATTACATTCATGGAATTTCCTGCAATCAGTTTACATATATTGGTGTGACCTTGACAAACATCTTAGATGATCTGCGGCTGTTGACATGCTCCACACCAAGTGCTCTATCCTGCATCAGCCATCAGCAGAATTTAATATAAATTCATATTTCTAGACAAATTTTACTCATTTAAATGGACAGATGTTATTTATTCCTCCTCCAGTTTATGATCATTATAGATCTTAATGATAATGGACTGATGCCTATATCCATGGTTGAGTTGATTTTATACCACTATTGAATACCTTTACAACCACATGGACGGGAAGACCTTCTTTAAAATGAGAAGCCATATCTCAAGGGGCTTGCCTGTAATACATATTTGTTTAGCAGAGACAAATACAATGAAGACAGATTTATGGTATGGGTGTCCAGAAGTTTGTCATGTTGTTTGCAATAATTTTGTCTTTTGTCTCTGCTCCACAGACACACACATACTTATCAGCAGAAAAGACATCACACTATCATGAATTTTCATTTCGATGCTGTTGTATTGTTAAACATCAATTATCTCTACCTTGTAGTCATTACAGATGTTAGTTTTTATGGAAGTTCAACTATGTTTTGCATGACTGTTAATTATACCTCTATGAAAATGATCATCACAATCATGCAGACATGATGAGTTTCCTGAAAAACAGATGCTTCATCTCAAGGGGCAAATCTCTAATAAATTTATATTCAGTATAGATAATTTTTTAATATAATTTTTTTAAACTAATTTTTTAAGCATTTTGTGCCTTTATTGATAGGAGAGAGACAGTGAATAGCCTTGCAAAAGGGTGCGAGTGAGTAGGGGAAGACCCTGCGAATTGGTTACAGACTGGATTCGAACCCAGAATGGTAGAAGTATGAATATGTGACGCATATGGTTGCTAACCACTCTGCCAAACCACCAGCAGAGAGATATATGATGAAGACAGGTCTATGATTGGTCCATGGATCAGTCACTGGCTTCAGTTCTTATTTTAGTTATCTTGTCTCCGTAGCCTTGCAGAGCAGACAGAGCCGCCTGATCCTGAAATCATGCAAATCCGTCTTGACAGGCTTAATTGTTCAACAGTTTGACGCGGTTATATGCTTACCGGTCCAATCAGGGAAGAGAGACGGGCGCAGCAGGAGCTGAAGACGTGACGTCAACAGGACGTGACTTGACAGGAAGTCAAGTAACTACCCTTTGTACAAAAAATGGCAGCTAATGCCGGTTAGCCTGAGGCCATCGTGGTTACTCAGTTATATTTGCCACAATATGTTCTCCTGAGAAGTTTACTTTGTAGGTATTGTCTTTGATGAGGTTCATGTCACATACAAGTATTAAATGAAATATCTGTGTGTATAATTTGATGTAAAATTATAGCCTTGAGCAAGTCAAACTAACGGTTATTAGCTACAATGGCTAATGACTAACAAGGTCAAACAACTGTTAATGGCCCTTAGCTGTTAGCCATTAGCCGTAGCTGCTAATAACAGTTAGCTGCTAACAACAGTTAGCCACTACGGCTAACAGCCATTAACTGTTGCAGGTCTCCTTCCCAGATGGATGAGTGAAATATTTCCAAAATGGAGCTTTCAATCTGGTTTGAAGGGTTACTGTCTCTTCCCACCTTGCTTCTTTCCTCCACCCACACATACAACACAGCTTTGGTTTGATGGCTGTTCATCATGAGACTGGATCTACTCCAAGATGTCCAGCAGCTGTTTCATCTTCCTGCCATTGCTGTAACCCCCCTTCAGATGCACCTTCCTCTAGTTTGGTTGGGCAATGAATTCATGTTGGGTTTTAGATTTATGTATGCGTAATATACAGTATATGAAGCCTGGTCTACTGTAAAGTATCTCAAGATAGACACAGGTCATGAAATGGCACTATACAAATAAACATTACTTGATTGGCTGACTGACTGATTGATTGATTGACTTTAACAAACTCCATGATCTTCAGATTTGATGGTCCACCATCATCCAGTCTCTGTGCTGGTCTGTTTAAGAAGACTTCAGATTGTCAGATTATTCAGGCTGTGATCTACACATTTAATCTCCACTCTGTCATTGTTCTCTAGCTGCTGGAGGAGGACATCATCACCTTTGTGAAAAACCAGCTGAGGAGAATTCAGAGAGCTTTACGTCCAGATTACCCAGAATATTTAGAGAGTCAGAATGAGGATGTGTCGGATGGTAAAGATGAGGAGCAGAGGAGCAGCAGAGAGGCATTTCTGGAGATCACAGTGGACTTCCTGAGGAGGAGGAATCAGGACAAGCTGGCCGATTGTCTGTGGAACAGTGAGAACTTTTTTTTTAATGTGATGGAGAGAGGAAGTGGAGGTTCACAATTTGAAATCTGCTTAACTCTGATGTTCATAACCACTGTTTATAATCAAAACATTGTAGTCTGATCTGAAGATCTGAGCAGCTCTCTGTGATGTCTGGAATTTGTTGAGGATTCAGACTTTAATGTAATTTTTTTGTTTCTCCTTCAGGATCTCAGGCTGGACTGTGCCGACAAAAACTCAAGTTCAACCTAAAGCAGAAGTTCCAGACTGTGTTTGAGGGGATCACTAAAGGAGGAACCTTAACCCTGCTGAACCAGATCTACACAGAGCTCTACATAATAGAGGGAGAGGCTGGAGGAGTCAATGAGGAACATGAGGTCCGACAGATTGAGGCTGCATCCAAGAGACCACATGGACCAGAGAAAACCATCGGCAGTGAAGACATCTTTAGAAGATCACCTGGAGAGGATGGACCAATCAGAACGGTGATGACGAAGGGCGTGGCTGGCATTGGTAAAACAGTCCTCACTCAGAAGTTCACCCTGGACTGGGCTGAAGACAAAGTCCACCAGGACATACAGTTCATGTTTCCATTCACCTTCAGAGAACTGAATCTGCTGAAGGGGCAGAAGTTCAGCTTGGTGGAGCTCGTTCATCACTTCTTCAGAGAAACCAAAGAAGCAGGAATCTGCAGGTTTGAGGAGTTCCAGGTCTTGTTCATCTTTGATGGTCTGGATGAGTGTCGGCCTCCTCTGGACTTCCACCAAACAAGAATCCTGACTGATGTGGCAGAGTCCACCTCAGTGGATGTGCTGCTGATTAACCTCATCAGGGGGAACCTGCTCCCATCTGCTTACCTCTGGATCACCACACGCCCTGCAGCATCCAATCAGATCCCTCCTGGATGTGTTGACCTGGTGACAGAGGTCAGAGGGTTCACTGACCAGCAGAAGGAGGAGTACTTCAGGAAACGATTCAGAGATGAGGAGCAGGCTAAAAGAATCATCTCTCACATCAAGAAGTCCAGAAGCCTTCACATCATGTGCCACATCCCGGTCTTCTGCTGGATCACTGCCACAGTCCTGGACCATATGCAGAAGACCAGAGAGGAAGGAGAGCTGCCCAAGACCCTGACTGAGATGTACATCCACTTCCTGGTGGTTCAGTCCAAAGTGAAGAACATCAAGTATGATGGAGGAGCAGAGACTGATCCTCACTGGAGTCCAGAGAGCAGGGAGATGATCCAGTCTCTGGGTAAACTGGCTTTTGAGCAGCTGCAGAAAGGAAACCTGATCTTCTATGAAGCAGACCTGACAGAGTGTGGCATCGACATCAGAGCAGCCTCTGTGTACTCTGGAGTGTTCACACAGATCTTTAAACAAGAGAGGGGACTGTACCAGGACAAGGTGTTCTGCTTCATCCATCTGAGCGTTCAGGAGTTCCTGGCTGCTCTTCATGTCCATCTGACCTTCATCAACTCTGGAGTCAATCTGATGGCAGAAAAACAGAGGACAGCCAAGGTCATAAAAACATTTGTCAATCCTCATCTGAAACACCTTCACCAGAGAGCTGTGGACCAGGCCTTACAGAGTCCAAACGGACACCTGGATCTGTTCCTGCGCTTCCTCCTGGGTCTTTCCCTGCAGACCAATCAAAACCTTCTACGAGGTCTGATGACACAAACAGGAAGTAGCTCACAGACCAACCAGGAAACAGTTAAGTACATTAAGTCAAAGATCAGTGAGGACATGTCTGCAGAGAAGAGCATCAATCTGTTCCACTGTCTGAATGAACTGAATGATCGTTCTCTGGTGGAGGAGATCCAACAGGCCCTGACATCAGGAAGTCTCTCCGCAGATAGACTGTCTCCTGCTCAGTGGTCTGCTCTGGTCTTCATCTTATTGTCATCAGAGGAGGACCTGGATGTGTTTGACCTGAAGAAATACTCTGCTTCAGAGGAGGCTCTTCTGAGGCTGCTGCCAGTGGTCAAAGCCTCCAGCAAAGCTCTGTAGGTGCACCTACCTGCACAGGTTACATCAGAGCTCTGTAACTGTACAAGAATCATCATAAACTGCTTGTTCCTTATGTTCCTCTGATTCTTTTCTCAGACTGAGTGGATGTGGACTATCAGAGAGAAGCTGTGAAGCTCTGTCCTCAATCCACAGCTCACAGTCCTCTTGTCTGAGAGACCTGGATCTGAGTAACAACGACCTACGGGATTCAGGAGTAACATGGCTGACTGCTGGACTGAAGAGTCCACACTGCAGACTGGAGGCTCTCAGGTGAGAATAAAAATGTTGACTCCTCCAGTCTCCCTACAGGTTAAAGATCTGAGGAGACACAGCTAGTCTGAGGGTGGATCAGGTTCCTATTCAAACTTTGTCGAAAAAGACCAACATGAAGAAGACCGAACATAAACCCATAAGTAATATAAGATAATTTAGATCAGATTCTAATTCTGAAGAAACTAAACTCTGAAGAAGGTTATAAAATTAACTGATAACAATATTTAATAAAACTCAAACTCTTTAGGTGCCCACCTGAACCCCACAGTGAGGCATTTACCCCACTCATCAAATGCCAATAACTCAAGGGTTTGAAAAATCAAGTCCTTTAAGTTCAGCTGAAAAAAACAGAGAAATCCAGTAACTGCTTTGAAAATGTAGCTGACAACTAGGAAAAAGACCATGTGACAGGATGGAAAGACAGCAGACAGAAGAGACAGTCTCTAGTGTGCCTGTCATAGACGAGCTATCCATGATAGCAGGTTCTGTTGCCTTGGTAAGTGCACAAAGGCCACCCTCATTGCTATGAGAAGTCAAGGAAGAGAAACGATCCCAGAGTCTGCGAGAGCGGGGGAGGAATATGACTCATTGGCTGACCACCCAGTAGCTGACCCTAAAACAGACATTACAACAAATGAGAAAATTGGCATGAAACAAGAAACTTTTGCAGAAGGCTAGGAGATTCAAATGTGCATCTGTGGCTGGTCTAAGGTAACAACCATCAGAGGAATAAAAATAAACCAAGGGTAGATGAAGTGCTTGAACAAATAACTTGCATTGAGCATTATCATTTAAGGAAAAGGTCAAGTCAGGGAAGTGAAGCTCAGTGTTGGGTTTAAACCCACAGTCCATCGAGCATCAATACCCCAATGGCTGAGAGTAATACTAGCACAACATCTTAGAACCTGGGACTCAGCCAGTTGCTTCGAGAAAAACATTAATGGCTTCACACCTCAAGTTAAGTGGCTCAAAACCAACAGCAAGAAAGAGCGAGCAGAGCCTGTAGAAAATGGGTGGCCTGATCTAATCTTATGAAAAAGATAAGTTTGGTACAGGAGAGAGGACAGAAGCAAGTAACACCATCAAACCTGCCTAAGTCCAGCAGACAGCAACAAATTGAGCGCGACTGAGATCTACATGGAAGTCAATCATTGCAAGTACGAATAAAGGTAGGATGTACCATCTCCCCAATAGCCTTCATGATGGCAATGAAAGTGAACAATTCTATATGGATGACATGACCACCTTGACATCTACCATTGCATGCACTAAACAGCTGTTAGAGAAGCTTCATGATCACATCACATGGTCAAGGATGAAGCTGAAACCCAGCAAATCCTGGAGGATGTTCATCATAAGGGGAAATCTTGTGGACCAGTGATTCTACATCAAGGATACGTTCATTCCTCCGGTGTCAGAGCTGCCTGTGAAGAACTTTGGATGCTGGTACAGCGAGAGCCTGAAAGACTCAGACCAGAGTGAACAACTGAGGAAAGAATCCATACAACACCTTGCTCCCTGGCAGGTTGAAACTGTGGTGCCAGCACTTTGGTTTACTTCCCCGCCTAATGTGGCCTCAAACAGTCTATGAGATCCCCAGTACCAAAGTTGAGAAGCTGGAGAGGACAGACAGCTCTTTCATCAAAAAGTGGCTTGGTCTTCCTCATTGCCTCAGCAATATCAACTGCCTGTCTCTAGCCTCACAGAGGAGTATAAGTGCACCAAAGTGAGGCTGACCCTGACCAAGTCTCAGGATGACAAGATCCAAGCCACTGCACTCAGATTGGCAACTGGGAGACAACGGATCCCTTCTGAGACTATACAGCAAGCAACATCTGCTCCCAGGCATGGAGACATTGTACGATAGGTGCTTCGTGGAAGAGGTGGGTTCGGGCTTGGAGCAAGGTGACCCACATGGCACAAAGTGACATCAACCCAGAGGAGAAAATTGGGTGTTGCAGAGGTTTTTCAGTAGGGAGAGGCAGCAAGACTTGCAAAAGCAGTCGAACAGCCGAAACAGGGCCAGTGGACCAGCAGGGAAAACCTGGAACATGTAAGATCACATGGAGGGATCTGTGGGAGGTGGAAGGAAGCTGACTCTTCTACATCTTCTCAGTCACCTATGATGTTCTCCCCTAACCCAAGAACCTGAACCAGTGGCTGGGAGAAGATCCAGGATCTGTCCTCTTTCAAACCCCTGAATTACTGACGCACATCCTCACCGGCTACAAAACCAGTTTGGCCCAACGTCACGATACCTGGATACATAACCAGATCCTGGGGCCGCTAGCAATCACCCTCAGAGGAAGGAGGGTTACTAACAATGCTCTCCCGCCCCCAATGTCCAGATCCAACACCATTCCTTTCATAAAAGCAGGAAAAAACCACAGCAACAATATCTGATCGAGTGGAAGTGACCCTCAATGCATGGGACTGGAAAATGCGGGTTGATCTAGACCAGCACCTTGTCTTGCCACCTGAGATAATTAGAAATAATCTTGGGTCAGACCTGGTCTTGTGGTCAATCTCGCAAAAATTGTTTTTCATTGGGGAACTGACTGTACCATGGGAGGCTGCAGTCAGTGAAGCATATGCACAAAAATGCCTGAAGTACGCCAGCATACCAGAAGAGGCAGAACAACGAGGCTGGCAGGTCCAGGTGCTTTCTGTTGAGGATGGGTGCAGAAGTTTCATTGCTACATCCACAACCAAGCTTTGGAAGGGAATGGGAGTGCAAAAATGGGTCTTCCAACAAGCCATAAAACATGATCAGAAACTGCAGACTAAAGCAGCAGTTAGCTGTCGCTGTTGAGCCCTGTGGAGGTGTTGTGGGTCCATCAAAGAAACACCAATGAAGCAGGGTGCCCACCCGAAGACCCCAGTGAAGCATTTACCCGAGTCACCTGCTCTAAGGCTTTTTAAGAGGAGTCAAATCTGTTAGACCAGAACAGGTCTAAGTCTGTGAAATGATTGGCCTAATCAATCAGCAGCACATCCAAACCATTCATTATTTGTAATACAGAACAAGGGCAGAATCCTTAAATCTGTAGTATTCAGCCCAGTCCCTAAGGGGTCTACACCCATGGCTCTCTCCTGGACCTGGACTGATAGATGACTTCAAAAGAGGTGGTTCGTCTCCCATAATACTTTGGAGACTGAAGGTACCACAGACAGGCCTTCATTCTGGACCTGATACTGTGTTGTCAAACTGTGGATTTACCTGTCTGTCTGTCTGTCTGTCTCTCTGTCTGTGTGTCTGTCTGCAGTCTGTCTGGCTGTCTGGTCTCAGAGGAGGGCTGTGTGTCTCTGGACTCTGCTCTAAGCTCATCCTCTCTGACAGAGCTGGACCTGAGCTACAATAATCCAGGAGAACGAGGACAGAAGCTGCTGTCTGCTCGACGGGAGGATCCACGCTGCAGCCTGAACATCCTGAGGTACACTGACACCATAGAAGAAGAAAGAATCACATGTTGATGTTCATCAGCCTGAAAAGTGAGATTACTCAGAGTCAGAGACGTCAGGGCTGCAGAGAGAGACCAGAGACTGGTTTGAGTTTGGACTCAACACAGATTTTTTCAATGTATACATTTTTACTGATGTTAAAATATAACAAAGGCACATTTATGATTTAACAGACAGGAGACAGAGAGGAGGTTCATCTGAGTGGTCAATGCTTTGACATCATCAGAGCTTGGGGGGGGGGGGGGGGCGTCTCTGAAAAGTAATCTGGTTACAGACTGAAACAACAGACTGCAGAGTGATTCAACATTTCAGTAATAAACTAAGTTATACGAGCCACATATCATTGATTAAAGTTTTTAACTCTATCTCTGAGGGTAACCTCTCCCTCACCCTCGCTCGCCCCCTCTCGTCATGCTGAAGCTCCCCCTTTTACCACTTTCACACTAAAATTACCAGGTCAACGCAGGTTTTTTCAATGCGGGTTAACTCACTAACAATCAACAAGTGACTCATTCCCACTTGTTCCTCTTTAAAAATGTTCAAACTCTGCACGGGTGATACTAAATGAGGTGTGGGTGGAATTTGTTGCTGAGGTGGCAGAGAGTCACATAAGTTACAGACTGTCGGGACGGGCACAATGTTATGGGGTGGGCAAGTGATGTCGACGTTATCTGTAAATTAGCAGGTCGACTCTGGTGTGATGTTCTCACTTAAGCCGATCAGAAGCGAGCTGATAAAAACCTGTGTTGCTTGCAGGATCAGTTGACCTGGGTCAAAATGCCAATTAAACCCTTTAAAACTGTCGACAGGAGCTGACTGTTACTGGGTTTAATCATTTTATCAGCCATTTGGACAGGGGTTTGGGATACTGAGTGTCCCTGACCAATGAAATGTTCTCTGTAAGTTTCCTGTCAGGCTTCATCAGTTTGTAGTTGTTTTGCTCAAATCTAACAGGCCTGCAAAGACTGAAGTGATTATATAGTTGATGATAAATGAAAGAAGCCCCCTACTCTTTGAACTAAAGTGATGAAGAAAACACTCCTTTATTCAATACGAATGAACAGACAAGCTAACAGCTCTTCAGAGGTGATTACTAAAGACATTTAGGCTACGTTCACACTGCAGTCAAAAGTGACCTGAATCCAATTTTTTGGCCCAAATGTGACCTGTATCTGATTTGTTTCTGACAGTGTAAACAGCACAAGTCACGTTGAATCGATAATTTTCAAATCAGATTCAGGACACTTTCAAATGTGGTGCTAAATCGGAAACATATCCGATTTTCTTGAATGCGACCGCGATCTGAACAGTCAGGTCGCATTTAATGCGACTTTGACGTCACACTAGAGCAGCAGTTTACCTCAGGACAAATGTTTTTAAAGTAACTTCATGGACAGAACATAAATAGAGGTTAATATAGACATGATTATTAAAAATTGTATGCATTTTTCCCTAAAATAAAGAGTTTTAGTCGTTTTTCCAGCTACAAGCTTGATTAAATAATGCATTAAGTGGGGAGTGATGAGAGAAAGTGAGAGAGCGCTGAGACGATCGACTGGCGTCTCCATTACATGCACAGCAGACGATTCCTACATTTGTATTATGATATCTGATAAAGTTAGGTTATTACAGTGCTTTTTGAATGGATTCATCAGGCCAAAATTACAGTTTGTAGGACACGGAGACACTGATGATCTAATCCATCTCATCCGTGCGCATTTGTGCACTGCTTGCACAAATGCGCACGGATATGTTTGTTGCATATGTTTCTACGAGACAGCTTCAGTCAGAAAACAGTCTGCTCCTGTCTGATCTGCTCTCAGACAAACTATGAAACATCAGAACAGATGACAAAACTTAGTTTTTGCCTCTTTGTTAACCTGTTCAGCGCGCTATGGCTCTGAGATGTTTGGCTCTCCAGCAGCGATCTGTCATCAGCAGGGTCGGCAGGAGAGAACGTCCACCTTAAGGTTTTTTAAGAAAAAATATAGCCATAATAACTTTAATAAGAGCTCCCTCAAGGTGAGCTGCTGTAACATCAGGTTCTGTGTTTTGGAAACTTTTCCAGCATTCTGAGGCTCAGTTTTGGTCTCTGTTTGTGGCCTCTTATCACTCCGTGCTGTGCGTAATGCCATTAATGTTAAACTGAGCATGCGCGTCACTTCTGAAGCCTGAGCTGTTCACTTCACAGTCTGCGGTCGGGTCACATTAGAGGTGTAATCTGAACAGCCAAACAAAAATCGTATTTAAGCAATTAATCGGAATTGAGCATTAAGGGCTGCAGTGTGAACGTAGCCTTAGTTATCATATACCGCTTTCACACAAAAATTAGAGGGTAAACACAGGTTTTTCAACGCAGGTTAACCTGCTAAGAATCAGCAAGTGAATTCATTCCCAATGTACTTTGTACTTTTTTTAAACTCAGCACTGATGATAGAAAGGTGGATGGAATTTGTTGCTGTGACGACAAAGAGCCACATAAGTTACAGTCGGAGGTGACAGCACCATGTTATGCTGTGGGACCGTTACGCCAACATCATCCATACATTAGTAGGTTGACCCTGGTGTGATGTTTCCACTGAAGGTGATGAAAGTTGAGATGATCAAAACCTGTGTTACTTGCAGGGTCAGTCGACCCAGGTCGAAGTGCAGGTTAAACCCTTTCAAACTGCCGACAGGAGTTGATTGTTGGTTGAAACTTTTGTTTTGCCAGTCTGAAAGAGGTAATATTTAATCAAAGTCTTCATCTGGGAAGTCTGTAGAGATAGTCAGGATGATCTCATGGTCCTCCTTCACAGATGTAGGCTGCAGTGAGAGTCCACACGGACTGAGTCTAACCAGCTTAGACCTGAACGTGGGACACAAGCATCTCTTCTCATACAGTCATGTTATAACAGAAGTAAACACATAGATCCTGTTTATGTAGCAGAAGTCTGCAGAATAAAGATCAATCCATGGGCCTGTCTCACTGTATCAAGAGTGAGAATTTGCTAAGAGGATCTACTTAGAGCTCTGAACCCCAACAAACCCTACGAAATTACAAGGACTGTGAGTCGGAAGCACTCAACAAGAGACAAGAATGTACAAAAATAAAAGGAAAACTTGACTGATATGACAGGATGGAGAAAGTGGGAAGGTTTCCTGTAGGAACCTCCTGATTGGTGTGGGCTGGAGAGGGGGGCTGTCTCAAGATCCTCATGAATGAAGAACTGATCACAGCTTTGGTTTCTGTCTCCAGGTTGGACCATGGTGGACCACACAGACTGAGACCTGGTCTGAAGAAGTGTGAGTGTTTTTAATCTTTGATATAATGGTGATTATTCAATTTTCACTCCTAGGATTCTCTCAGAGCTGCAGAGATAAAACAGCATCAGGAGGATAAAGCATGGAGACATGAAGGTTTTTGGTGGTGGTCTCTGGGGTGTGAAGGTCCTTCAGGTATGAGGGAGCGTGTCCATGGATGCCCTGAGGGGTGAGCAGAGGGATTTTAGGGTCAATCTGGAGATGTTCAGGGGATCAGAGGAGAGTCTGAAGGATGGCTGTGATGTCCTACATGGTTCCTCTCATCAGGATCCTTCACTGCTGGTCTATGCTCTCTGGAGCTTGTGGAGGTTCTTGCTGGAGATCCTGATCAGAAGTGCACTGCTGTAGTCCAGCCTGGAGGAGATAAAGGTGTGAACAACTTCTTCTGCCCCTGAGGGAGGAAGGAGAGTGAGTGAGGTTTAGCTCTGCTCCTGAGATGGAGGACTGAGATCCTGCTAAGAGGTTTGATGAAGGTTTATATCTATTTATTCTGGATCTAAACTGATGTCATGGTTTAGAACATTTGTGGCACAAAGGAACTGAACTGCAGACAACAGTCCATGATCCAAAAACAGGGTTTATTTGACAGTCCAGGTTTGATCCACAGTTAGGCAAACACTCCAGGCAAAGGTTCAGACAGGTGAGAGACAGAAAGATTTGGTCTAACCAATAAGGTTGAGACAAAACTAGGCTATAAAAAAGTGCTGGAAAGTGACGCTAATAGTACAAACAATCTGACAACAAGACAGGGGAAGACATGAGGGTTAAATACATGAGGTGACTGGGGGTGATGAGACACAGCTGGGGAAGAACAATCAGGGATCAGGTGTGACATGCCAGGCAGGAAGCAAAACCTACAGAAACAAGGAGAGACAGGTGAACCTTCAAAATAAAACAGGAAACATAGAGACAAGACATAAAACAAGAAGAAAACAAGTTACTTAACTAATATGAGAGCCAGATCATAACAACTGATTATCAGTCAGGACCACGTTGAGTTTGTGAGCAGCTTGATTCAGGAAAAAAACTTTAGTCAAAGAATGATTTTGATTGTTAACTCAACTGTTGTTCCAGATGATTTGATTCTCTATTGCAGTTTTTCTCTTCTCCAGCCAAAACCATCAGTCTGTTCAAATGTTTTACTCTTCTACTTTTAAGACAAAAGGTATGGTTACCTTGACATGTTGCGACATTACTCTGCTGTTTTCTTTAGAACTGTCATGACGTGTCATTATCAGCTGTTGTTTCCGGAAACCATTAGTCTTTTCAGGTTTTCTACGTGTTTGTGATTGGAAAGCAGCTGAGTCATGAGGACAAAGTTTAATGTTTAATCTGTCAGATAGAGCAGAATTAAAGCAGCAGCACAGAGTTTCAGAGGACATTGTGTCTATAAAAGTGTAAAGTTGTGTAAAATCTGAAGCGTCTTCTGTCCAAACTCTGACTGATTTGAGTGTCAGATGTGTAAACTGTAAACTGTAGAGTGTGGTGTCTGTGAAACAGACTTATTCTGTCTCAGTTCAACTCCTGTGATGTGTTTTAGGCACTAAAGTGTCCCAGCACAGCCGTCCTCTCACTACATGAAGACCTCCACACTGTTGATTCTCAGCCTAAAATCAGAGCACTGGTGTGAGAACTCAGAAAATCTGTGGAGTCTTCTGGCATCACTCTATGAGAGATCCGCTCTGATTATCAGCTGAGTGTTAGGATATTGTGTTGAAGTTTAAGAGGTTGGACCCAGAGCAGAGGCAGAGCGATCAGGAAGGTGGTCAACTCAGGATTTATAGTACTCAAAAAGTTCAAAACACAAAAAGTATTTTCAAAAATGTGAACTGTGTACAGAGTGATGGTGGTGGTGGCAGGAGCTTGTGGAGACCTGGAAAGACAAAAAGAGAGTTTAGTGAGTGTTCAGGTATGGAGAGCAAAAGCACACAAAACCATCTGAGAGAAGAAATTAGCTCCATGTGTCGGAGACAGGGCTTAAGGCCAGGCACTGCGAAACTAAGGCGACACGAACCACGAGCGAATTGCATCAGCCAGCGTCCCACTGCAGATACTCCTGGCTTAAGTAGTTAGGCAATCAGGAGAACAGGGAACAGGTGAGGCTCCGCTGCAGGTCTGCTCCAAGGCCACGCGCAAGCCACAGCACCCGAGAGAGAGAGAGAGGAGGAACCCAAGAGGGCAGGGGGAGAGGAGCAAAGGTAGACATGGAGCAGAAGGGTGGATCCTCACAGTGCCTCCACCTTAATGGGCGTCTCCAGACATCCTACCAGGCTTGTCCTGATGCTCCTCATAAAGAAAAGGAGTCCCGGAGAAGGTTGGTGTCCAGGATTAGTCCGCAGGGAATCCAGGATCTTTCCTCCGGTCCGTATCCTTCCCAATCCACAAGATACTGGAAACCACGGCCCCACAGTCTGACGTTCAGGATTTTGGAGACTGTATATGCCGGATGATCATCCATGAGTCGGGGGGCGGGGGGGCTCGGCTGGAGGGCAGAGCTTGCTGGTTGACACAGGCTTCAGCGGAGAGACATGGAATGTGGGATGTACCTTGTGGGACGCTGGTAACCTAAGCCTCACAGCAGAGGTATTAAAAACTTTCTCAATAGGAAATGGGCTAATAAATCATGGAGCAACTTTACTTGCCTCAACTTGTAATGACAGGTCCCGAGAAGAAAGCCAAACCCTCTGTCCAGGGCGATAGGTTGGAGCAGGGAGACAGTGAAGATCCAAACTGCATTTATTCCTCTCTGCAAAGTCCGTCAATGCCAGCTGAGCCCTCCTCCACACCTCCTTAATCTGCCGTAAGTGGGCGCCAACAGAGGGAACAGCCACCTCTCTCTCTCCTGCTCTGAAAAAAGGAGGGGTTGATATCCGAAAAATGTATGAAAAGGAGACATACCCGTGGATGAGCAGGAGAGGGCATTGTGGGCGTATTCGACCCAAGGTAGATGGTCACTCAAGGATACTGGATGATGGGCTGCAACACAGCGTAAGGCACTCTCCAGATCTTGATTGGCCCGCTCAGTCTGGTCGTTGGTCTGGGGATGAAAGCTGGAAAAAAGACTGGCTGCTGCACCCACAGCTTGGCAAAACTTCCTCCAAACCTGAGAGGAGAACTGTGGGCCTCTATCCGACACAATGTCCAGAGGAATTCCGTGTAACTTGAACACATGTAGGACTAACAGGTTAGCAGTCTTAAGGGGTGTGGGAAGCTAGGGTAGGGGTATGTAATGTACCATCTAGGAAAACCGGTCCACCACTGTTAAAATGACTGTGATACCATGAGAAAGGGGCAGGCCAGTAACAAAGTCGACAGTGATGTGAGATCAAGGGCAACTTGGGACTGGTAGAGGCCAGCAGGTGGCTTGTGAGAGGCTTTTCCTGGGCCTAGACTGAGCAGGCAGCCACAAACTCCCGGGTGTCTAGAGCCATACTAGGCCACTAAAATCTCTGCTGGAGGAAAGACAAAGTTCGGTTAGCACCAGGGTGACAGGAGATCTTGGAGGCGTGTCCCCACTGCAGCACCTCTGGGCGCGCAGTTTCGGAGACAGACGGTTTTGTTGGGCCTGTTCCTGGGTCTTGGTGACTACTTTGAGCGTCCCTCACCACTTCCTCGATCTACCAGTGAGCAGCTTCGAGGATGCAGGAAGGAGGCACAATGGGGAATGGTTCCTGGGATTCATTAATGGGAGAGTAAACCCAGGAAAGGGCGTCAGGCTTGGTATTTTTAAAAGCCTGGTTTGTAAGAAATGGAAAAATTAAAAAGGCTCAAGAAAAGTGACCACCTAGTCTGGCAAGGATTTAGTCTTTTAGCAGAATGGAAATAAGCCAGGTTCTTGTGGTCAGTCCAAATAGTGAATGGCTTCTCTGATCCCTCCAACCAGTGTCTCCACTCTTGAAGAGCCCCCACCGCCACCAAAAGTTCCCGATTGCCCACATCGTAGTCCCTTTCCAAGGGTGACAGGGGATGAGAAAAAAACGGGGACAGTGGTAAAAAGGTTCTTGAGGTTCCGAAAAGCCTGCGTAGCCTCTGCTGACCAGACGAAGGGGACTTTAGTAGATGTAGGCTGGGTAAGCGGACGAGCAACCTTGCTATAATTCCTGATGAACCAATGGTAAAAAGGTAAAAAGCGCTGTAGTTCCTTGCGAGAAGTAGGGGTGGGCCAATTAGTAACAGCTTGAATCTTGTTGGGATTGGGGCTTAGCTGACCTGCCTTAATTACATAGCCAAGAAAACTAACTTTTAGAATGGAACTCATACTTCTCAGGCTTAACAAAGAGGCGGTTCTCTAAGAGGCGCTGGAGAACAAGGCGAATGTGTCGTTTGTGTTCAGCCAGATCTTTTGAAAAGATAAGTATATAATCGAGGTAGATGAACATGAATTTATTCAGAGCATCCCTGAAAATGCCATTCATAAATGACTGGAAAAAAGCAGGATCATTCGTCAGGCCGAAAGGCATGACGAAGTACTCGAAGTGACCCATAGGGCTGTTGAAGGCAGTTTTCCCACTCATCCCCCTTCCTAATGTGGATGAGATGGTAAGCGTTGCGTAGATCAATCTTGGTAAAGATCTTTGCGTGGCAAAGGGGCTCAAATGAGGGATATATGAGAGGAATGGGTGACTTGTCTTTAACCATGATGCCATTAAGACCACGGAAATCAATGCAGGGACGAAGGGAAGCATCCTTCTTCTCCACAAAGAAGAATCCTGCCCCAATAGGGGAAAAGGAAGGCCAAATTAACCCGAAAGCTAAAGACTCAGAAATGTAGTCCTGCACGGCCTCTTTCTCTGGTCGAGAGAGGTTGTACAGACGACTAGAGGGTGGGGCGCCAGGGAGCAGATTTATGGCACAATCATATGGACAGTGAGGAGGAAGAGTCTTAGCTGAGGCCCCATCCACACGAAGCCAAACTGAGGTGTAAACGCATACATTTTTTGCAGAATCTGCGTATCATCCATACGAAGACGGCGTTTCGGGGGTCTATAAACGAACATTTTTGAAACCAGGTTCCAGAGTGGGAAGATTTTGAAACGCCGTATACGCAGCTCCATGTTTACTGGCTCTCCGTAACTTTTCTGATACACTTACGTCATAGTTTCATATCGTCATTGACACGCATGCGCCACATGCAGCAACAACAACAACAATGGCGATGTACGGTGTAGTATATGAGCTAATGAAGCCACTGACCCTACTATCCCTGTTCCAGCAAAATCTCCTCTTCTCAATCACCACCGAGTTGAACAAACAATCATCGAGGACACATTACGACACTTTATGATCCCTTTATCACAATCTCTGTGTACAACTTTTGCCGCAAGTGCGCATGCCCCCTGTTTTTTCGTCTGTTTCCGCTTGTGTCCGTCATATCGTTACAGCGCCCCTAGAGATCTGGCATGTGTTTTACAGCGTTTTGATGCGTATCAAGTGCATTCATGTGGACGCACACATTTTCTGAGACTCCTTCGTCTTTATGACGATCGTTTTGGAAACCGTTAAGCGTTTCGTCTTCGTGTGGATGAGGCCTAAGTCCTTACTAAAAACTAAAACTAAATTGTGATAGCATGGTGGCACTAAGGTAAGGTCCGGAGGCAAAGGTGTTCAGGGGGGTGTAGATCTTATAGCTGCTGCTGACTGTAAACAAAAGGAGTAGCAGTGAGAACTCTAGCTAACGACAGTAGAGTTGGACCAATTGATATGGGGACTGTGGATCTTAAACCACGGGAGACAAAGAATGACTGGGGAGCTAGGTGAAGAAATGACAAAAAATTTGATTACTTCCCAGTGATTGCCCGAGAGAAGAAGAGTAAGGGGAATTGTCTCAAAAGTAACTGAAGTAATGACCTGCCCATGTAATGCCAAAACCTGTTTAGCCTGAGAGAGTGGTGTAATGGGGATGTTATGAGCCTTCACAAGTTCTTCGTCTATAAAATTCTCATCACCTCCGGAGTCTAAAAAGACTGCCTTAATTGAAGTAGAGGGACAGCTTAGAGTGGCTGAAAAAGTTGATCTAAGGGAAGGGCTGGAAGAATTGAAGGTCTGACTCACCATTACACCTTTAGCTAATGGTGAGTCCTGTCTTTTGGCAGAACGGGGCAGGACTGAAGGGAATGTTCAGCTCTTCCACAGTAGAGGCACAGGTTTTCCGCTTGGCGTCTCCTCCTCTCCATAGAGCTCAATCGAGTTCTTCCCAACTGCATGGGTTCATCTGAGTCAGCAGGGGGAATAGGCGTCACTGGTGCAGGAAAAACTGGAGCAGGATGAACAGAGGCAACTGAGTGAACACCGTGATTTTGGAGGAGCCCAAGGAAGGGGTGGGAGGGGCTAGACAGAGTCCTGAGGAGATGCTACACTCAAATTCATGCTAGTTTTCCAAAATTACCGACCCTAGGTTTAAAGCCTGTCTCCTACTGTTGAATGAAAATGCAGTTTGATGAAGAAAATGTCCTCTGAAACTCTGTGCTGCTTTAATTCCTGCTCTGACAGATTAAACATCATGCTTCGTGACTCTGCTGCTGTCCAATCAGCTGAACACTTATGAAAACTGAACATGGACGACTGACCCACAAACACAGAAATCAAACTTGATATGGAACCGAGTTTGGGGTCAGAGATCAAACCTAAAACCATCAGAGCTGACTCTGAGCCCTCAGCTCAGATGGTTGTAGATGATCAGATGATGACCTGCTGCTCTGATGTTTCTGCTTCTCTCCATCAGGGGCCTGTGAGCTGGAGGTGGACACAAACACAGTGAACAGAGGACTCAGACTGTCTGAAGACAACAGGACGGTGAAATGTGTGGACGAGCTTCAGTCATATCCTGATCATCCAGACAGATTTGATCCTCCTCAGCTGCTGTGCAGGTCTGCTCTGAGCGGCCGCTGTTACTGGGAGGTCCAGAGGAGAGGATATGTTCATGTATCAGTGAGTTACAGAAGAATCAGGAGGACAGGAGGTGGAGATGAATGTTGGTTTGGATGTAATGATAAGTCCTGGAGTCTGATCTGCAATGATGGTGGTTACTCTGTCCATCACAATAACAGAAAAACATTCTCCTCTTCCTCCTCCTCCTCCTCCTCTTCATCCTCTGGTAGAGTCGGGGTGTATGTGGATGTTTCTGCTGGATCTCTGTCCTTCTATGAAGTCTCCTCGGGTGGACTGATCCACCTCCACACCACAGAGACCACATTCACCGAGCCCCTCTATCCTGGGTTTGGGTTTGGGTCTTATAGTTCAGTGTCTTTGTGTGGTCTGGAGTCCAAACCTGCAGGTGATTCAAAGACCTCTGCAGACCTCTGTTTGTGCTGACAGGAAACAGTTGATCATCATCAGCTGATGTCACCTATGAACAGCTTATCGTTCTGAACAAAGACAGGCTGAAATAATTCAAATAAAATCAAGAAAATAAATGTTTCATGTCTTTATTTACCTGAAGAATAACTTCTGAGCACCAAGAACTAGCTGAACACTGATTAATATATTTATTACATAGATCCAAATATGAATTATTCTGATTTATATATTTATTAAACTGTTGGACATATTTGTTTCACAGATTTCACGCTAATAGTCATACCTAAGGGTAATTTGGTGTCACGAATTAACATCATGAGCATGTTTTTAGTCTGTGGGAAGAAGCCGGAGAAAACCCATGCATGCACAGGAAGAACATGTAAACTCGACACAGAAAGGCCTCTGTCTGACTCGGAAATCAAACCGGGAACCTCATAGATCCTAGACACCACTCACATTTTATATTTGATCTTTTCCTTTTTTCATATTTTTTAATAGTGGTGATATGTATTTTGTTACCAGTTTGTCATAACTTTTGAGTAACTTGGTTTTTGTTCGATTGCTATTTTTCTGTTCTTCTCTTTTATATATTCATATAACATTGTGTAACTTTGATGTACTTTAGGTAGCAGCTTCAAATAAGCCCTCTCGGCTTTTTGCCTCTCCCTGCCCCTCATATAATTTGTAATCTTTGACTTATTGTATTTCAGAATTGTGCAAAATAAATAAAATTTTTGCAAAGCTACAGGCAGCATTGGACAGGTCCTTGCTCTGTCACAGGTTCTTCAGGCTATTTTTTCCTCTGTTTTGATGGTTTCATCCCTTTAAACAGCTCTAAGTTTGAATGATATGTTTTTCTGCAGCTCTGTCAGGAGCCTCAGTCTTTAAAGTGGGTGTGTTTTACACACTCCATTTTCCCTCCTTCAGGCACATGACCAGCTCAACTGAGCTGCACATGTGTGTGGACATCAAAGTAAGAGAAGAGTGACATCATCCTCTCCCTAAATCACTCTGAGATTGAGTGGCAACTTTTGAAACACCACCTCACAGATGCCAACATTTTGACCAAATCTCTCAAAAACATATTCCCCTAATAGTTTATTTTGTCAGGAATCCAATCATGTAATCTTTAAACTGTGGTACCTTTGGTTTTGATTGTGGAAGCCTAAATTTCACTATTTGTCAGTGGCTGTTTCTTCTTCCTTCATTAATTTGAATCGAGGGAGCAGGGAGGACTTCTTTGTGGTTCACCACTTTTGAGGGCTCATCATTCGGAAACTGTTTGAGAAAAAAAAAATTCTGAATAACTGTTGATCATCAGTGAGTTGGGTGTCATCTCTGCCCATTTCAAGCTCATACCATTTAAGGTTTCGAAGAAGACAGATGTTGTGTCACGACTGAAATTTTAATTTGAAAGGCAATGAGCCATCTTACTGTTGCAGACAAACCCTTAGACGCCTAAACTGGAGGTTTCGTTAGTTTGATCTCTCTAAAACATTCCTGCTGGAAGTTACCGTTATTTTTTGGTCCACATATGGTGCTGGAGGGCAAGTTTTGGCATGTTTGGGGTTAATTTTTTCCATTCCCCCAAATTTTTCACGGAGTCTGAGGTGCGGTCCAGTTTTGGTGAGTTTTTGACCATGTTTAGGGGGTCAATTAAGCTTAACTTGTCTGGCTGAGTTAAGAAACTTGCCAAGACAAAACGATAGGATCCTTGCTTTCAGGGAGACAACCCTAATAAGAAGAAAGAACCGAACCAAGAGGGGTCCTTTCCTTTAAGGTGAGGACATTAATGAACGCCACAAGCAGTGTTTCATCCCTTTCATTCCCTTCAAACTGCTCTAAGTTAGACTGAAGTGTGTATCTGCAGCTCTGTCAGGAGCCTCAGACTTTATCATGAGTGTGTATTACACATTTCATGAGTGAGTCACATGACCAGGTGCCAGGAGCTGTCAATCAGTGTCTGGGTGACATCAGCATCTGCGTCATCTGAAAGGACCCTAAGAACCATAGCTCACAAAACAAGAGCTGCTGAAGATAGAGACCGACCAGGCCAACAGGAATACAGAGGAAACATTGGTGGCAACTGGACATCAAGAAAGAGTCAGAAATACACAGTGGTGTATGAACTGTGACTAAATGCCAACCCTATGGACCTGAGTGCGACTGCTGCTGTAACTGAGGTAAAATGCATTTTATTTTCAATATATTTCCAATTTATTTTTGAGAATTTTTTAAAATTTCATTTGACTATTTTATTGAGTATTTGTGAACTTTATCAGTTAGTTATTTTTATCTAGGGTTATTTTAATTCTCCTGCGGAAATGGCGGTTTTTGCCCTTCATGCTTCATGTACTTCCTTGGTTTCCATAGCTCCTCCGCTCTGCCCCTCACAGTGCTACTCCACATTGCCGAGGGAGTTGATGTGCAGAGTGAGGTGCTCCTGTTACACTGCCACCAGTGGATCGTGGTTACAGAGAAACTTCAGGATGTGTCTGAGTCAGAGGACACTGGTGACTCTCACACCGTCTGTTTCACTCGATAAACAGATTTTCCTTCTCTTCTGAATCCCGGAGTTTTGTGGACTTTCTTCAATGTCCTGAAGATAAAGTGTAAAAATCCCAAACCTGAGGAACCTAACGACAGTTTATCCTCAAAGTAAGTAATAATGATTTGTCAGAGACAGACAAGCAGAGTAGAGGAGGCTGTTAAAGATTACATTACAGACTACAACAGACAGTTGTAACAGATAAACTAAAGGCACAAAAAGAAGAAAACATTGTGCTGAAAAGAGCGCTGGATGAGACTCAGCAGTCCCTTGACAAGGCAGAAACACAAATCACTGAATTAAAAACAGCACAACTGCCTGCACCTATGGACATTCAGGAGAAACTTTTTCTCGAAGAAAAGGTTGAGAAACTTGATGAAGACTTTCAGAGAAAAAGGAAATACAGCTGTTGGAAACAACCAGAAAGCTTGACAGAACTACCGACAAGCTGGAAAGGGCAGAGTCCCTTCTTGAACATACAGCTGGGGAGTTAAATCTCTTAAAAACACAGGTTAAAGTACACGCAACAGCTCTCCAAGCTGAAGAAAGGTTTACATCTAGGCTGCAATATCAGCTTAGAGGAGCTCATAGTGAGGTGAGCCTAGGTCAAGATCAACAACAAGAAACAGAAGAAAAGCTCGCTAATGCCCAAATGGAGCTACATTACTCCCTCCAACGTGGTCAAAACCAGAGGGAACAATTTGATCAAAGCTTCTTCAAAGAAAAAAAGGACACTCGTCCTTTGGAATGGGCCTTTTTGCCCAGATTTCCGACTACTCTTGCCTATCCATCGCAACATCGCAATCGAAAATTTCTTGACCCTGGCAAGTTGCTCCCATCTCAGAGAACATATTCATTCTCTAAAGATCCTCTCTTGCCTTGCCCCTCTGACAGGGACCTCAACAAAATTGCTAGAAACATAGCACGCTTCGAGCCTGCTCAT
Source organism: Scarus forsteni (assembly GCA_036419115.1). Lineage (NCBI taxonomy): Eukaryota > Metazoa > Chordata > Actinopteri > Labriformes > Labridae > Scarus > Scarus forsteni. Next base: position 290,625 of record JAZDUH010000484.1, on the reverse strand, counting down.
CAAGGCACTCATGACGTAGAAATCTACTTTAAGGACATCGACTTTTATCTCAGAAGATTTCAAGATGCTACAATCGACGACAAGATCTATCTCATTAAAGCTACCTCAAGTTAAGAGGTAAGCAGCTTCATTGAACGTCTGCCATTCCAAATCAGAAATGATTATGGCGTGTTATGTCAAGGCCTGATCTGTGAGTTTACAGACTCATTGACACCAGCTGGCTTGTCAGCTGCTCTAACTGTCAAACAGGGGAGATATGAATCTCCAAATCCATACTACACTTGCCTATGTCAGGCTTACTTTGGTTCAAAGAACCAACCAGGAATGGAGGAGGACCAGCATTTCAAAACTCTTTTTGTTCAAAGCCCCCATCCCACAGTCAGCCACCATCTTGGAGTTGCAGCATGCCCTCAAACTCTGATGAGTCGCCAACTTTGCGAGTTAGCTGAAAAGGGTTTTGCAAAGCAAAGGCAAATCACTGCTAAGAAAGCAGAGCCATCATCCATATTGGCTCTAGAAGCAAAGTTCCTGCCCATGGAACTTGAAGGTGTCTCTCACGGCAGCCTCTCACATGCCAATGAGACCCCAACTGTAAGACCTGAGGATTTCAAACCCTGCTGGCCTAAACGTTCTGGCCACACCTCCACTCATCGTTAAACGGCATGGTCAAAAAAAGGTCGACATCCATCCAAACTTGATCCAAAAAGTTTTCCTCCAAAACCCCAATGTTTTGGGACTCTCCCGAGAAAACACCAACCCTACAAGGGCGGTGTGAGACATGAAGGGCCTGACCGTTATGACCGTCACTTCCAGAGGCAACGGTCCACAAACCTGCCCTGTACATCATCCTCCAATGAGGAGATGAAAAATTGTGACAATCTAGCCTCTTCAGAGAAGAACCGTCACTCTGAAAAGGACTCAATCGAGTCAAGGCTTGGTGATGAAGAACTCGATACTCTTAACGAGTTAATCCAAAAACTACGTCGACAAAGAGACAGGAAAGTGGATCTTTTACCAGTTTCCAACACTGACTCACACCTACCTTTTCATCATGATTAAGTAACTAATTAGATTCATCTTGTCTTCTTAGAACATAAGTGTTTTCGTCTTCTATTGAAGAAGACGGCAGAGTTACGTCGAAACATGTCAAGGTAAACCATACCTTTTTGTCTTAACAAAAGAACACGAAAACACTTATTTTCATCATGATTCCCTAGTATAGAATGACAAGGAAGAAATTGACCCCTTTCAGTCAGTACCTGAACCTGAGACCCTAACCATGCCAGACCTGGCTAGGGAACTCAATGTTTCACAAAGTGACTCAACTAGATGATCCTGCAATCAAAGTCGGGCCACCTTTCTTCCAGTTTTTTGATAACCTCACTGAGAGAAGCACTGCACAAAAGTTCTACTTGAATATCACTCTTTACCATGAACTTGACCAAGAAGCCCTTCTTGACACCGCCGCAGACTTTACCCTTATGTCCACAACTCTCTTTAACAGGTTACGTGCACATGTGAAGAAATCCAACAGGGACTCGAAATTGCTCCCACGTGATCTCGATGTGCAACCATATACCTTGAGAAGCACTACCTTGACAAAAATGACGATGCTAGACCTAACCATTGATCCCATGCACTTTGTACACCCTGTGTACATTCATCTCTTGATTCAGTTCCTTTTCTTGTTGGCAAAGACCTGCTCAACAGGTTTGACCCATTAATCAATTTCAGACAGCTGTAGACATGGTCACAGGTTCCAGAGCCTCTACCTGTGTCATTTTCCCAAATCAACACAGCCCAGTGTTTCACTCTGACACAGGAACCTACCTGTGACAATCAGATAACATTCGATTTAGGGGATGTAACACAGACCCTTGAAAAACCTAAGACACCTGAACCCACACCTAAAATTGAGTCTGACTCTATGACTCAGGTGGGCCAGAGTGTCATTCCAACTTATGCCCTCCAAAAGGCAGAAGAACATAAACTTCTCAATGTTCTCAGTAAAAACCGAACCTCTGGAGGGAACTCCTCAAATTGAAAGACCTGAAAACGAACACGGATGTTGCCGTCTGTCTGCTGGATAGGTTAGCAACATTAGCTTTGTGGTGCTTCACATACCAGTAACAGCTGTTGGGCATTCATCTTATTGTCTAATCTGACAAAATGTGCTGTTGTTGTGATGTTTTCAATAATGACAGTCGAGCTGTGGCTACTACTGTCTGAAGAGTCAGGGTTACCTTAGCTATGTTGGTCAGCTATGCAGTTTCTACGGCCGTTTCCATGACAATGTACGTCCATCAGCTTTTGGGGGTGGAGCCAAGGGGTGAGGTATGAAAGGAGAGGCAGGTCTAAATTCGTTTATCAACAACCTCTTCACTCGTTTTCTCCCACAACGCTGTCTACACCTTTAATGTTGGTGCACTAAAGCGCGCATAGTTGTGCGCACAGCGAAGGGAGACAAAGGAAGAGAGAGATACGTGACTTTCAGCTGTGGTTTAGAGCCTTCTTGTGTGCGTAATTTTGAACTATGTACAATGTGTTGTGATTTTTGATGTGTTTAAATGGCAAACATATACATAGCTATTCAGAATACTTAAGAATACTTAAGAATATGTCACAATTAGATAACAATGATTGAAAAACAAATTGAAACTGGAAAGTAACCTCAATACATCCATTAAAAAACAAAAACATGTCTTTTTAAATAGTTAAATAACCACTGTGGTTAACTTAAACATAAGCATATTCTACAACTGAATTGAAAAAAAATAAATTGCTGCTTGTATTGAATTGCTTATGTTGGAGATTTTAGATGAAGGCTGATATAATCCTATATTTGGCTTTTGTTGCTGATATTGGACCGATTTTTTGTTTAAATTTTTATGCTTACGTCCATCCTCTCCTTTTATTCAAATTTTCTAAGGCTTTAATTAAATAAATGGCTACTGACGAGTCCAACACTTACTTCAGATGGCCAGAATATGTGTGTCATCGGGACAGGACATCGGGACAGGACATCGTAATGAGTATGAATGACCAGAATTAATGTAAAGTGGAGTCAACGTGTACATGATAAGGGAATTATTCAATTGAGATTTAAAATCAGAATAAAACAGACACCTACTTCAGAACTTAGTTTAATTCGGAATGCTCATTTACATTCAGAGCTATGTTTTTAAAAGGTCATTTTTAATTTTAGTCTGAATTAAAGGGGAATAAAGCTCTCATGTAAACATATCCAATGAGTTCAGTGAACTCCAGTGGCCTCCACAGTCACCACATCTCAGTCCAATAGAGTACCTTTGTGATGTGGTGGAACAGGAGATTCTCATCATGGATTTGAAGCTGACAAATCTGCAGCAGCTGTGTGATGCTGTCATGAAGATATGGACCAACATCTCTGAGAGATGATCCAGCTCCCTGTTGATTCAGTGACATGAAGAATGAAGGAGCTGTGAGGGTCAAGGGTCAAACCTGGTACTAGCAAGGTGTTCCTAATAAAGAGGACAGTTGTGGTTTTATCAAAGTCACATAAACACTAAGCAACAAGGCTTTATTAATGTCATTACCATTATATTGTCATTATTAAAAATATCATTATTATTCTTAGTAGTACGAGTTGTAGTTCCATTAATAGTAGCATCAGAAGGATTTTTAATTTTAACTCCATCTGTTATAAATGAAAATATAAAAAAATGAAATATTGTCAGAAGCAGATCAGTCCCTATGAAGGCGAGTTCACACAGACATGGCGCCATCTAGTGGTAGGACACATATACACCTCAGCTCAACTCTATTTATAAAGCACTTTAAAAACAACCACAGCTGAGACAAAGTGCTCTACATAAATAATCAAGACATAAAACAATTAAAAAAATGCACAAAATAAAAAGGTATAAGCACTAAAAGAGTTGTTTCATTGCTTTTAAAACTATTAAAAACAATAAAACAAGTAACCAAAAACAAACCATAAAACACTAAAACAGAAGCAGAAGCACCGACAGCTCAGTTTCAACAACACAATGTTAAAAAATAAACAATATAGACTGCACACATTGTGTAGGGTGCTGGATCCAAATAATCATTTGCATTAAAACGCATAAAAAAATGCATAATCCACTCCATCAGAAATATTTTAGCATAAAGTCTGTAAAGTCTGAGGAAGAGCCGTTTGGCTCAAAGCATCACTGTTTGAAAATAAAACAATAGTAAAAACACGATGTCACAGCTTTGTTATGATCACTGATTATCTAAAATACAAAATGTAAAAGACAAATGTTAAATAATTAAAAAAAGAAAAGACAAATGTAAAATGACAGTCCCTGTTGGAATTTTGTTCTTTGTTAATATTTCCCACAGAAAAGTCTTTGTCTGTTAAATCATATTTTTAATCCATTTCATTCATGAATCATTAAAAACCTTTGGAGGTGTTTAATCAAGTTAAAGAATTTGAATGAATTAGCTCTTCACTTCTGTCAAACTAAATCTATTTTAAACTTTATTATCTGTGACATGGAGCCAGAGCCGGCCCTAACCAATTTGGTGCCCTAGACAAGATTTCATCTGGTGCCCCTTGTATTCCAGCAGGATCCTACACCAATAACAATTTTTACAGACTTAAATAAAACTATCACATAGCTCTACGTTTTAGTGACTTTATTTTTATAGAAGAAAAACCTGCAAATAAACACTTTAATCACATTTAAATAAATACAAAATTAAAAAAACAATAAAATATAGTTGAGAGGTGGAGGTGGCAGAAGATGCTGATGAAGACTCACATGGCTGTAGTAGAGATGTGGAGGCAGAAGATCCTGATGGTGCATCACTTGGCTGTAGATTGATCAGGGAAGCAGAACTGTCCACAGATGGTCCAGGATTGGCAGGGGGGGGGATTTAAATACTTTAGAAGAGCATCTGTCAAAAGAAGATGAACATTTTTGAAACTTTGATATTTGACAATGAAGTCATAGTAAACAACACAAACCTACTTGGAAACCCACTTAATTATGTCACCTGAGCTGCATCACAGCCTCTAACTGTCTACACAGAAAAATGTGTTCATCTTTCTAGATGCTGATGCAATGACAGGGTTGTTATTATCTGAAACTAAAACTGTTGATATTTTTACAAAAGTCCAGACCAGTATGATTTCTCAGGAAAAAGGAAAACATTAAATGTAACTGCAAACCCCTGCAGGCTGTATGAACAGGGTTCCTGCAGCTCAAGGCAAGTTAAATTCAAGACTTTTTCAGACTTTTTTAAGGCCGTTTGAAATCAAATTTAAGAACAAGTCGACATCGAACCACAATTGAAACAAACAAAACAAACATACAAAAACACTGCATGAATTACCTGGGTTAGAGGCAATTTTAACCAAATGTTTATTTTAAATAAAACATCACTTTAATCTTTTTTTAACCCCGTTTTTAAAACTTCATGCCTATTTTGCCCCATTCATCTTTTTTGGCCACTGTCAGAACCACTTTTGGAATTTTTACATGGTTTTTGAAATTTAATTTCAAATTTAATTCCCAATTTTGCTGCCGTAATCAATTTTCCTAAGCCATTTTTGGATTTTTTTGCTAGTTTTTTCCCATTTTTTTTCTCTCTCCAGGCACTGTAGGTAGAACCAAGACATGCGTCTGCTCTAAAAGATCCTGGTGCAAACACATCACCGTTTTGTTAGTTCTGCTATTGTAATTACACGATGTTGCCACAAGAGTAAATTAGCAAATTATTTTTGAAAAATAGATAAATGCTACTGAATATTTTTTTAGTTCAAGCTAACATAAACCTTACTAATGTTTTCAAATTTTTAAGACTTTTGAAAATTGGATTTAAGACATTTTAATGCCAATTAAGCTCTTACTTTTAGAACTATGAATTCAATGCCTTTTAAGACTTTTTAAGGATCCACGGGAACCCTGAAGAACAAACATAAACAATAAACTAGCTTAGAAAAAACAAACCAGCCCTCTTTATTACTGCACTGATTACTGAACTTGATTAATTCAAGTTAAGACCTTAAAACGTGGTATTTCATGATAGTAGTCGTGAATATTTATTGATAATAAAGCAAACGTTTGAAAAGCTTAATTCCACAGGTTCATAGGTCTGTTTTCTCTTCATCAGAGCAGCAGGGCAAGTGTGCTTCAAACTATTTATGACAATATTTGTATTAAAATGAGCTGAATGTTAGCTTACTAAGTGCACAATGATGTTAATAAGAAGCAGGACTCTAACGATACCTGCCTCACTAAAGAAAAACTGTGATTCTATACCTGCTTATTTTATCTACACCTATAAAAATGTTTGTTTACCTGATTAAAAAGTAGTGAACATCACTGAGGTTAACTTTATTAGAAGTTAGGACTTCCACAGTCAAACGTGACTACCAACCGATAACAAGCCAGCATAACTGTGAGTCAAACTTGTAAATAACATGAGGCACATCCCTCTGTCTTTTTGGCCTTTCTCCTCCTCCTCTCTTCTTCTCTTTGGCCCCTGGGCTCCTGAAGGCTTTGGCTTTTTTCACATGATACCTGTTATTTAGCGGACTGTCGCTCAGTATCATTGAAGCAGCATAAATTACCTGTCCATCTCGTGCACAAATGAGCAGGTGAGGAGGAGCGGTGTTGATGCTGTGATCATGAGCCCTTCAGGGTCAAGCCGAGTGCAGGAAAATAGAGACTTTTGTAGGTTAGCGTCATGTTCTGATGGATTCTTTTGTAACATTACTGAAAAAAAGTCTGCAAATTCTTTCATACAAAAAAGGTAACCTTAACTCGTTATTATTATATTGTAGACATTTTTTCTTCTTTTCTTATCTTTTTTTTATTTACTGGAAAAAGTCTAGAATGTGTTGGAGGTGGTCAGAAAAGAACTAAAAAAATCAGACAATGGTTTGAGGTAAATAAATTATCCCTTAATATTGAAAAAACAAACTTCATGATATTTGGCAACAAAAACAAAAAAATAGATGCTTCAGTAAATTTAGAAGGTATTGAAATAAATAGAGTAAATGAAATCAAATTTTTAGGTTTTATTATTGATGAAAATCTAACATGGAAATCACACATCAATGGAATTAAAGTTAAAATAGCAAAAACAATTGCTATGTGACACAAAGTTAAGGATTACTTAGATGACAAAGCTTTGTTCCTTTTGTATAATTCATTGATTGTTCCATATCTGACCTATTGTGTTGAAGTTTGGGGAAGTGCATGTAAAACTTCAATCCAACCAATTTTTATTTTACAAAAAAGAACAATGAGAATTATTAGTAGAAGTCAATACAGAGATCCTTCAAACCTATTATTTGTTAAACTGCAGCTGTTGAAATTCAGTGAGTTAGTAGATCTCAGTATGTTGCAGATTATGTATAAAGCTCAGAGAAACATTTTACCAAGCAACATCCAGAACTGATCTGAAAAAAGAGAAAGTTGTTCTGATTTAAAAGGATTTGAAATATTTAAAAAAACAAGATTTAGAACTAAACTGAAGGAGCACTGCGTTACTGTGAGAAAAATCAGTTTATGGAATAATCTGAACAAAGAAAGTAAAAAAGACAAATCAAATTATGTCTTTAAAAAAAGCATTAAAGCCAGTATGTTGTATGAATACAGGGAAACGTGTTTATAAATGTTTTGTTATATTTGCTTTGTGACAAAACATGAATGAATATGTGATCTTTTTGCTTGTTTGTTTTTGAAAATAAGAAAAGTGAATGTAAAAAGGCATGTTGGCCTGCAGCTCTTGTTCATTTGTATTTAGTTCATATTTTGTGAGAGAGGGGCAGACTATAGAAGATTTTTCTTCTTTCTGCTCCTTTTCATTCAAATGTTGGAGAATTTTATTTTTATTTGTATTGAATTTTATTTTCTGAATGAAATAAAGAATGAAAATGAAAAAATAAAAATGAATACACTGATGATCTGATCATCTGCCGGCAGTCATGGGGCGCAGTGCTGGCACCCCTATGATTGCCGGCGCCCCGAGAAATTTGCCTATACTGCCTATGCCACGGGCTTGGTTTGAACGGTGTTGGAGCTCACTGAGTTTGTAAAAATATGTTTTCAAGAAGGATCATGGACCACTAACTTTAAGAGATGTTACATATTGAACATGTGAAACCAAAATGATTTGTTGTCTTCAGAGCTCCTTAATTCTTCGAGGTGCTGGAACGTCCCTCAAAGATTTTGGTCTGTATCTTCATGATGGCATCACACGGCTGAGGCAGGTGTGTCGCATTCATGTCATTTATTCAATTATATGATTTTATAACTTTTATCACAGTTAAAATTTCTGCCTTCTACACTCATGGGAGCAAACTAATGTGTTTAAAATATTACTGTGCCACATGACTACAGAATTTGTCTTTTCCATTATTGTTATTATAATTATTATTATTAGAATAATTTCATGTTATGTATATTTTTAAACATAGATGTCTATCTGTGTCTTGTCCTTTATTGTTCACAGAGATGGTTTGAGGATCATAAATGTTTAATAAAAGCATGTGGTGGATGTTGTAAAACCAGTGATTTGTTAAATAATAATGACCTTTTATTCAAATAAATCAAATATATTTTTTGTCCTAAACATGTAGCTATAGAAGAGGATGAGGGCCACAGCAGGTACATTTTTTAAGTCTGTGAAAAAGTCAAGATTCTAAGATTAAACTCATAACTCTGACTTTCTGCTCAGACTTAATGTGATAACTGTTTTTAAATCACACTCATGTTTTTTTTTTCATGTTCATATAGGTGAGCAAAAACGGGACCAGATCAGCGCTTGCATGGATGCTCGGCTCAATCTAGCAAAACCCCCGAGCAACCAATGTAGCATTGACGTGTTTGGTCGAACCGATACTTACTTCCTATTGGCTGGGAGCATATTTGATTCCTGTGCAAACAGTTTTGTTTGGTGTGTGAGTAGAAAAAATCTGAGAGGAGTTATGAAGGAAGTTCTGAAGGAAAAATCTGAGCACAAAATGACAAAGTTTTGCTCTAAAACATGTAAATCTGCTCTCAAATGTGAAAAATCTCAAACCAAAAGGCTTTCCTCTCAAAAATTAAACTTTGCTCTCAAACATTAGAGCATACTCTCAAATAAAGATAGGATTTTAATTCCATAATAATGAAGGAAGTTTGTTTTTCTCTCTTGGTTTCTGTAAGAACTCAGAGTCATATCCTTCAGTCTCCCCTGATCAAATCATTAAAACTTTATAGATGATGAACTCATCAGAGAAAGACAGAGGATTTGAGGGGGATGTGCAATTTTTGAAAATCAGCAAAACCTCAAAACTTTAATTTTCAGAGGAGTGTGCAGTTTTTGGTCTCTGTTGCTTTATCATTAAATAACATGATGTCTGGACCTTCAGTGTTTGTTCCTGTGACATTAATTAACTTTTACATTTATATGATTTTCACTACAATAACTTCAAGGTAATAACTGCTGTTTTTGGAGTAATTTGTTATTCAGCACAGAAAAAGGACAGCGGTCCTTTCTGCCATTCAATAAAAACATGAAGACATCATTGTGGTCCATATTGCTCAGCATTATGTTGAAAACCTGTTTCTGTTGTTATGTTGATGGTTGTGGAGACTTGGTGAACATAAAGACAGTTAATAACCATCATGTCTGCAGAGAGCAGATGTGGGGCCTAAAAACAAAGAGTCTGACAGTCTAGATCTATTTGAAGGTTGTACGTCTGATCAGTCAGTGAACATGTTTTAATGATCCATCCATCAACATCTCCATCTTTAAAATCAGAGATATAAATGTAAAATCATCAAGAAGCTCTATGGAACCAATAAATCAGTTACATGTCCCCGACTAGGTACGTAAACTGTGGAATAAGTGAAAGAAATGGAAGAACAAACATCACAGTCTATGTTCAGAGGTTTTTCATGTATTGAAACATAATTTGCATACTGTTGGTTTGTGTCACACTCTTCAGGATGTTGTATGAACATTCAGCTGTCTCTTATAATTATAAAAGAATGATCACGATCAAAACAACAAGAGGTATTCATGTTACCATGGTGATGGGACTACCTGTTGGACAGGATTGTTTTTTCACTTCCTGCTGCTGTGGCGCAGTTGTTTTTCCCTGAGCTGAAGTTTGAGGTGAGTACCACTTTTCATGATTTATTAAAATATTAGGACATTTAGGAGCAGAGGGAGGACTTCTCAGCAGGTATCAGGCTCAAAATCAGCAGCTAGACTCTTCTCTGCTGATCCTGAGTGGTGGACTGAATGACCCAGCTCCATGTGATCAGCAGAGTCCTGATCTACTTTAAGAGGAAGATGAAAATTCAACTGTGAGGAAACACTTGTGCTCTTAGTCTGACTCTTCTCTTCTGATAGAACCAGTGAGAAGGTTTCAGACCCAGCTCCCTGTGATCAGCTCAGCTCTGAGGATGTTGATGCTTAATATGATGTTGATGTCAATGACACGAGGACTTCATGATGATGATGATGATATTGGGCTGACTCGACAAAGTATTCTGTCTATAGTCTTTTTAGAAAAACTTTCTTCTTCCATCTGTCCAAATGGACCTCCAACAGTTTGTTTCTCTTTCTAATGTTGTTCCTCTAGATTCTTGCTTCTGTTGTTCCTGCTCTCAGATGTTTGTCACTTTGGACACAAATGTGAGCTAAATGACTCTGTAATATTGTGTCTTTGGTTAACATGATGCATACATTTTCTTCCTCACATTCCTACACTGCTATCTCATGACAATTTGATAAACTTTTGCCACAACTGTTCTGGTTTGGGGTCGTCCCAAAGGGAGGCTGAAGTCCACACTCTATCCAGCGCGATGGATCCAGGGAGGTTGTTCCAATGTGCTGCTCCCAGGTTTCACAGGAGAGAAGTACCGTCTTAGATTGGACTGGCAGGTTCTGTTTAAGTTGAAGCTGGAGCTTGGAGCATTGATGTCTGGATTGTACAAAAACATGATTTGTAACTAATTCCAAAAATTAAGAATTTATTGGCCAGACAAATACTATTCTGAAATTAATAACGAAAGTCCATTTACTATGAAGCAAATCTTTGAAGTCTTATAGCTTACTGGCTTAGAAAGAAAATCGGCAGGCATGTCAAAAACTCAGACAAAAAAAAGAATTAAGGATAAATAAGGGGGGCCGGATAGACATAAGACAAAGAAGAAATGTCAACGAAGAAGAGGAGGAAGAAGAAGAGAAGAGCACGTGTCTCTCTGGTTTTAAGCTGCTCACGGGGGGAAGGTCATTAGATAAGTAACAAAACTTCATCAACTTATATTTAGCCAAAATTAAGTTGTATTTTGATTAAACATCAAATATAAGCACTCTGACTGGAAAGAAAATCTCATGGTGATCAATTTGATACCAAATACTATATATCTAAAGTATAAGAAAGAATAGAACAGTCTGAATCTTATTTAAAAGTCAATTAAACAATATAGATGTGGTTAACTTAAGACATTTAAGTTAACATGCCTTTGGGATGGTATGCTACCAAAGCTGAAGGTGTAGAAATTCTATTAAAAGCATTCTTCAGTAAAACAGAGTGAAATGAAATAATGCAGGGTACAGAGTCCAGTTCCCCTGGAGGGGAAACATCTCTTCTCAGTTTCCACTGAGAGGCGCTGTTAGTTTGTCAGAAGGCTTTCACAAATAATTCAACTTATTCATAACTTTGGCATTTTTAGAGCTAAAAACACACAAGTCACATCATTAGAATGCATTTGTCATGACAGGATAAAATATCACATTGTTAGATGTGGCCATTGTTTCATTTAAAGAGTTTATAAGGTTTGTGGTTTTCTGTATGTTTCTGAAAAACATCTGAACGGTGATAAGGAGGAGCAGATGAGGGGGCCGGATGGCCAGGGAGGTCAAAAGTCAACTTAGATGCCACCTAAGAATTATTTATGACTTGTGAACAAACTCTTCTTCGGACACCTTATTAGTTCTCAGTCAGTCACTGTAATAAATACATCTCTAGCATCGAGTTAGATGTCTGATCATTGTAATTTGCAGGAATTAAAGACAGACTTGGTGGCGCCACATGTCTCTTGTGAGTTACAAGCCAGGGTCCTCCAGAGAGGGGGAGGAATGAATCAACACATTCTTGTCCTCTAAGAGTTCATCTTGCTATACAAGGCATAGACCTAACGTACTGTGGCTACAGTTAACAAAAAACTATAATTCTAATGAAAACAATACTATTTTTGGAAGCAGTGGTTGATGTGGGATTTGACAGGTGGGGGAACCCTAAAATACAGTGTTTTGGTGCAGTTGGAAAAATGACATGAATGATTACAACACACTGTATCAACCTCGTTCTCAACAGAAAAATAAAGGCCGGATTAACAGGTAAACACACAAAGCAATCTAACATGACTAATATACACAAAAACACAGCAAACTAACAGCCTAACACAGAGACCTGGACAATGACTAAAGTTAAAACAAAACCTATAGACACACAGGTGAGTGAAACAAGACAGGTGAAACACATGAGATCAACTAAAGCAGGGGTAACACCTGTGAAACTAACTACATAGGCCACACAAGGAGAAAAAAAAAGTCAAACTGAGACAAACTACACAAGATGTAATTATGTAAATCATCTTCAAATCAGTGGTAGTCTGGTTTATTCTAGTGGGTATACTCTAATGTACTCTGATGGATGTTTGCCCGTTAAGGGCCTCCATAATAATAATAAATAATAACCCAACTACATCAGCCTTTTTCAGAAATGTTTTTGTCAAACTGTCAACACACAGCAACACAATAATCTGGATATGCCAGAAAACTTAAAAATACATGAGCAATTATACAACTAAATTTTAAAATGTGCAATTGAATATGCATTATTAGCTTAGATGTGATCTTGCTTCAGTTAATTAAAAATGTTTTGTATGAATGCGTGGGCTATAAGTCCACAACACTAAAGTAAATGTAATACATAAGCAGCTGACTTGAAAATAAATGTAAACAGTGGTGATTTAAATGAGGACATTATAAGGGGGATAGATAAAACAGTCAGAATGTAACTAAGAAGTAAATCTATTCAAGTGAACATTTAAGTCAAAGCTATCATTACTTAATTTTAAAACAAGAAAATCTATAATACAACATCACTCTAAGTAATAAAAGCCAAATTGAGTTAATTTATAAATGTGGGCAGAAATATCTCACTAGAGAAATCTAAAACAGCATCATATTTGAGTCATAAATGAGAGGATGAGGATGTCAGACTCTGACTGTCACAGCCAGGCAGAGGAGAGGCTGTTTGCAGCAACAGTGAAAATCTCTGCAAACCAAAATGAACAGATGAACTGTGTTACTGTATATACAGTGCAAATTCAGTTTGGTTTAAAAAACAAAACTATGCTTATAAGGTTAAATACCTTGATGAGATAATTTAAAAAACACAAGCAGACTTCGGACAAAGGAGTTGAGCTGTTGTTTTTCATGTTCTGTGTGTGCTCGTTGAACAAGTGGAATGATATGGAACTTACTAGACAATTTCCATGGAAATCGAACTTGGGGCTCAGGTGACTGCTGGAAATTTATCATCACAATCCAGCTGGCAGCAGCATGCAGGTAGACAATGACACTTTAAAATAGTTAGGTGAGACAGTAGAGATTGCCGAAGATGTTTTTTTATGTGTTTTAGTCATGTGTGGCCTCATAACATGATGCCCATCACCTGGGAAATGATTTTCAGCTTTCTTCATGACATAGCTGGTGGTGCTTCCCCTCCCAACAGACTGATGTCACCAAACACTTGATACAGTGGGGGTCCTGTTAAAAATTGAGCTCCCATGTCCTAAATAACCCACCACAGACACAAACACACACACATACATGCGGGCTTGATGCGCATTCACAGATACAAACACCTTTTCATGGAATAAAATGCCCTTTCGAAGCACATATCATGTCTGTGAAACTTCAGAGATGAAGGGCTCTGTTGTCATGGTAACCAACAGTCACAGACATTACAGGTGCTCTCACTTTGGCTCAGTTTTCTTCTGGGGATTGAAGCCTTTTGACAGTGTCGAACAACTCCTTGTTTCCCTGCAATCATAAGAGCTACGTAAATAGCAAACACATCGTGAGCGTTTGAAAAGTCTTGGGATTGTGAATATGTAATTTTTACGAAGACAGTGTGAAAAATGACAGATTTATCGTGATTTAAATAGTCAGTCAAAAAGAAGGAGAAAGTTTCAGATTACAATGGTTGGCTATCTTCATGGACTTTGGGGGTAACAGTTGGATCTCATTTATTTTTCAAAACAGTTAGAGCTTCAACATTTGGTTTATATGAGGCCCAGGACCAAAGACTCGCCTTCTGTGAAAACAGTTTTTACATTTGATGTATTGTTTTGGTGTTATCGCGACTTGTTCGCGATTTTTTTCAGGTTCAATTCCTGAGTCCCCCACCAGTCTGAGTGATGTCATTCTCCATGAGGAGCAGGCTCATTTTCTTGTGACTTTGGCCAATGCAGGGCAGATTTAAAGATTTGCTGACCAAAAACCATGAACCTTACCACCATTCTGGATATATTTCTGGAAAGAGGAGAAGAGGGACTGCATTTAGAAGTTGAATAATCCCTCTAGGTGAAAGCATGACAAAGCAGTAGTGGTTTGAAATGCTGTTTTTTTTCACAGTTTTTTTGCAAATAACTCGGTCACATTTTCACAAAGTTCTTATAAAAGTCATACAAAAACTAGACAATTCCCACGGGAATCATGAGTGGGGCTCGGGCAGCTGCCGGGCTTTATCTTTTTAATACAGGCCAGCCTCAAGCAGCATTTCAGCTGGATGACATGCTGAAATAGTTCTGGGGATGGCAGGAGACTTCATTCATGTGTTTAAGTCATGTGTGGCCTGATTAGCTGATGATCATCAACTGGCACCTGAACTTGAGCTGTGTTCTTGATATACTTGTTGATGTTTCCCCTCCCAAACAGACTCATGTCACCAAGTACTTTATGAGTGGAGGTCCTGTTCAAACTGAGCTACAATGGTCTTTATAAACAAACACACACAAAAACCTACATCTGTGCTTCGCACGCATTACAAAAAACAGGCACACACTATATGTTTATTGGTGGAGATTCTGTGTGAAGACAAGTTTCTTTTAACTCCATTAATACACACAACATACACACACACACACACACACACACACACACACACACACACAAACACACACACACACACACACACAGACATGCACGCTGCATGTACAATTAAACACATAAACACACACTATGTGTTTATTGGTGGAGATTCTGTGTGAAGATAAGGTCCCTTTAACCCATATACACACATACACATATATGTGCTTCATGCATCTAACCTCATTCTGGGCTAACTGAAGTGAAATTTAGGCAAAAATATGCAGCTGGGACAGTGTTGCTGAAATAGTTAGTTCATAGTTCATAGTTCATAGTTCATTATATTCATTTGTCCCTTGAAGGGCGATTTGGTTTGCAGTGGATTCACATTCAAACATAACAACATAAAAAACATACATTATAATATGAGCAGTATAGACATTGGTGCACAGTTAGTTCCAGTACAAAAAAGTAGATCAACATGGTGGACTTATCAAATCAAGCTGTGCTCCTGATCAAAGAGAAGGACGGTAAGTGACAGACTGCTGGTCAGCAAATATACAGTAGCTGCATAATCAAGTGCACAGTTAACATTACAAACAAGTAAAAGAGAAAGAACAGACTACTGGTCAGCAAATATACAGTAGCTGCATAACCAAGTGCACGGTTAGCATTGAAATCAAGTAAAAGAGAAGGAACAGACTACTGGTCAACAAATATACAGTAGCTGCATAACCAAGTGCACGGTTAACATTACAAACAAGTAAAAGAGAAAGAACAGACTACTGGTCAGCAAATATACAGTAGCTGCCATTGGTAAAAGTGATTGTGTGATTACCTCCTCTTCTCCTTGGCATTTAAAGAGCAGATGGAGAGAGGCACAAAGGAAAATTTATATCTGTTTTTAGTAGCTGGAGGAACAGTAAGGCGGAGGCCAGAAGAAGGAAGCTTATACTCCTGGTTCAGAGGGTGAGTTTCATCTCTACGAATGGACTTTGCTTTCTTAAGCAGCTGAGTGTTATAAATTTCCTCCAGGCTGCTGAACTTAACCCCAGCTACTTTGGAAGCAATGCGCACAATTCTTCCCAGGGAGTTTTTGTCCTTGACAGCAAGGTTTCCGCACCAACACACGATGCAAAATGAAATAACAGACAATAAAAGCACAATAAAACATTTTCATCAGGCTTCTGTCCACCTGGAATTTGGCGAGCTTCCTCAGACAAAAGAGGTGCTGCTGACCCTTTTTACAGAGCAGTTCTCATCAAATTTGAGCGAGTTATCTATTATAGTGTCAAGATATTTGTAGCTGCTCACCAGTTCAACTCGCTGATTATGAACGACACTACAATTAGGAACCTGGGACATACGTCTAAAATCTTCCTAGAGACTTCCTTTGTTTTAGAAGCATTGATTTGTAAGAAGAATTCATCGCACCAGGATACAAAGTA
Source organism: Scarus forsteni (assembly GCA_036419115.1). NCBI lineage: Eukaryota > Metazoa > Chordata > Actinopteri > Labriformes > Labridae > Scarus > Scarus forsteni. The sequence goes on along the minus strand of JAZDUH010000484.1, from coordinate 274,042 downwards.
ATCAAGGACCTGGCCGTGACTAACCTCCTCATCATGGAGCAGGCTGACGATAACAGAGTCATCTGCATACTTAATAATGAATCTGTTTGTGTGATTACTACAACGGTCATTACTATACAAGATGTAAAAAAGTGCAGACAAAACACAACCTTGAGGTGAACCAGTTGAGGATGATAGAAGGCTGGACAATGTTCCATTCACTCTTACTTGCTGTGATCTATTAGTGAGGAAGTCAAGAATCCAGCCAACAAGACACGCATCCAGACCAAACAAATCCACAAGTTTATCGACTAGGATGTGAGGCTGGATCGTGTTGAAAGCTGATGAGAAATCAAAGAAAAGGAATCTGACATGATTCTTACTGCCCTCAAGATGCTTGTACACAAGGTTAAGTAAAGTAGCTGTGGCATCTTGAACACCTCTATTCTTTCTATAAGCGAATTGGAGAGGGTCTAGTAGATGCTCAGTTTTTGCTTATATTTTTGTTTTTACTAACTTCTCGAACTGTTTCATCACTGTGGAGGTGAGTGCCACAGGCCGAAAGTCATTCAATGTCATGGGATTTTTTGTTTAAGCAACAGGTACCACAATAGAGTTCTTCCATAGGGATGGCACAGTCTGAAGAGAGAGAGACAAGTTAAAAATGTAGTTTAAAATAGGACCAAGTTGTTCAGTGCAAGTTTTTAACAGGCGGCTGCTTATATGATCAGGGCCTGGGCTTTTCTTTGGTTTACATTTTTTAAAACACTTAATTACATCTTCCCCATCAAAAAAAGAATTTAAAGGAGGAGCGGTTTTTCAGCTCAGTGTGTTTTCCACGGAAATCAGAGTCATCAAATCTTGCATAAAAATCATTAAGGCTCCTAGCTAGTTCAAAATCTGAATTGTAACCGCTGAGCTGAATGTTTTTCCGGCTACATTCTTTCACCCCATTGTTTTCAAACTGTCCCAAACAGAACCCAAGTTATTTGTTTTAAGCTGACTCTCGATTTTATCCTTATAACGTCTTTTACAGGCTCTGATTTCATATTTGATTTCTTTCTGCAAGTTATACAAATATGATCTATTCCCTTTCCTGAAGGCTGTTTTCTTTCGGTGTAATAAATCTGAGCGTTTTAGAAACCCAAGGCTTGTTGTTAGGATATGTTTTCACCGTTTTAACAGGAATAACACAATCTTCGCAGTGTGTAACTCAGCTGCTCACGACATCCGTAAGTTCATCTATGTCGGCAGAAGACTCAATGAATGTGTTCCAGTCAGCGGCATCAAGACACCCTTGCAGAGTGAGGCAGGCATCATCGTCCCAGGTCTTCACTCTGAGGCTCTGCACTTTGCCTCGCTTCAGTACAGTCGATAGACAGGTAACACTGTAAAGGTGGCAATTGACTTCATTCATTTGTTTTGGTCCTGTGTGGCTTGATTAGTTGAGTAACAGCACCTGGCAGCTGACCCAGAGATAATTAAGGACTCTGTTGTTCTGGTAACAGGAGCAGGTGCAGCCAGAGTCAGTCACTTTGGGTCACTTTTCTCAAGCCATTTTCATGCCTACTGACAGTGTCGAACAGCTGCACGTTGCTTCGCAACTATGAGAAATACATCAATAAAACCACACCGTGAGCGTTGGACAGGTCTTGGGATCGTGAATATGTAATTTGTTATGAAGATAGTGTGAGAAATGACAGAGTTATTGTGATTTACAAACAGTCTGGCCAACATGGGGACTTCATGTCAGGTTTGAATGGACGTCTATGGGAGAGGTTGATGGACTTTGGAGGAAACGGCTGGCTCTCATTTTATTTCAAAATGAGTTACATTTGGTTTTATATGAGGCCCAAGAGTTGGATATCCATTTTTCTGACAAAATAATTCAGATTCGATGTACATTGCCATTATTGCAATTTGTTTGGAAATTTCTGGAGTTAAGAAAACAGGTCTGAAAACAGGGCTGTAATCGTTTGAATTCTGCCTTCTAAATAGAGATTTTCCACATTTGTGTGGATGACATATGGTTTCATGACATTTTGCTTTGGCTTAATTTGAACTCCGAGGATGAGGACATAGAGACACAAAAGAAGAACAGAGAAATAAGGTCTTGAAATAATACCATAGAAAAACCATCATAGAAATATGACCAAAAATGAGGTCACAGAAATACAACAATAGACATAAGACCATGTCTTCAGACCATCAGAGTTTGTTGTTAACACTCTGCTCTCTTACTCCATCACAGCTGGCAGACAGCAGGGGGTGCTCTGCAATGGACCAGACTGAAGAACCAGAGGAGATCAGATCATCTAAAGCCAGTCTGAGTGAAGAAGACCAGGATCTGAGGTGAGATGAAGATCTGCAGCCATCACACTCTGACACCATCATCATCATCCCCATCCCCATCAGTCCATTATAGATAAATGTATTAGCTAAACAGTATTGATTTAGAGATCAGTTCAATAACAGCTCACTGTGTCTGATGGAGATTATTTTTGTTTGTATCAGGATGAAGAGACCAGATTCTCCTGAGCCCGGCAGTGCGTCCTTGAAGAGTGACCAATCCAAAGGTCATCTGATTCTCTTTAAGGGAGATCGACCTGCTGACACCAGGTGAGAATTTAGAGAAATTATGAACTTAGACTTACACGTTTTAGCCTCTCAGAGGTGATGAAGATGTTGTTTTTTGTATCAGGATGAAGAGACCAGATTCTCCTGAGCTCAGTGGCGTGTCCTTGAAGAGTGACCAGTCCAAAGGTAAACTTATTCTCTTTGAGGGGGATCGACCTGCTGACACCAGGTGAGAATTTAGAGAAATTATGAACTTAGACCTACATGTTTTAGCTTCTCAGAGGTGATGAAGATGTTTGTTTGTATCAGGATGAAGAGACCAGATTCTCCTGAGCCCAGCGGTGTGTCCTTGAAGACTGATCAGTCTAAAGTTCTTCATATTCTTTTTAAGTGGGAACAACTTGCTGACACCAGGTGAGAACTTAGAGAAATTATTAACTTTGACCTACATGTTTTAGCCTCCCAGAGGTGATAAAGATAACTGTGTTTCGTGGGATGAAGAGAACATACTCTTCTGAGCTCAGTGTTGTGTTCATGAAGAGTGACTGGTCCAAAGATCATCCTATTGTCTTTATGGGAGATCCACCTGCTGATGACAGGTAAACCCGTGTTACCATCAGACTGTCTTTACACATTAATCTTCCAGTTTGATTCTGGTCGGGCAAATTGCTCCTGTTTTTGACCCTTGAATGAATTGTGAGGGCTGGTTAAGCAGAAGGCAGGAATTATAATCCATTTTTCTAAAAACAGCTGGAGTTTAGAGCTCCATCTAATGAAGTAAATTAATGCAGTGTGACCGCTCGCTGTGAGCTTCTGGATCTGCTTCACCTTTTATGACCAAAGAAATGAAACAGAAGATCAGAATAAATGGTTGGTTGGTTGGCTGGTCCAAAGACAAGGTCAGACTTCTGGGGTTTTCACATCATGTCATTTTTTTGAGAGAGTTCCCTGTATAGTGACGTATGTGCTCAGGTGTTTCCCTTGGCCTCCGCAGTGACCTTTATTTACACAGACCCAGGAGCTGTTTTTACACTGTGAATGATCATCAAATGTCTGACCACTGGTAAAATGATTCAGGGGGGGATCTTCCTCTGGTTCTCCTCATATACACGTATATTTGCACCTGTACGTTTGAAAGCTGTGCCACGGGTTAAGACCCCCGTACTTTACCTACCCAGTCCAAATGGGGAGCACTCTGTTCACTAAGCAACCAGACAGGACCTTCCAGAGGTCCAGGGGAGGCAGAGTCCAGAGGACAGCAGGTGCAGAGCCACGGTACAGAGAATTGCAGTTGGAATAGACTTTGTGCTCCCTCTGTGGTAACAATCATAGACTGAGCCTACAGAGTTCATCAGCTTTGGGTTGACAATAAATTGGGATAAACAAACTTAAAAACACCACACTACAAAATAAAACAACTCAATTTAACAACACACATGACCCAGGCTATAGTTCCGCCAAATGAAAACAGTTTTATGACTCCGCCTCTGGGCGTATTATCTCAGAAGAGACAAGGAGGGGTACTTCGCTGCCAGGAGAGGTGAAGTGTACTTCCACCATTCTGCGTGTCTCATTGAGCCTCCTCTCCCTATAGCTCTCTCTCTCTCTGCTTCACTCTGTCCACGTCCTCGGGTAGCCCAGTCCCGCTGTTGCTGCTGAGGCACTGTCGTCTCAGGTCACCCTGTCACTTCAGTTGGCTTCCCCTGTGCCTCCTGGTACTTACAAAAGAACTGCAGGCAGCGACCTCCACGTCTAACTCTGCCCCGCTCCTTACACTTTACCGTCATCTCTGTCGTCTCCGCACCACTGCTCCCCTGCACAACTGCACTTACTCACCCCAATCACCCCGAAGAAAAGACCATGCTCCTTATATAGCTATGCTTCATTCAGCCCCACCAGGTGTTTTCAATCAGGCATTCTGTTGTGAAGCAGGAGAGGGGAGGTAACACCCACAGTCAGTCACACCCACACAAGCACACTCTGTGACAGCTGCATGTCTTTAAAATAAGATCTTGTTCTATTAGTTGATTTGGTAAACCAGTGTGAATATTTAAACAGCTTCTGCTGTTGCCTCGACCATAAAAAGAGATGGATTTATCTTTGTCATGTATTTATCAAAACTGAGTTTGAGACACTGCTCCTCACTTTCTGTGGAGAATGAATAAGAATGATGACTCTTATCTTCATCTGCCTTTTTATAGACTTAATGTTGGTCAGATTTGGTCAGAAGCTCAGCTCAGCAAAAGACAAGGATCACCTTATAGGAATAGTTCAGTATTATGGCGAGCTTAGGTTTTTAAAAAACGAGCCAGATATGAGACAGCTTTGGCCGTTAGCAGCACAAACACTTGCTGGGCCTTTGGTGTCACTCAGCATCTTATTTGGCTTTTGGCTTTGAACAGTGTACACTCAGGTAACAGCGGTCTCTCTCTCTGCGTACACCATAACACCGGAAAAACTTAACCACAGAACAACAAAACATGCCCCAAAACTTCCACAGCTCACCAAGTCCAACACAACAATCCTGCCTGCAGTGAACTCATCCTGTAGGCCGTCACTTAGCCCCGACCTCAGGGGCTTTGTTGTTCCTGACAACCTCAATATCCAGTACATAGTCCCTAAGGTGCTGGGGACACAAACGGGTGCGTGATGGTTTGGGATGTAGCCATGGGCATTGAGTAGCAGGGCAGTTGACTGTGAGCTGGTTGCGAGGGTCCACCAGGCTCATCTTCATGTGCAGAGGATGGGGCGAGAAGGTGATAAGGAGCCAGACAGTCCCAATGCAGCACCACCATTCGCCTCTACCCTGGCATACACTGCCCGTACACCACCTCTGAGAGTCTTGCTTTAACCTTGCCCAATCCCTGCCAGTGGCTTCAGAGTTTGGGTGTAGTCCCTTCTTTCTGATATGACAGTACACCCACACTTGGTCCCCAGGTGCAAATGCCGAAGACCATGTCCACCGGTGCACGGAGCCCTCGACTGAACATCAGCGCAGCAGGGTTACACTGGCTGGATTCCTTGACAGTGGTCTGATAGGCTCACAGGATCATGGGTAGACGTCGGTGCGAATCTCGTTGGTGTTGACTGTGAGGATGGCTAGCAGTGTGGCCAGGGTATGGTGAAATCCTTCCACCAGTCCATCGCTCTGGGGATGCAGGGGTGTGGTTCTGGTCATCTCTATACCCAAATGGCGGCAGACCTGTCTGAAGACCTGAGACTGGTCACTGTGGAGCTCTTCTGAAGCCCCGAAGCAAGCAAACATTTCTTTAACCAGCCTCTCTGCTCTGGTGCTTGCCCTCTGGTCCTGTACTGCATAGGCTTTGTGCCACTTGGTGAAACAATCCATGGCCACCAAGATGTAGCAATTACGAGAATCAGTGAGTGGAAAGGCCCCAGGATGTCTACCCACACTCACTCCATTGGGGTAACGACCATGTATTGTTGAAGTGGGGCATGAGAGCGTTGAGAGAGCCCCTTTTTAGGAGTCACAACAATTTTTTTAGCTCCACATCTCATGAGCAGTAGAACCGCTGTCTCAGCCGGTGTAGGATCTTTGTGTTGCCGAAGTGCCCTGCCCCCCCTAGCCATGGACCATCTGTAGAACCCATACACGAAGGTGACGAGGAACCAGCAACTGTAGGAGGTCACGTCCCTGATCCGGAGCCTGCCTCCTCCGATAGAGTTCGCCATTCTGGGGTTCGATCTTACTCCACTGGGACTGATATGACTTGGTGTCCAGCCCCAATGGCGACACCTAAACAGCAGCACCAACACTTGCTGGACCTTTGATGTCACACGTCTTTTTAGCTTTGAACACTGTACGGTCATCCCTGACAGGTAACAGCCGTCTCTCTCCTTCTGCGTATGTACACCATAACACCGGAAAACTTTAACCACAGAAAAACAAAACATGCCCCAAAACTTCCACAGTCCACCAAGTCCAACACAATAGTCCAGCCTGCAGCGACCCCTTCCTGCGGGCCTTTACATTATTTTTGAATTGGGGTTGTATGACCTTCATATAGCCACTAAGTACATTAGATGAAGTATAAAGTTCTCTCCTCCCTCACACCTCTCTCCCATAGACTGTAAAAAACATGGACGCCATGATGCAGGGCTAAAATTGAAGCCTCCACGAAAACTGCTCCCCCTGGTGACTGGCTGCAGTATAGGTCAAAAATCCGTCTCCCCCATTCATCTGGACGGGCCGAAGTGAAACTTCAAAAAATTATTACACCTCGTAGAAATATTTCTCCCATCCGTATGCTGTGGTGACATTAAAGTATTATTGGGCTGCGTGTTTTCCAAATCCTCTTTTTTCTGAAAAGTTTCTTTTTTATTAGTTATTAGAGTTTAAAAAAGACCGCGGTCTACGGCAGCTTGACAATGATTGTGTACGGCGTATGCTGAGGAGTGTTGCGACCGTTTACGACAGCTGCATCCGGATTATGGCCCAAATTCTCTACTGGCTGCACAATGGCGGCGCCCTGACGAGGGATATTCTGGCTTCAAATCCGTTACACCGTGGAAGGCGGAGCCATGCTATCCAGTTCTTATAATACATCCATGCTCTCTCCTGGTCTGCCTGTTAACAACAATCTTGTTTTCCAGAAACATCACAGGCAAATGCACAATATGTCAATAACAGTGGGATCTCCACTGCTAAGTTTACCTTCCCGGCTTACCTTAACACAAACGAAAGGGCCATACCCTTACGAAAGAATAATATATTGCAGTATATTGGAAAATATCATGTCATATATTTGGTAATATATTCCCATATGGGCCATTCTACCGAATTTGTCCAAAGTGCAGGGTTGGAATTTTTTTTTTTTTTAAAGTGTTCTTTTTTCCCAAAATTTTGTCCATACATATGTTGTACCATATCTAAGGTACATATATCTTGTATAGTGCAGTCAGTATTCATATTTTAATTTATGCTTGTTCTTGAAATGTTTTTTCTACTCCCAAAATGTGTCACAACCGAAACACAGCAACACACTGCAATAAAAGGTATTATATTAATCTGTTCATATTGTACTTCCATGCCCCCTCTGAAGAATATTTTTTTACAAATTTTTCTTGAAGGGTTTTACAACATAATCAATAAAAATTATATTTTAAACATTTTTCAAAGTTCAATTTCTAAGACTCATCAAAATCAAAATCCAATCTTTTCTTGTAAAATGAATTCCACTGATTATATACATCTCAGAGTTAATGAGTTATGAAACTGAACATACATTTAAAGAATAGTCATCATAAAATGTTAGTTGATGACTCAATATCCTTTATTTTTTACAAAACACCCAGTGTTTCGGTTGTGACTGCACCGTTTCGGTTGTGACTGCACTATTTTGGTAGTGACCACTATTTTTTGTTTACAAGGTTGTATCATATTCCCTCCACTTTATTGCTTAATATTAACTTCAAACATGTCTTACATTGGGAATATTATGAACACAAATGTTTATAATCAATCAAATGACATTTACTTTGAAGGCTAGCATTAGCCTACTCAAACATCACAACGCATCTACTGTAACATTAAAAAGTAGTTTAAGCAGTTAAAGCAGTTTTTTCTGTCACAAATAAACAATGATTTTTTTTTACACATTAAACATTCCTGAATGTATTGACTTCTGCCAAACAGTTGAGCTGGGAGTTAGAGGGTCAAACATGAGTTATAATTATTGAACATTCTGAAGATATTGCTTTTAAAGGTGCTATGAGGAGAATCTATTACTGGCGACACTAAGACTCTGCTACCCATGAGCACGCACGGCAACTATCGTAATGCTGGGTTCCAGTAACCTCAGAACTGGGAGTGACATCATCTCTGACTTATCGGCGTTCGAGTTGAAGTCGGAAAAAAACATGCCGATCTACCAGGCTATTGTTAGCTGTTGTTAGCACGCCCTGTGTTGTTGTATGAAGAATGTGAGTATCACTATGGCAACATTTTTGTAAATATAAGTCTAACAATACTATGGCTGCGGTCGAATAGTCACCTCCTAAGCCCTTTCCTATCTACTTTTCCTTAACCCTGATGGAAAACGTCATGAGGTTAAGGAAAGGAGAAAGGAGAATTCAGAAGGACTTAGGAAAGGAATACTGCCGTGCAGAGAGAATCCGACTACACTTTCACTACGCTTCGTCATCATGTGACGGCGGAAGTTACTGCTAAGGTGAAACTACAATTTTCTGAAGGTGGACTACAAAAGACGCATCATAGAAGTGCTCACGTATCATGACAATGTTGTTCCTTTAGACAACATTGAACATAATAACCTGGTAAAAACTGCATCTGCATAACTGATGTTGGAAGTGAGGATTTAAATAAATCTGTCCTCTCATTATCAACATGAACACCAACCAGTGCATGAAAATAAATGAACTGAAGGAAAGAAAGGCATACATTGTTAAGACCGCAATCTAATGTGTCACAATCTCAGCCTCAGCCTCAGTCTCATCCGCAGCCTGTCACTCAATGCTCCACTCTAATCAGTCCAGACTCACCTCACCTGTGTTGCTGTTCACACCTGCACCTCGTCTCTGGCAATCAAGCCAGCTACTTAAGCTCCAGCTCCACACTCAGTCGTTGTCAGACTGTCGTCGCACTCATGCTGAGAAGTCCAGACTTGTTTCCCGGATTGATCACCCGTTGCCGACAAGTTTCGTCCCAGACTCTGCCTCATACGCCTGACCCTCGGCTTGACTCCAAGGTATCAACTAGCTTCTGTCCTGCATTCACCCGCCTGTCTGAATCCCTGGCTTTCGATCCTGCTTCTGTCTCCTGTTGCCGAGTCCTGTCTGCTCTACGTTGTGAACCACGTCTGGTATCTGATCCTGCTCCCGTCTCCTGTTGCCGAGTCCTGTCTGCTCTACGTTGTACCGTCCGCCTGGTATCCGACCCCCTGCCTGTCTTCGACAACGTGAGTTCGCCTGAATCACATCCCCGAGTGTTCCTCAACGCCTCAGCTCGTCTGTGTGTGAGTCCAGCCTGCATCACCTCCTTCTGTAAAGACTGTGTGAGCTTCTGTCAGTGCATCTCCTGGGTGGCTCAGTCGGTAAGGCGTCCGACTGCGGATCGAGCTGTCGCGGGTTCGACCCCCGCTCAAGCCACAGCCTGTTTTCTGTTTAAACTGTGTGGGTCTCAGTTTTGGACTCCTTCTGCGTGTTGCAATCCAAGAAGTGTCCCTCTCCTAAGTTTGCTGTTGCGGGTTGAAGCCCCGCTCAAGTCACAGCTACACCTCTGTAAAAACTGTGTTCAGAAAAGTGTCCCTCTCCTAAGTTTGCTGTTGCGGGTTGAAGCCCCGCTCAAGTCGCAGCTACACCCCTGTAAAGACTTTGTGAGCCCCGCTCAAGCCGCAGCATCTCCCCTGAAAAGGTTGAGGGAACCGGCGTCTGAACAGCTCTGGGTTAGCTCAGTTGGGAGAGCGCCCGCCTGCAAATCTCCTGGTCGCGGGTTCGCACCCCACTCTGAACTGTTTCTGGTCTTGGTATTTAATAAAGCCTGTTCATTGCTCACTTCACCTACTTGCTTCTGGGTCCTCACTACCACCGTCACATAATGGTGTACGAATGATTAATACTGAACCATGTTTAAAACATAATCAACATCAAATGTCTCATATCCTGCTCTCTTCAAATAATCAGACTACTGGAAAGTTAAGGCAGGTTTTGGTAAACTTTAGAAAGGATGAACAGCAGAGGGAACTCAGATGGTCTGTGTGATTTGTTCGTCACTATTCGGTTGGATTCGGAAGCAGTCGGAATACGCGCTGTTTATAAAAGCTGTTGCCACGGTGAATTGTGGGACAGAATAATCTCCTCTCCTTTCGTAAAGGATGGTCCGGTGTATCCTATGGTAAAGGAGATAATAAAGGAAGCGCTGAGCCACCTTTCCTATGCATTTAAACTATTCGAACAGCTCTAATCACAAACTACTTCCGGTTCATTTCCCTCCGTTAGGATAACCTTGCATAGCAGATGGGCCTGCCTGATTCAGTTCCTGAAATCCTGCAGATCCCCATCTTGCAGCGCACCGTAAACCAATGGATTCACTCGGCTAAAATTTTAACGGCCCAATCAGGGAAAAGAGGCGGGAGCTGCGGGAAGCGCGGAAGTGACGAAAAGGCGTGATGTCAGCAGACGGCTACCCAATTTGTACTGCGCATGCGCGACAACTGCATCACTTCGCGAAATCTGCCCTCCTCAGAAGTTTCGTTTTAGTGTAAGAGGATAGTATAAGGCCGTTAGCTGTTAGCCGCTAAGTTAGCGGCTAACGGCTAACTTTAGCTGCTACACACATAAGCTACGTCATACCGGGGCTTGATGTGGATTGGCCTGTGGTGAGTGTGTCAATCAGAACGGTCGTCCAATCTTCTTCTTCTTCTTTGGTTCGAACGGTCGTCCAATCGCTAGCTACTGATTGTTTTGAAGGTCCCGCCTCTGAAAGCTAATCAGAAGAGCAGCTACCCAGATGAACTTGTGAAATATTTCCGTGGCGGACATATGAAACTATCCATCTGGCATGTCAGGTTACCGTTAGGAACCTTCCTAAGCAAAAATGACTTTTCGACCGCAGCCCCTGTATACAGCTGATCTCGAGCAACACACCCCAGTCAGAAGTGCAAATAAATGGATTATTACAGGAGCTAAATAACTGTTCACACTGGGGGCATCCATCTTCCATTGTCAACTCGGGGGTGGCGAGGTTTCACTGAGTTCCCAGCAGGAAATTTCCACTTCGGGGGACGTTTCAGTTGTAGTCTCCTACTCGAAACTCAGAAATTCCAACTTCCTACTACAACTGGAACACACCACAAGCCAAAGCGTGTGTTTGTTGTGATGCTAAATGAATGAGAGTCGGACCCTCCTCAGAACTCTGCATTGCTTTACAACTTCTTTTTTCAACAACTTACAGGATGCAAAGCAACGAGGTACTGTATCTCTTTCTAGTTACGTAGCGGTAGTTTTTGATGTGTGACAACAAGCAATTTTTAGAAAACAGTATTGTAGTTTTGTAGCTGGCCATATATCACTACTTACAGCTTGGTGCTCTGAGACGTATCAGAATAGTATAAATATACTCTAGTTTTAATTGTCTTGTTCCTGAAGTTGAGTATCCAGGCCAGTCCAGTCCTGTCCGACCCGACCGCAAGGCTAAGGAATAGCATTTATAGGTAACCTATTTTGATGCTATAAAACTCATCTTAAAGTGTGTATTTCCATCAGGCATATATCTAAAAGTGAGACTTTTTGTAATTATTTAGAAACTCCTCACAGTCCCTTTAAAACATTTTTAAAAAAAAATACACACACCAGAAAGTGTTATGCAAGAACTTTAATGAACTTAAAACAAAACAAACAACTTCTTAAGAATAACGTGATCAACACCCTTGGGCTAAAAGTCTAGTTTTTCAAATATTTTGTTTTGCCATATTGGTGTTTTTGTCATTTCTCCCTGTTGCTTTCTCCTGATGCTTTATAATATAAAACATGAATCAGCATTATCTACATGTTTTAAGAGGTAATAATGATCAAACATTGACTTAAGTGAGTGGACCATTACATGTTGTCACAACCGAAACTCTACCATCTGTTTCGGTTGTGACAATTTTAGATAATTTTAGCTAATAACTAAAAAATGCTACTAAGCACATGGCCAGCAAATGGATGTTTGAACAGGTGTACACCCATAAAAACATAATGTGTTGCATTAAACCTCCAAAAGTTTACCTAATTACAGAGAATATGTGTTTGGTAGTGACAATTAAAAATGTTCCATACAGATTTTCAGATTTTGGAACACATTTACTCCAAAATGATGAGAGGTAACTACTCACCATGATGCCATGAGGTAGAGGGATGCTGAGTCTCTGCCTGGTCAAAAATGTAGGGGTGTGGCTAAAACCAGGCTCAACCTACGTGGTAAAACTATCAGTGTTTCGGGTGTGACATGAAAGCGTGGGACAGCATTTTTTTAATGATCTTTTTAAATTAAAAAAATAAACCCACAAAACATCCAAATCTTTTCAATGCTGTTTAAAAGAAATCAACAAGATATTTTAAAAAACATCATTGAAAAAAAATACAAAATTGTTTTAAGTATTATTTCCATAGGTCAAAATTTAGGGCTTAGGGGTTGGGACAACCACTTCCCAATAGAAAGTACACTGTAAATGATGATTTTGTATATATTTAGCTTATTACTATCTATTTGCTGTCTTGTGTGTTAAATAGATCATAACAGAATCTTAGTAAATATGCAAAGTCTGAATTCTTAATTGTTTTGTTACATAGTTTTTTTTAGTGTGGGACCACAGTTTGGACAAATTCGGTAGAATGGCCCATATATGAGATTTAGTATTTATGTTTTCCAATATATTGCAATATATGGAAAGTGGCAATCATTTGTATATTTTGCAATATATTGCAATATATTTCATGAATATATAATGTATAATATACGTGCCCTCAATATATTATTCCATGTATATCAATATTGGTACATATATTTTTCTTTCGTAAGGGTAGGTTGGCAAAGGGCTGATTATATTTAGCTTACTGTTAAACTTCTCTTCCTGAACACACAAAAACTACAAATTAATTTCATTTTGTGAGGATTCACCCCTGCTCTCAGTGTCTCCCCCCCTCCCTTCATTCTTCTCTGCTGCCGTGGCGCCTCTCTTCTTACTCCTCTGCTGCCATGCACCTGCACGTGATCACCAGCAGCATATAAGTTCCATGGAGCCACCTCATCCTCGTGGGTGGATTTCTTCACATCCAAGTTGGTTTCTTGGCTGTTTGTTCTCATGTATGTACCTCTCTGCTTGGCTTTTAGACATTGTTCTTCCTTTGGAGTTTTTGCCTGTTTGGAAGAGTTTTTTTCAATGTGCCTACTGAAATCGCTGTTGGATACTTACATCTCTTTTCTGCTCCTTCTCTGGACAGTGTCTCATTGAGTCTCCACACTGCCCACCTGTAAATACTCACTTTTTTCACTGAAAACTCCCTCACAAACTCTAGACTGTCCCCTTCTCTTGTTGTTTTGTAGCTATGTTCAATAAATCTCTGCAAAACATGATTTGTCTCATTCTTCAGCTTTGTGTCCAACACTCACACACCTAGTGGAAGTATATCCTGACCGTAGCAGTAATTAGCATTAGCAGAACAATGCTACGTGATGGACAAATAGCCGGTGTGTCCAACAGATAAAGATCATGTTATAACTCTCAATGCTGAGTCACTTTGATTGTCTTCATGCTGAGTCATTTAATCTCCCTGTTTTTTTTTAATCCACAGAGTTGAGCAGGGAACATCTGAACTCCTCAGTGATGAACCCAAACAGCATGATTTAGACCTGGACTCAATATTTATGGTGAGATCATCACACAATGTATCTTAAAGATCTTGTTGAGCCATACATCGCTTCTAAAGCTTTCGGTTCAGGCCAGTTCACACTGGGTTCCTCCCTCTCCATCTCTCTGTTTCTCTGACTCTCTCTCAGTCCTTTTTCTATATCTGCTTTTGCCCCTTTTGATTTCTCTACTGTACTCGTCTCTGGTTCTTGCCTTGAAGGCCACATGGGATCCTTAATGTAGACTGCCTTAAAAAACACTACAACTTGCTTATGGACCTCATTCTGCAATACTAGTTTTGGAACACTAGGAAGACCCACATAATCATTGAGCTGTGATTTATTAACAGAGTCCTATTCAAGTAGTTCCTGCAATCCAAGTGTCACATTATTAGTGTGATTGACAAATTCATGGATGTCTCTTGTCTATGCTTCACTAGTGTATCATAGAAATGCCAAGTGCTAGGTTTAACATAAATCATATCTGCTGTAGAACAAGTAGGGTCAAAATGTGAGCCCATAAAGATGTGAGTAAATAGTGCTATACATTTGTGTCCAGTTAGTGGTGGAGGAATACTGTATCTGTTCTGTGGACTTGGACTCAACACTTTTGCTGATTTTAGTCAAATATCAATATCAGTGGACAGCGATCAGCAGATCTCCTGCTGCATCCTAGATGTTCCAAAATGCCACTTCAATGTAATACATGAGGGTGATTAGACAAATACTGCAAATCGTTGTTTGTGTAGTAAGTCATGATGGCCCTTACAAGCTTCAATTACTGCAATTACAAATATTTGGCCTTTCCTTCAAGCCCCATTCCATAATCTTTAGAGTTAATGTTAACTCATATTAACTTCAGAGAGATTAACAAAATTAAATTAATTCCAACAAACAGCTGTCCATAGAAAGTATAAGTAGATAGTATATACAATCACCGGAAAATGTAGTGTAGGCTTTGTGTTCATGTCCAGACTGGCAGGAGGTGCTGTAGACTGTAAGCAATAACTACTCCATCGAGACCAACTTGTGACCCAGCAGCGTTAAATACAGAAGAGGGTAGTTACAGAACAACAATAGGATTTGTCATACAGTTCAGTTTAGTTCAGTTCAGAGCTCAAATTACAGAAAGTGGTATCAGGGAAGAGCACTGACGACACGATTTCCAATATGGAACTGTCCATCTGGCATGTTAGGTTATTGTCTCAACCCAGCTTGCTACTGTCCGTCGCCCATATATGTAGCATATATCAAGCCTGCTCTACTGTAAAGTGTCTCGAGATTACACAGGTCATGAACTGGCACTTTACAAATAAATATTAATAAATATTAATTGATCGACTGATTGATTGATTGATTTACTGTAACAAACTCCATGATCTTCAGATTTGATGGTCCACCATCATCCAGTCTCTGTGCTGGTCTGTTTTAGAAGACTGTGATCTACACATTTAATCTCCACTCTGTCATTGTTCTCTAGCTGCTGGAGGAGGACATCATCACCTTTGTGAAGAACCAGCTGAGGAGAATTCAGAGAGCTTTACGTCCAGATTACCCAGAATATTTAGAGAGTCAGAGTGAGGATGTGTTGGATGGTAAAGATGAGGAGCAGAGGAGCAGCAGAGAGACATTTCTGGAGATCACACTGGACTTCCTGAGGAGGAGGAATCAGGACAAGCTGGCTGACCTTTTGTGGAACAGTAAGAACTTTTTTCCGATTTAATATGATGGAGAGAGGAAGTGGAGGTTTACATTTTGAAATCTGCTTAACTCTGATGTTCATAACCACTGTGTTTATAATAAAAGCATTGTAGTCTAATCTGAAGATCTGAACAGCTCTCTGTGATGCTAGGACTTTGTAGAGGATCCAGACTTGAATGCCATTTCTTGGTTTTCTTTTAGGATCTCAGGCTGGACTGTGCCGACAAAAACTCAAGTTCAACCTGAAGCAGAAGTTCCAGACTGTGTTTGAGGGGATCACTAAAGCAGGAACCTTAACCCTGCTGAACCAGATCTACACAGAGCTCTACATCATAGAGGGAGAGGCTGGAGGGGTCAATGAGGAACATGAGGTCCGACAGATTGAGACCACATCCAGGAGACCGCATGGACCAGAGAAAACCATCAGCAGAGAAGACATCTTTAGAAGATCACCTGGAGAGGATGGAGCAATCAGAACAGTGATGACGAAGGGCGTGGCTGGCATTGGTAAAACAGTCCTCACTCAGAAGTTCACCCTGGACTGGGCTGAAGACAAAGCCCACCAGGACATACAGTTCATGTTTCCATTCACCTTCAGAGAGCTGAATCTGCTGAGGGGGCAGAAGTTCAGCTTAGTGGAGCTTGTTCATCACTTCTTCAGAGAAACCAAAGAAGCAGGAATCTGCAGGTTTGAGAAGTTCCAGGTCTTGTTCATCTTTGATGGTCTGGATGAGTGTCGGCCTCCTCTGGACTTCCACCAAACAAGAATCCTGACCGATGTGACAGAGTCCACCTCAGTGGATGTGCTGCTGATCAACCTCATCAGGGGGAACCTGCTTCCATCTGCTCACCTCTGGATCACCACACGCCCCGCAGCAGCCAATCAGATCCCTCCTGGATGTGTTGACCTGGTGACAGAGGTCAGAGGTTTCACTGACCAGCAGAAGGAGGAGTACTTCAGGAAACGGCTCAGAGATGAGGAGCAGGCTAAAAGAATCATCTCCCACATCAAGATGTCCAGAAGCCTTCACATCATGTGCCACATCCCGGTCTTCTGCTGGATCACTGCCACAGTCCTGGACCATGTGCAGAAGACCAGAGAGGAAGAGGAGCTGCCCAAGACCCTGACTGAGATGTACATCCACTTCCTGGTGGTTCAGTCCAAAGTGAAGAGCATCAAGTATGATGGAGGAGCAGAGACTGATCTTCACTGGAGTCCAGAGAGCAGGAAGATGATCCAGTCTCTGGGTAAACTGGCTTTTCAGCAGCTGAAGAGAGGAAACCTGATCTTCTATGAAGAAGACCTGACAGAGTGTGGCATCGACACCAGAGCAGCCTCAGTGTACTCTGGAGTGTTCACACAGATCTTTAAAGAGGAGAGGGGACTGTACCAGGACAAGGTGTTCTGCTTCGTCCATCTGAGCGTTCAGGAGTTCCTGGCTGCTCTTCATGTCCATCTGACCTTCATCAACTTTGGAGTCAATCTGATGGCAGAAAAACACAGAACAGCCAAGGTTCTTAAAATCTTTACTGTCAAACCTGATCTGAAACACCTTCATCAGAGAGCTGTGGACCAGGCCTTACAGAGTCCAAAGCGGACACCTGGACCTGTTCTGCGCTTCCTCCTGGGTCTTTCTCACAGACCAATCAAAACCTTCTACGAGGTCTGATGACACAAACAGGAAGAAGCTCACAGACCAATCAGGAAACAGTTGAATACATCAGTCAAAGATCAGTGAGGATGTGTCTGCAGAGAAGAGCATCAATCTGTTCCACTGTCTGAATGAACTGAATGATCGTTCTCTGGTGGAGGAGATCCAACAGGCCCTGACATCAGGAAGTCTCTCCACAGGTGGACTGTCTCCTGCTCAGTGGTCTGCTCTGGGCTTCATCTTACTGTCCTCAGAGGAGGACCTGGATGTGTTTGACCTGAATAAATACTCTGCTTCAGAGGAGGCTCTTCTGAGGCTGCTGCCAGTGATCAAAGCCTCCAGCAAAGCTCTGTAGGTGCTCCTACCTGCACCAGTTACATCTGATCTCTGTAACTTTACAAGAATGATCATAAACTGTTCATTATGATTTTCTGATTCTTTTCTCAGGCTGAGTGGATGTGGACTATCAGAGAGAAGCTGTAAAGCTCTGTCCTCAGTCCTCAGCTCACAGTCCTCTTGTCTGAGAGTCCTGGATCTGAGTAACAACAACCTGCAGGGTTCAGGAGAAACATGGCTGACTGCTGGACCAAAGAGCCCAAACAACAGACTGGAGACTCTCAGGTGAGAATAAAAATGGTGACTCCTCCAGTCTCCCAGCAGTTTAATATCTGAGGAGACACAGCTAGTCTGAGGGTGGATCAGGTTCCTCTCCAAACAGAAAAATGCCAACATGAAACATATGTTAAATTTAAAGTTCAAAAATGAACATAGACCTGTAACTAACATGCAGTAAAATACTAAATAAACACCTGGTTCCAATTAATCGCCCGGTCCCACGTAAATGCCCGATGTAGCCGTACATTTTGACAAATAGGTGCCTGTTCCAAATAAACGCTCGCTGTAATTTGTTCGGCACAGCCTAGGAGCTACAGTTAAAGTTCGTAGAACACACATGCGAACGCTGAGCTCACAATTGACAGCTGACACTTGAAAAGAAGCATGATCAGACTGAACCTTAACAGTCTGCATGGTTAATTTGTCTCTCTGGATGTCCTGTCGGCTTCTCCTCCCTCCGGGTGTCAACAAAACGCACATTGGTGTGCGGCGCTCTGTTTCATGACAGTGCTGTCACGCTCAATGACCACAGAGGCCACTAGAGTGCAGAAAGCCACAATCTTACATACTAGGGCTTGGAAAATTCAAAGGCAAAGTCGTTGCCACTGCCGCTGTTTGTTTTTTGTCCTTAACTAACGTCAGGAGGCTGGTCATGTCACTTAGAGATACATGCTGCTTATCTTGTGTCTTGAGATAATAACTGTTATGAATTGGCGCCATACAAATAAAGATTGATTGATTGATTGATTGATTGATCTCCACGGCCCTTAACTACCAGTCCTTCCTTACCAGTTTTAAGAGTGTTTAGAGAGAGCAAAGTTGAAAGATGAAGACAAGAGTATAACAACGGTACCGTTACCTTGCCTTGAAAATGTACGGGTATAATTCATACTGGTGTAAATAAATACTTTGATTACATTAACCATATCTCTTTTTTGGCTATGCAAGATTTTTGCGCAAAAGGAAATAAATGCCTGTCGCAAATAGTCGCCTGGTCCCAAATAAATGCACGGTCTGCTCGGTGTTTGGAACGAATAAACGCCCCGGCTTTTATTTGGTATTTTACGGTGAGATAAATTCGGTTAAATTCTGATTCTGATTAAATTATACTAAAGGCAGAAATCAAATCAACTGATAACATTATTTAATAAAACTCTAACTCTTCAGGTGTCCACCTGAACACCCCATTGAAGCATTTACCCCACTCATCAAGTGCGAATTACTCATGCGATTAAAAAAACAAGTCCTATAAGCTCAACTGAAAAAAACTGAGAAATTCAGTGACTGTTGTAAAATTGTAGCTGACTACTAGGGAAAGACCATGTGACAGCGTGGAAAGAAGTGGACAGAAGAGACAGACCTCAATGCACCTGTCATGGACTAGCTTTCCATGATGGCAGGTTCTGTCACTTTGGCAAGTGCACAACAGCCACCCCTCATTGCTATGAAAAGTGCCAAGAAGAAAGACATCCCTAGAGTCTGTGAGATCGGGGGAAGAATATGACCCACTGGCTGACAACACGGTTACTGACCGTGAAACAAACATGACAATGAATGAAAAATTGGCGCCTAAAATACATCAAGGGCAGGGGAAGTGCTTAAAAAAACAACCTGCATTGATCATTATCTTTTAAGAGATCAAGTCAGGCAAGTGAAATTCAGTGGAGGGATTTAAAAGGCAACTCCGGTTTTTTGACACCTGGACCTTATTTATAGGTGTGTGCATGCTCGTATACTCACTCAGACAAACATCGTGCAGCTCGGAGTCCTTCAGTTATTTAGATCCAAGGTTGAGCACTTAGCGGGGCCACAACAAGAGGAGCTTCAGCGACATAATCTCTGCAAAATCGTTCATTTGACTATATTTTTCATCCATCGCCAGTGTTATCATAAAGTCAGCTGTCTACCGTCTTCAGGTGGGTCAGCTGACCTGGTAAACAAATTTTGATGATGTCATAGCCGCCGCGACACAAAGTACGGCTGATTTACTTTTGCGGCATTGCTGAGCAACATGGCAGAATATTTATCTGATGTCGAAGAGTCAGACTGACCGACTTTTGGCCAGTTGTCCCGGTTTGAGCCTGAGTACGGACGAAGAGCTCCATGAAAGAAGAATCGGAGGAGAGAGCGAACAGCTGGCTTGAGAACAACAAACAGGAACACGTCAACTCAATGCTAACGGTGCGCTTGTGGACAGTGTTAGCCTATAGCAACAGAAGAGGAGTGTGTTAGCTGCTCAGAGTGGGACTTGAGACGGCTGACAGCGTATGGATCTATCCAGGAATATATGTCTGACTACTCTGGAGGATTTCTCTGCAATGACAAACCGGGCTGTTGTAGAGAGCAATTTTGCAGAGATTATGTCGCTGAAGCTCCTTGCCGTGGCCCCCACTAAGTCTTACTAAATCGGTTGGATCTAAATAACTTCTGAAGGACTCCAAGCTGCACGATGTTTGTCTGAGTGAGTATATGAGCATGCACACACCTATAAATAAGGTCCAGGGGCCTCATGTACAAAGACTTGCGTGGATTTCATGCTAGAACATGGCATACGATCAAATCACGAAAACGTCGTACGCACAAAAATATCCAGATGTATGAATCTGTGCGCACGCATGAATCCAAGCACATATCCTTTGTACATCTCAATCAGCGTGGAACTGAGCACACATGTTTGAGTACCCGACTCCTCCCCGTCCACGCCTCCAAATACATACACAAATCACATTTAAATGAGCCCTGTGCTTGAGATTTCCCTCTCTGGATGATCAGAAAATAATAAAAAAAAAATAGTAAGGTGGTCTTAATAAAGAATTTTATGGAAAGTGCTTTTGAGGCACTACTCCTTGAAGTGGAGGCGCACAAAAGCGTCCTCTGACGCTGTCCTGACATAATATATTGGAATAATATAAAATAATTATAAGCAACAAATACAAGACGAGCAAGTGGGAGAGTTTGTGAGACTGTCAGAGGGCACACAAGCAGAGATGAAGGAATTGGTTCGACATCAGGGTGAAGCTGAGGCCCATGTGGTCAGAACGGGGGATGGGGTTGGGGGGGCGGGTGCAGGAGAAGAAGTCACCCCATGTGAACAGACTCTGCTCTCTCAGGGGTGGTTGGAGGACATGTGGGCGATTCCCCAAGGTAAATACCTGTGTATTTGTGTAACTCACATTATTTGTTCATACACAGCCACATAAGACTGAGCTGAAGTTGGCATATAGCATCCCCCTTTTTTTTTCTTTTGAACCGAAAAGCGGCAGCTCTGTCCTCATGGGAGATCGCTGCAGAAGAGATGAAAGACGTAGCAGAGACAAAAACTTTGTTTAATCATCTGTTCTGATGTTTGTTAGTTTATCTGAGAGCAGACCAGAAAGGAGCAGACTGTTCACTCACTCACGCTGTCTCATATAAACATAAGGTAGTGCTGAATTGTGCACGGATGACCGCTGCAGATCACCAGTGATCTGTTAATAATAAAAGTTTAAAAACACGTCTGTATGAACGTTGGCTGTGAATTATTTGTCAGGTTTTGAAGAAGAGTCGTTAAAAGTTGATTTCAGCTTGAATATCCCAATTAATGAATAAAAACATCTGGCATCCCCTGTCCTGGAGACTGTTATTTCTGCCTAATAAATCCCATTAAAGATGTTGGTACATTATTAATAAATAAAACAACAGATATTATAATGCAAACAGCGTAAAGAGGTGTGATTTGTTTTGTTTTTTTTCTTAATCTGTGCGTAATACGGGTTTCAGTCGATCATCCAAGTGAGCTCCGACTTTCTCTCGTCACTCCCTTGTTTATGTATTAATTAACAATAATCATCTGTATATATTAACCTCTGATTATGTTCTGGCCCGACATGAAGTTACTCTAAAGAAAAAATATGGCCCGAGGTCAAACTTGCCGATCGGATAGAGGTTAATGAGTAAACGCTGTATGGTGTTATTTGGTTTGAAAATCTTCTGAATTTAAATTTAAATTTAAACATGCCACATTATCAAACAGGATATCACAGTAAACTTGTTTTCCAGTTTTTGTTCATTGATTTTCTAAACTACTAACATGGATCAAACCCTGTTGTTGCAAATCAGCGCAGAAGTGCGTCGGAGAAAGGCGAGGCTGATCATTTCACACTTTTACGCACGGGGTTATTAAGATGACTACACAACACACAGAGACAATCAGGTGCTTAACAGAAAGATCTTAAGACGTAGTTTAATCAGCAAAAACAGGAAGTCACAAACTTCAACCACTGATTAGTAAAGATGCTGTAAAGACGGGATGGAATTGGGGGCGCACATTCTCAATGCGCATAATGAGGATTATTTTAAGACAACTACTGTAATAAATTTACTGACCAAGAAGTCCCCATCATGCACAGTGCCAGCGTTTAGTTTCTTTTTTTTTTGTTAAAAAAAAAAAAAAAAAAAAAAACGGCCACCTCGCCACAATGTTGGTTAACGGCTTTTGCACCTCACATATGACCTCAACATTGATCTAATAAATTGTTTCCTGTTGACATACACAAATTCATCATGTGATGGCTCTTTTAAGGTAATGTGTGTGCAGTAGACAGCTCTGATCACATTGGGGAAATCGTCTTTCACTGCAAATTGTACTTTAATGTTGAATGCCGACTGCGGGTCTGCGCACGGTTTCAGAAGGACTGCCCTCTGGAACTAAAAATGGCTGATGATCCGCTGATGATCGTCATCATTTTCTGTAAATCCTCTCAATCTCCGAACACGCTCTCTTCGCATTGTAACATTTGCGTCTTCTTACACTGCTAAATCAGCTGTTGTGTTTAACTGTATTTTTTCCACCACTTTTACTCATGTGACTGCAGACACGTGGGTGTGTTAATTGTTCATAATTGTTAATTGTCGTTGTGTCTCTGAGAACTACTTGTTTTCACATTTATTTAGCCCATTTAACACTTTCCGGCATCACCTCTAAGTGTTGCCAAGAGCAACAACAGTAAAGCGTCGCGCCGCCAGCCATGAAGCTGGCGTGAGGCACCACTACATTTCCATGGTCATTTCATTCTTGATACATCTGTACTTTGCGTGAAAAAAAGCGTGCATGCGTTTTTTCGTCTTGTCACACCCATTGGCCCCAGGTGTCAAAAAACCGGAGTTGCCCTTTAACCCACAGTCCACCAAGCATCAATATCCCAATAGCTGAGAGTAATTCTAGCGCATCTTAGAGCCTGGAACCAAGCCAGTTGCTTCTACTTTTGGAGAAAAACACCCAAAGCCACAGACCACATCAAGTGGCTGAAATCCAACAGCAAGAAAGAGTGAGCAGGAATAGATGCAGACTTAGTTGGGATTCTGGACAGTATCAAAGGATCAGTGGAGAAGAAACTGAAGAAAATGGGTGGCCTGATGTATTCTTATGGAGACAAAAAGTTTGGTATGAGAGAGAGAGGAGAAAAGAAAGTAACACCATCAAACCCTCCCAAGTCCAGTCCAGCAGGAAGCAACAAATTGAGCGCCTTGTCAGAGAGTGAAGGAGTAAGGAAGCAATGGAGGAGATCCTCGGAGGAAAAAAGAGCAGGCATTGATCTCTCCTGCAAGTAGACCTGAAGGGACGCCTGGGAAGTTTGCGGAGAGAAGAAAACCTCAGGCTCCAACAGAAGAAGAAGGAGAGGTTAAGAGGGTAAGAGCATACTTCTGCAAGGACCCCTTTAGATTTCTGAGGAGTCCCTTTACCATCGAAAAGAGAGGGCCACTTAAGCTGCCAAGGAGGAGTTTGAGGACAACTTGAAAAGAACATACACAGACATTAACAGACTGTAGCAGAGGGAACAACCACCAGACATGCCTCCACTGCTTCAACCAACCAAAACTTAACCTGGACAACATTCCCACAAGGTGGACTTAGATAGAAGAGGCAGTAAGGAAGGCTAGAGCAGCCTCAGCTCCAGGACCAGATAAGGTTCCATACCTGCTGTATAAAAACACTCCAAACAGCTTTCACTTTTTGGGGAGACAAATGAAGGAGGCAAGGAAAACACAAGCCATCCCTAAAGCCTGGAGGAGAGAAGGGGATTGGTAATCTCCAAGGAGATGGATTCCTCAAAAATGGAGCAATTTCAACCAGTCAATCTGTTGAATGTTGAAGGGAAGATCTTCTTTACAGTCTAGGCACAAACAGTAACAAGCAACCTCAAACCAAACACCTGACTGACACATCGATCCAGAAAGCTGGTACATCCAGTTTCTTAGGATGCTTGGAACACACAAGCATGATCTGGCACCAACTCCAATCTGCCAAAACGGAAGAAAGAGATCTGCATGTCTTATTCCTGGACCTAGCCAATACTTTTGGGTCTGTCCCCCATTCCCTCATCTGGACAGCTTTCAACTTCTTCCACATCCCAGATACCATCACAGACTTGGTCAAGAACTACTTTGGAGAACTGCAATTCTGTGTCAAAACAACAGAATACACAACATAATGGCAATCATTGGAAGTAGGAATAATGGCAAGATGTACCATCTCCCTAATAGCCTTCACTATGGCAATGGAAGTGAAAATTTCTGTATGGATGACATGACCACCTTGACATCTGCACTTCTGCACAAGAGAAGCTTCATTACAACATCACGTGGGCAATGATGAAGTTGAAACCCAGGAAATCCAGGAGCATATCCATCATCAAGGGACAACTCATGTACCAGAAGTCTACATTAAGGAAACATCCATTTCTCTGGTGTTAGAGCTGCCTGCGAAGAGCTTAGGCTGCTGGTACAAAGAAAGCCTGAAAGACTCAGACCAGAGTGATCAACTGAGGAAAGAAACCATCAAAGGCCCTGCCAGTATAGACAAGACCTTGCTCCCTGGCAGGTTGAAACTGTGTGCCAGCACTTTGGTTTACTCCCCTGTCTAATGGGGTATCTAACAGTCTATGAGATCCCATTACCAAAGTTGAGAAGCTGGAGAGGATAGTCAGCTCTTTCGTTAAAAAGAGCCTTGGTCTTTCTGGTTGCCTCAGCAATATTACTGCCTGTCTCTGGCCTCACAGAGGAGTATAAGTGTGCCAAAGTCAGGCTGACCCTGACCAAGTCCAAGGAAGATGATCCGAGCCACTGCTTCCGGATTGGCAACTGGGAGGAAATGGATCCCATCTGAGACAGTGCAGCAAGCAACATCTGCTCTCAGGCATGGAGACATTGTAGGACAGGTGTTGCATGGGAGAGGTGGGTTCCCCTGGAGCAAGGCGACCCTAATGGCACAAAGCAACATCAACCCAGATGAGAAAATTGGTAGTTTTAGAGGTTGGACAGCAGGAAGAGGCAGCAAGACTTCAGTCTAACAGCCGAAACAGGGCCAGCGGACCATTTGGGAGAACATGGAACATTGTAAGATCACATGGAGGGATCTGTGGGAGGGGGAAGGCATTTTTCTTTTTCTTTGCAGCTTTCAAACACAAAATGAAATGGTGTGCAAAACTAACAAATTCCTTCAAAATAAAAAAATAACCTTTTTGAAAATGTTTATTTATAGATTATTTTCTGAACTCTTTGTCACATCGGCCTTTCAGTCATAGTTTATCAGGTTTTAGCTCAGGAAGAACCACTTTTTTGTTTCAAACATGACGTGTGTGAGGAAATAAAAATGTTTTGTTGGACGCTGCCTATATTTCATAAACTTATTTAGAGAGGGTGATTAAAGTGTAGTTTCTCGCTGGTTGATCTGTCCCAGCTACGATGAAGTCTCCCCTGGATGAGTCTGCTGGTTACGTCGTAGGGCTTAGGAGCTAACGCTAGCATAGTTAGCTCACTAGCTAGTGCTTAGGTGCTGTGATGGGAACATCTGGATAAAGCTAGATTTCCGTCATAGTCACAAATAGCATTTACTTTTTTATGGGAAATTAAGAATATATCGGCGTTACATCGGCAGAAATTTGGCTGATGTTGAATACTTTCAGAAGGGCTATAATCGGCCGATTTATTCGGCCCGCAGATGTATTGGTCGGGATTAGATCCAGTCTCAGGGTAAACGGCTTTTAAGCAGCTGCAGAGAGGAAACCTGAGGTAGGATAACACAAAACACAGAAGTAGACGGTAAAAAAATCAAACAATTTTTGTGAATAAATTTTGAAGTGATCCAAAGTCCAAACAAACAGTGCAGGTGAATAAGACAGTGTGGCAGATGGTGTTGCAGGAAGCAGGGAGGGCAGTGAAAAAGGAGAAGAGACACAGGATCAATTATGAGCAGATTCATAGGAACGATCAAACTGCAATTGAAACTCAGGGAGCGGCCTCCGTACCTACGTGGTGTGGACAATACTCTTTGGCTTGATGAAGGTCTGCAGCATCCTTAAATGCTTTGCCTGATTGCCTCCAACAAGCCGCAGGTGCGCAGGTGAGTGAGCGTGCAGGAGAGGGAGGGTGAGAGCAGCAGCAATCTGCTTCTGCTCAGCAACAGGGAGGGGAGGGGCTCCACAGGAGCTGATCACCACAACATCCATCTGAGTGCTAAGGAATTCCTGGCTACTCTTTATGTCCATCTGACCCTCATAAACTCTGGAGTCAATCTATAAAACATTTATAAAACATCTTCATCAGAGAGCTGTGGACCAGGCCTTACAGAGTCCAAATGGACACCTGGACCTGTTCCTGCACTTCCTCCTGGGTCTTTCTCTGTCCAGCCAAAACCCTCTGTTTGATGACACAAACAGAAAGTTCTGTCTGATGACACAAACAGGAAGAAGCTCACAGACCAATCAGGGAACAGTTAAGTACATCAAGTCAAAAATCATTAAGAATGAGTCTGCAGAGAAGAGCATCAATCTGTTCCACTGTCTGAATGAACTGAATGATCATTCTCTGGTGGAGGAGATCCAACAGGCCCTGAGATCAGGGAGTCTCTCCACAGATAGACTGTCTCCTGCTCAGTGGTCTGCTCTGGGCTTCATCTTACTGTCATCAGAGAAGAACCTGGACGTGTTTGACCTGAAAAAATACTCTGCTTCAGAGGAGGTTCTTCTGAGGCTGCTGCCAGTGGTCAAAGCCTCCAGCAAAGCTCTGTAGGTGCACCTAACTGCACAGGTCACATCAGATTTATATGTTTTTACAAGAATGATCATTTTCTGTCTGTTATTTTTGTTCCTTTATTTTTTCTCAGGCTGAGTGGATGTGGACTATCAGAGAGAAGCTGTGAAGCTCTGTCCTCAGTCCTCAGCTCACAGTCCTCTTGTTTGAGAGTCCTGGATCTGAGTAACAATGACCTGTGGAATTCAGGAGTAACATGGCTGACTGCTGGACTGAAGAGTCCAAACTGCAGACTGGAGACTCTCAGGTGAGAATAAAAATGTTGACTCCTCCAGTCTCCCTGCAGGTTAAAGATCCAAAGAGACAAAGCTAGTCTGAGGGTGAATCAGGTTCCTCTTCAAACTGTAGAAAAAGACCAACAAGAAGCACATGCTAACTTTAAACACAGAGGCTGGCAGGCCCAGGTGCCTCCTGTTGAGGTAGGGAGCAGAGATTCCTCATAGCTTCATCCACAACCAAGCTTCTGAAAGGAATGAGAGTGCAAGGACAGCCTTCTGACAAGCCCTGTGGAGGTGTTGTGGGTCCATCAAAGAAACACCAATGAAGCAGGGTGCCCACCTGAAGACCCCAGTGAAGCATTTACTCCACTCACTGACTGCCAATTGCTCAAGGGATTGAAAAATTAATTTATAAAAGCTCAACAGAGACTGAAACTGAATTCACAAATGTATTTCTATTAAAAAAAATTATAGAAACAACATGGATTAAACAATTTTCAAAGAACCACGACAAAAGGTAATTGTTTCTTTTCCTGAATGTAATTTAATTGTTTTCAGTGTCTTCAATTCAATCATCATCAAATCTGGTAAAACATAAATTCCCTTTAAAAATATGAGAAGCTATTTTCATCGTTAAAAATTTTGAATTGAACATTTTTATGATTTAGTGACCTGAGTTACGAACAGCTCTGAAGCCTTTCAGGAGGGGTCAAGGCTTTTAGACCAGAACATGTCTGAGTCTGTGAAATGATCAACCCAATCAATCAGCAGCACATCCAACCCATTAATCATTTATAAAACCAAACTAGGGCAGAATCATTAAATATATGGTCTTCAGCCCAGTCGCTGAGGGGTCTATGCCCGAAGCTTCCCCCTGGACCTGGACTGATAGATGACTTTAAAGGAGGTGGTCCTCCTCCAATACTACTTTAGAGTATAGAGAAAAAAAAATCATTTCAGTTTGTTGGATGGCAAGGCAAGATGGCGCCGCGGTGTGTGGCCTGCCATCTGTCGCTGCCAGTGCTGTGTGTATTTACGCTGCTTATCTCACTGTTTTCTTTAAATGTCGACTCTTTACTTATGTATGATTGCCAAATGCTGCTGGATCTTCGATTTTCTGCTGTGAATCTAGCACAATTAGATTATGGTAGACATGGATCCTTGCCCCCCCACCTGTTGAGTGTCCCGGCTTACCTTTACTGCAACCCTGCTCCTCCTCCTCAGCGTAAGCGCCTCTGGTGCCGGGGCAAGCACAGTGGGCGGCTGGTGAGGCTGAAAACCAATCTGAAGCGTATTTCTACGCCTTCTCTGACAGATTTTGGAATGTTAGTCTCTGCATTTCCCGGAGCTCACTGGACTTTACTGACACCTGGGTGGTACCTGTCATCAGCTCGAGAGTGGTGTCTCAGTCTGGCGGTACCTGCTCTCTTCGTCCCCACTGGCGCGGGGTGGATCACCTCAGCTTGTGGCCTCTGAGTCGGGCTCCCAGGACAGTGACCGTATCGGCTTGGCCAGTTCCAGCCAGGATTGGCCTGGTAAATGCTAGATCGCTAGCAAACAAGACTTTTGTCCTAAAAGATTTCTTTACATCGCGAGGGCTGGATTTCCTCTGTGTGATGCAGACTTGGCTCAGTGTTGGCGAGTCCAGCTCTTTCACTGAGCTTTTACCCCCTGATTGCTGCTATTTCAATTCCCCACAGATGTTGGGCCAAGGAGGAGGGATAGCAACAGTCTACAAGAGTCAATTTAAATGTAGGCAGCTATCGCTGTCATCTTCTTTCACCAGCTTTGAGCTGAGCGTATTTGAGCTGGGTCCCTCTCACACAGTGCTGTTCACTGTGGTCTATCGGCCTCCCAAGTAGAATAATGACTTTTAAAATGACTTTTCTGAGTTCTTGGGTAAAATCATGCCAAAATATGACCGTGTTCTGATTGTTGGGGATTTTAATGTACAACTGTGTTGTCCTGGTAAGCCGATGGCTAAAGACTTTTTTAATCTGATTGATTATTTTAATCTTGCGCAGTCTGTGTCTGGTCCCACACAAGAACATGAACACACACTTGATCTTATCTTATCATATGGTTTGCCTGTTTTTAACCTTGAGATTTGTGATGCAGTGTATTCTGACCGTATGCCTGTATTATTTGAGGCTGCTGTTGCCTGCAACACAGTTAAAGCTCCCAGGGCTCCTCGGCGCTGCCATATTATTAACCCCTCCACTGCTGGTCATTTCTCTGCAGCTTCGATCAGAACTGTGTCATACCTGAGTCTGTGTGTAATACGGAGGAACTTTGCTCTTGGTGTCCCTCAACCTGCCAAACTGTTTTAGACACTGTGGCTCCACTAAAAACCAGGCAGCCCAGAACCAAATCTGAGCCCTGGCTAAATGACACGACTCGTGCCGTCAGACGTGAGTGCCGTAGAGCTGAGCGGAAGTGGAAAAAGGATAAACTTCAGGTGTCATTTCAAATATTGAAGGACTGTTGGCGCCATTTTCAGATAACTGTGAAGGATGCTAAAATAAGACATTTTTCTGATATGATTGTGTCAAACTGTCACAAACCCCGTGTTTTATTTAACACTATTGGTTCTGTTCTTAATGCCCCTCAAACTGTCTGCATGGAGGCCTCTTCTGCTGTTTGTGAAAGGTTTCTTTGCTTCTTTATTGACAAAGTCAATTGTGCTAGGGCTCAAATCTCTCCTTCTGTTTATGACCCCTTCAGTCTCTGTCCCCAGCTCTGTTGTCTTTGAGCAGTTTAGGCCTGTGACTCTGCCCTTTTTTCATGAGATTGTTAGTCATTTAAAGCCCTCAGGCTCTCCAAGCGATGCTGTCCCCCCTCGATTATTTAAGGAGGTCTTCTTCACTGTAGGGCCATCTGCTATGGCAGTCATTAATAGCAGTCTATCCTCAGGAGTGGTGCCTGACTTGCTAAAACATGCAGCAGTTCAACCTCTGCTTAAAAAACCTGGTCTTGATTCCACAGTTCTTTCTAACTTCAGGGTAATCTCTAAACTGCCCTTTCTTGCAAAAAATCTGGAAAAGATAGTTTACCTTCAATTAATGGCCTTTCTGGAAGAACATGATATTTTAGAGGTTTTCCAATCTGGTTTTAAATCTCTTCACAGCACCAAATCAGCTCTTTTAAGAGTTTTTAATGATATTCTTTTAGCTACTGACGCTGGTGACTGTGTTGTCCTTGTTCTTTTAGATTTAACTGCTGCTTTTTACACTGTGGATCATGATATCTTGATTTCTCGTCTGGAGCACTGGGTCGGCATCAGGAGCATAGCACTTGATTGTTTCAGGTCATACTTGACTGATCGCACTTTCTGTGTTAGCCATGGTGATGGTGTATCCTCCTCCTCCTCTGCTCCTCTCTCGTGTGGAGTTCCACATGGCTCAGTCCTAGGTCCTCTTCCCTTTTCTCTCTATTTGATCCCCTAGGATCAGTACTTAGGAAGCATGGCACTGCATTCCACTGTTATGCGGATGACAGTCAGATTTATGTCTCTCTCAAAAAGAATAATGAGCACTCTCTTCGACTGTTGTTTGAATGTCTTGATGATATAAAAGCCTGGATGGGTCTAAATTTTTCAAATTTTAATGATAAACAGACTGAGGTGATGGTTTTTGGTGGTACAGCAGGGACACCCCCTGTAGATCTGGGTTCCCTGGCCCAGTACAACAAACAGGCCATCACAAACCTGGGGGTTAAAATGGATCCTGATTTTAAGCTTGACGAGCAGATTAAGGCTGTTGTGAAATCCAGCTTTTTTCATTTGAGGCAGCTGGCCAAAATAAAGGCAACTCTTTCAAAGCAGCATTTTGAATCAGTAATCCACGCCTTTGTAACCACTCGGCTGGATTACTGTAATGCTTTGTATGTGGGGGTTAGTGTGTCCTCTATCGCCCGTCTTCAGATGGTACAAAATGCAGCTGCGCATCTTTTAACTGGCACACGTAAATATAAGCACATTACCCCTGTTTTAGCCTCACTTCATTGGTTACCGGTACAATTTTAAAATTCTTTTATTTGTTTTTAAATCCCTCTGTGGTCTTGCCCCGCCCTACCTCTCTGAACTTCTGCACCCTCACACACCCTCCCGTTGTCTCAGGTCAGCCGACCAGCTTCTCCTGAAGGTCCCTAAGACCAAGCGGAGACTCAGAGGGGACCGTGCTTTTGCTGTTGCATCCCCAAAACTTTGGAACGGGCTGCCTCAAAATATTAAACAGGCCTCGTCTCTGCCTGTTTTTAAATCCCTCCTAAAGACCCATCTTTTCTCCCTGGCTTTTGATGCGCGTTAGTTGGCAAATTTATTATTATTATTATTTATTTTTTATTTTATCTTATTTTGATTGCTTCTTTTGCGTTTTTATTTCATTTTAATAGATTTTATGTCTTTTAAATTGTTCATTGTCTTTGAAAATTCATTTTACTTATGTTTTATGTCTATGCTTTTATCTCGTATTTTATTTATTCTCCTGTACAGCACTTTGTTTCAACTATGGTTGTTTTTAAAGCGCTTAACAAATAAAGTTGAGTTGGATTGGATTGGACTGAAGGTCCCACAGACAGGCCTACATTCTGGACCTGATACTGTGATGTCAAACTGTGGATTTACCTGTCTGTCTGTCTGTCTGTCTGTCTGTCTGTCTGTCTGTCTGCAGTCTGTCTGGCTGTCTGGTCTCAGAGGAGGGCTGTGTGTCTCTGGACTCTGCTCTAAGCTCATCCTCTCTGACAGAGCTGGACCTGAGCTACAATCATCCAGGACAACGAGGAGAGAAGCTGCTGTCTGCTCGACGGGAGGATCCACGCTGCAGCCTGAACATCCTGAGGTACACTGACACCATAGAAGAAGAAAGAATCACATGTTGATGTTCATCAGCCTGAAATGTGAGATTACTCAGAGTCAGAGACGTCAGGGCTGCAGAGAGAGACCGCAGACTGGTTTGAGTTTGGACAGAAAGTCAGACTGTCACTGCAAACACTGATTTATTCATTATTTACATTTTTATTGCTGTTAAAATTTAATAAAGGCATGTTTATGATTTAACAGACAGGAGACAGAGAGGAGGTTCATCTGAGGGGTCAATGGTTTGACATCAGAGTGGTTTGGGGGGGGGTCTGAAACTGGAGCTGATCTGAAAAGTAATCTGATTACAGACTGAAACAAATGACTGCAGAGAGATTCAACTCAGTTCAGTAATAAACTGAGTTACACCTACAACACATCAGTTATTAAAGTTTATAATCCCCTTGCTCTCCAGTGTTGGGCAAATTACTTCAAAAAAGTAACTAGTTATAGTTACTAGTTACTCTCACAAAAAAGTAACAGAGTTACAAACGTAATTACTCCTTTGTAAATGTAATTAGTTACCAGGTAAAGTAACTGATGTGAAAACTCTTTTCCTCTTGAACTGTGTGTCTCCGTCTCTGTGTCCTTCCTTGTTGTTACCTGCTGCAGCAGCTCTGACATCATCAGCGGAGTTCTCGCTGTTTTTGGTCTCTAGATTTTAGATTTACTAACAACAGACAAACACTTTGCTTTAGGACATAATGGACACTTCACATGTGTGTTCTTGACTTTTACTTCTTTTACTTCCATCCTGAAAACTCCAGTTTTAACTCCACAGACGCTCCAGACTCACCGTTGCTGCAGCTAGCTGTGTTGCCAGATTTTACGACTGATATAAGCATTTTTAAAGAGAGAAACCTAGATGAAGATTGTTTTAATTTTTATTCTTTTTTAAGTCACAATTCTTCTTTCTTGTTTCTTGATTTATTTTATCAAACATCCTTTTGTTTGGAGGTGGAACATCCTTTTCTTTATACAGAAGTGAAGGGAGGGGCTGCTGTTATTTGTAACTCTGTTATTGCTAAACAGTCTGTGTGACCTTGATTTTTGCAACCAAAAAGACATGTCAGGATTTTATCTAAGTTTTATCTTGATCCTCCACAGCTTTATTATGGTGTAAACAGGAGTAGCTAAATTAAAAATAAATCTAATTCTGGCAATAAGTATTTATTTTAGGGTAGACATCATTTTTTCCAGTAGCATTTAAATTTGTGTTAGGGTGGGATAAAATAATTTTAATAACTTCTAAACTGGGTTTACATTGATGGTCTGGGGGCACAACAAGTCCAAATGAACAACTGCACTCTAGGAAAAAGCCCAAAAAAACTGCCTTGCACACCTCCAATTATACACATGCAAGTTAGAAAAAGAAGCAGACAGTTGCTTACAATAAGCGGACCTGGCAACTCTGGCATTGAGTTTTCTCATCTGTCTGTTAGCTGTGCAGCTCCTGTCTGAGTCTGGCTGAGTGAGGAAGGTTAGATAACAGCTGCTAGACATCGGTTCAAAGTGACACGCCACATTTCACTGTTGGTAATGGTAAGGAGTTGTAAAATTTGAAATAGTCATTAATTAGATTACTGGGAAAAAGTAAAAGCATTTGCAACACCCCCTCTCTTCAGGCTGCAGCTCTCTCTCTCTCCTTAACTGCTTTCACACTAAAATTAGTGGGTCAACACAGGTTATTTCAACACAGGATAACCCTCTAACAATCAGCAAATGACTCTTTTCTCGCTGACAGCAAACCCGTCTAACTGGCAGCAGGTGAGCTGCATGGCTGTTTGTTTTCTTCCTCTGGTGCATCAAGCTGATGTCATCATGTTGATGACATCATCAGCACGATGAAACACGACCACATAAACAATGGAGAGGAGCATGAAAGACGGTGACATGGTTTTCTGGACTTTGTACTTTTGTTTCTCTTTAAAAATGTACAAACTCTGCTCTGATGATATGAAGGCAGATGAATTTGACGTTGAGACAGCAAAGAGTCACATAAGTTAAAGAAGGAGGGGACGGGAGCCAAGTCATGGGGTGGGCACGTTACGCCGATGTCATCGGTATATTAGCGGGTTGACCCAAATGTGATGTTCTCACTGAAGCCGATCAGAGGTGAGCCGATCAAAACCTGTGTTCCTCTCAGGGTCAGTCAACCTGGGTCAAAATGCCGATTAAACCCTTTCATACTGCCGACAGTAGTCGATTGTTGGTTGAAACTGTTTTTTGGCCACTCTGAAAGAGGTAGTATTTAGTCAAAGTCTTCAGCTGTGAAGCCTATGGAGACACAGTCAGGATGATCTGTTGGTACTCCTTCAGAGTTGTAGGCTGCAGTGAGAGTCCGCACTGACTGAGTCTAACCAGCTTAGACCTTAATGTGGGACACAAGCATCTTTCCTCGCACACTCATGTAATAACAGAAGTAAACACATACATCCTGTTTATGTTGCAGAAGTCTGCAGAATAAAGGCCCATCCACAGGCCTGTCTCACTGTAACCACAGTGAGACCTCGCAAAGAGGATCCACTTAGAGCTCTGAGCCCATATAAA
Organism: Scarus forsteni; assembly: GCA_036419115.1. Taxonomy (NCBI): domain Eukaryota; kingdom Metazoa; phylum Chordata; class Actinopteri; order Labriformes; family Labridae; genus Scarus; species Scarus forsteni. The sequence goes on along the minus strand of JAZDUH010000484.1, from coordinate 239,458 downwards.
CCCTGGATGTGTCATGAGACAAAGCTCAGAATGCAGAACACAAATGCACAACACAAACCATCGATAAAACCAGGCAAAAAAGGGTTTACTGAAGTCTGGGCAGAGTTTAGTACACAGGAAATGCAAAGACATTCAGAATATGAGGCGACGTTCAGAAACTATCCAAAGTAATACATGGCTAGCCTAGACAATGATAAATGCTGATACAAGAACTGTGAGTGCAACAAACTGGCACAAGACAAGGGGAGACATGAGGTTTAAACATGAGTTAATGAGCTGCAGAGAGAAACACTCAGCATGCAGGTGAGACGAGAGAGGAGAGACAGGAACACACCTACAACAGAGACAAGGGTCAGAGATTTCAAAATAAAACAGGAAGTACACAACAAGAGACAAGAATGTTCAAAAATAAAAGGAAAACTTGACTGATATGACAGGATGGAGACAGTGAGAAGGTTTTCTGTAGAAACCTCCTGATCAGTGTGGGCTGGAGAGGGAGGCTGTCTCAGGACCCTCATGAATGAAGAACTGATCCCAGCTTTGGTTTCTGTCTCCAGGTTGGACCATGGTGGACCACACAGACTGAGACCTGGTCTGAAGAAGTGTGAGTGTTTTTAATCTTTGATTCAATGATGATTATTCAACTTTTTACTCTCATCAACTTTTCATCTGAAGGATTGTGTCAGAGCTTCAGAGATAAAACAGCATCAGGAGGACAAAGCATGGAGACATGAAGGTTTCTGGTGGTGGTCTCTGGGGTGTGTAGGTTCTTCAGGTATGAGAGAGCGTGTCCATGGATGCCCTGAGGGGTGAGCAGAGGGATTTTAGGGTCAGTCTGGAGATTTTCAGGGGGTCAGAGGAGAGTCTGGAGGATGGGTGTGATGTCCTACATGGTTCCTCTCATCAGGATCCTCTCACTGCTGGTCTGTGCTCTCTGGAGCTTGTGGAGGTTCTTGCTGGAGATCCTGATCAGAGGTGCACTGCTGTAGTCCAGCCTGGAGGAGATAAAGGTGTGGCAAGACAGGGGGAAGACATGAGGGTTAAATACATGAGGTGACTGGGAGTGATGAGACACAGCTGGGGAAGCACAATCAGGGATCAGGTCGGACATGCCAGACTCTGATTCAATGTAGCTGAGCTGAGAGGGATCCAGCTACACTGGAGAATGCTTACCTGTCAAGTTTTGGATTTGAAAACAAGGGAAGCCCGCTGTGAGCCGTCCCACAACCCCAACCAAGCTCCAGTATCCCTCACATTTTAAGACAGGTGTACAAGAAATCTAAAATAAACACTTTGTTTTTCAGCTGCCACCAAGGCTACTGCAGGTGGACGTTCTCACGAGGCTTTTTCTTCTTCTTTTTAACAGCAGTTGGCATCCATTATTTGGAGCATTACCACCCCCTTCAGGCCAGAGACAGAGTTCAGTTTGTGAATCAGTGGTGCTCCTGCATGTGAGGGTTGCGTCATTTTGGAGGAGTCCCAAAGAGTGGTGGGTGGGGCTACATTCAAATTCATGCTAGCCTTTTAAAATTACCAACCCTAGCTTTAAATCCCGTCTCCTGCTGTTGAATGAAAATGCAGTTTGATGAAGAAAATGTCCTCTGAACCTCTGACAGATTAAACATCGTCCTTCGTGACTCTGCTGCTGTCCAATCAGCTGAACACTTATGAAAACTGAACGTGGACGACTGACCCACAAACACAGAAATCAAACTTGTTCAGATAGAGATATGGAGCAGAGGTTGGGCTCAGAGATCAAACCTAAAACCATCAGAGCTGACTCTGAGCCCTCAGCTCAGATGGTTGGAGATGATCAGATGATGACCTGCTGCTCTGATGTTTCTGCTTCTCTCCATCAGACGCCTGTGAGCTGGAGGTGGACACAAACACAGTGAACAGAAATCTCAGACTGTCTGAAGACAACAGGACGGTGACATATGTGGACGAGTTTCAGTCTTATCCTGATCATCCAGACAGGTTTTATCTTTATCCTCAGCTGCTGTGCAGGTCTGCTCTGAGCGACCGCTGTTACTGGGAGGTCCAGTGGAGACGAGATGTTCATGTATCAGTGAGTTACAGAAGAATCAGGAGGAAAGGAGCTGAATGTTGGTTTGGACGTAATGATCATTCCTGGAGTTTGATCTGCTCTCGTCATGGTTACTCTGTCCGTCACAATGACAGAGAAACACCCATCTCCTCCTCCTCCTCCTCCTCCTCCTCCTCTGGTATGGTTGGGGTGTATGTGGACATTCCTGCTGGATCTCTGTCCTTCTATAAAGTCTCCTCTGGTGGACTGATCCATCTCCACACCACAGAGACCACGTTCACTGAGCCCCTCTATCCTGGGTTTGGGGTATGGTCTTCTGGTTCCTTTTCTCTGTGAGGTCTGTAGTCCAAACCTGCAGATGATTCAAAGACCTGAGACGTCTTGTCCTCTGAAGAGACGTCTGTTTGTGCTGACAGGAAACAGCTGATCATCAGTCAGCTGATGTCACCTATGAACAGCTTATCGTTCTGAACAAAGATAGGCTGAAATAATTTAAATAAAATCAAGAAAATAAATGTTTCATGTCTTTATTTACCTGATGAAGAACGTCTGAACACCAAGAACCAGCTGCAGACTGATCAATATTTATTACACAGGTACAAATATTAATTATTCTGATTTATATATTTATTAAAGTATTGGACATACTAATTTCACAGATTTCATGCTAACAGTCATACCTAAGGTCAATTTGGTGTCATCAGTTAACATAATGAGCATGATTTTAGTCTGTGGGAAGAAGCCGGAGTTCCCAGAGGGAACCCACCCATGCACGGGAAGAACATGCAGACTCCACACAGAAAGGCCCCTGTCTGACTTGGAAATCTATTTCTATTTGATCTTATCATTTTTTCATATTTTTAAATTGTGCTGGTTTGTATTTTGTTACCAGTTTGTCATAACTTCTGAGTCACTTTGTTTTTGTTCGATCTCCCTGCACCTCATATAATTTGTTATCTTTGACTTTTTGTGTTTTATAATTGTGCAAAATAAATACAATAAAAACAAAATTAAGCAAAGCCACAGGCAGCGTTGGACGGGTCCTCACTCTGTCCCGGGTCCCTCATGCTGGTTTTTCCTCCATTTTAAGGGCTTCATCCCTTCAAAAAGCTCGAAGTTCAACTGATATGTTTTTCTGCAGCTCTGTCAGGAGCCTCAGTTTTTACAGTGGGTGTGTATTACACACTCCACTTTTCCTCCTTCAGGAGGAAAAATTTTGACCAAATCTCTCAACTGTGGTACCATTAGTTTTGATTGTAGGAGCCTAACTTTTACAATCTGCCAGTGGCTGTTTCTTCTTCCCTCATTAATTTAAACGGAGGGAGCAGGGAGGACTTCTTTGTGGTTCACAACCTTTGAGGGCTCATCAATCAGATAACATTCGATTTAGGGGATGTAACTCAGACACTTGAAAAACCTAAGACACCTGAACCCACACCTAAAATTGAGTCTGACTATGACTCAGGTGGGCCAGAGTGTCATTCCAACTTATGCCCTCCAAAAGGCAGAAGAACATAACAAACTTTGCATTGTTCTCAGTAAGAATCAAACCTCATTTGCCAAAGACTCCTTATTGGCTCTGAAAATGAGACCTCTACTCTTTGGACTGAAGGTGTCTCAGAAGACCACCTCTTAAAACCTGACCAAATCCCTGCTGAAAAATCAGCCTGGGACCCAAAATATCCTTATCCTCAGCAAACTGACCATGCTCCCACTCACAAACCACCCTGGTGTGTTAATTTTAATGTTCAACTAATCCAAACCAAATTAGAACCCCAAAAGGCTTTTGACAAGTACACACGCTGTAAGTGAATCATAAAACTCTCTATATTACAGCACCCAAACAATCAACCTTATCTGGTGATCATATGTTAAAAGCAATCTATTCTTGTGACATTCAAGAAATAAGTTTTAAATTCTGAATTAAAGCTGCAAGCAGCATTGGTCGGGTCCTCGCTGTCTCGCAGGTCCCTCATCGACTGTTGACCTCCATTTTGAGGGTTTCATCAGTTCTGGGTCAGGGGTGTCAGCATGACATTTTTGGTTCTTGATCAGACAAACATTTTGACACTGGTTTCATCTCTCTACAACATCCCTAGTGGAAGTTACAACCGTTTTAGTGGTGATTGTTCATCGGTGGAGCTAGAGGGCTCATCATTCAGAAACCGTTTGAGAAACAACAAATCCCTTCATAACTTTTGTACATCAATGTCTACTCTCTCATCAGTCCACATTTCAAGCTGATGCTACTTACAGTCTAGAAGGAGAACATTTTTGCGTCCGACGTACTTTTCCCCTGAAATTTTACTTTGAAGGGCAAATTGTTGACTTCTTGTTTGAGATAGGTTAGGGACGTCAGTGCATGATTTTGGGGTCTCAATGAGAGGAACATTTTAGTGTTGGTTTGATCTCTCTAGTACATTCCTAGTGGAAGTCACAGCCATATTAGTAGTGTTTGTCCATAGGGGGCACTAGAGAGCACATTTTGGCATGTGGGGGATTATTTTTATCATTTTATGAATTCTTTTACATCATTTGGCATGTGTGTATGTTTTGGTCTGGCTGTGAGATTTATTGGAGGGTCAAATCTGAGCGAAGTGGGGATTATCGAGTGAGCTTTTATTTTGAAGGTCATATTGCCTTCTTCCTGTTTGAGATAGGTCATCAATGTCAGCGTGTGATTTGTGGGTCTTGACCTCTTGTCATTTTGGTATTTTTGGGGTTCAGTTTGATCACAGATAGACCCTGCTTTAGTTTGTCTGTTTCATATCATAGTTGCACTCCTCAAGGTTACAGATCTGAATTTTATATGTTTGTTATCTGTTGGTGCTTTTTAGATATCACTAGTGTTACTACCTGGCTCAAGGTAGACAACAAAGAAGGGAGGCAGCACACAGTATGAACCATTCAATTTATAATTTATTAAATGAAGGTATCCAAAATAAACCATCAGTATGTGTAAAATGTAAAAAACAGATCTAGAGTGTATGCAATGAAAGATGTGTGAGCTTGTGTGTTGTGGATGTTCGAAGATGCAACAAACCAAACAGGCGATGGCTGGGGTGGCTGATAGAGGCCCTGCTGAGAGAGAGAGAACAACCTATGCAGCCAGCCTTTTATGCCTTCTGGCCCTGCCCTGTTGGGCAGGTAACTCAGCCCCTCCCAGCTCCACCCTCCACCATCTCCCTAAGGCTGGAACAGAGAGCAGAGTGAGACACATGCAAGGGGAGAAAGAGGAGGAGGAGCAGGAGGGGTTGTCACACCCCCACCCTTAAGAATGGGGTTCACACCAGGAACCCCAAAACACCAAAGCCACCCACTAAATAAAAACTACCACAATACAAATTATCTTACTTCACCACTCTAGTGCAGAATCAAATGTGAAAATTTTAACAATACAAAGCAGGCTAAATTTTTGTAACAATTTTTGTGCATAATCAATCAAGTGTAGATATTACCATAAGTGATTCTGCAGATGGTTCCCTTTACTTGAACACAAGACCACCGACTCAGCAACCTCGGTACCTAGGAAGCACTTTAAGAGAGGGACAGCCAGCATGGACAGGGAGGGACACTACAGGGAGAACAACATCTAAACAGACACAGCACGAGACATGGCATCAGCCATTGTATTTTCAACCCCTTTACATGCCTAACATCTAAATTAACTGGAGGAAAAGACACCAGCGCATAAGGCGCTGATTTGGATTTTGAAGAGAATGAAGAAAAGTGAGGGGGTTGTGGTCAGTGTACACCACTAATGGTGTCACTCCTCCACCCACATAAACCTCAAAATGCTTTAATGCCCAAATGAGAGCCAGAGCTTCTTTTTCAATGATGGAATAGTTCAGCTGGTGTGAATTGAATTTTTTTGAGAAGTAACTTACTGGACAGTCAATGCCCTCATCATTTGCTTGCATGAGGACAGCACCAGCACCGACCTTGCTAGCATCGACGTACAGAATAAATGGCCGGACCATCTGTGGAGCAACTAAGACAGGGGCAGAGCACAACAAAGACTTGATGGATTCAAAAGCATTTTGACAAACAGGAGACCAATCAAATTTCACTTTAGAGCTGAGAAGAGATCTAAGTGGAGCAACCACTGTGGAGAAACCCTTGCAAAACCCTCGATAGTAACCCACCATACCAAGGAATCGAGCGAGCTCCTTCTTGGTTGTTGGAACTGGAAACTGATCAACAGCCAGCACCTTCGCTCTCACAGGACGTACTAGACCTTGGCCTACCACTTTACCTAAGTATGTGACTGTTGCCTTGGCAAACTCACATTTTGCAAGGTTAACAGTCAACAATGCCCAAGCCAGACGGTCAAACAGTGCTCTGATGTGCTTCAAGTGATCCTGCCAGTTATCACTATAAATAACAACATCATCCAAATACACAGCACACCCATCCAGGCCTGAGACCACCTTGTTCATTAGGCGCTGGAAGGTGGCTGGAGCATTACGTAAACCAAAAGGCATTACAGTGTATGAATACAAACCACTAGGTGTTATGAATGCTGCAATCTCCCTAGCTCTAGGAGTTAAAGGAACCTGCCAATAACCTTTTAATAGGTCAAATTTGCTGACAAATTTGGCAGACCCAACCTGATCCACACAATCTTCCATGCGGGGGAGTGAAAAGAATCAGGTTTGGTTACTTTATTCACCTTACGCAGATCAGTACAAGGTCTAAAAGTACCATCAGGTTTACTCACCAGAAGGCAGGGGGAGGACCAACTAGAAGCACAAGGCTCTGCAATACCATTTTCAAGCATGTATCCAACTTCTCCTTCTAGGCATTTACGCTTCTCTGGAGACATACGATAAAAACGCTGTCTGATAGGCTGAGCGTCACCAACATCAATGTCATGCTCGATAAGATGAGTGCGAGATGGAGTATCCTCAAACAGACAGGCATAACTTTTAATGAGCTCCATCAGGTCTCTTTTCTTTGTTTGAGATAAATGCTTCAACATTTTATCAAGATTAGCAAGTGATTCAGAGTTTTTGAGACGACCTCTTAAAACTCCATCATCTGGATCTTCCAGTCCCTCCTCACTCTTTGGTACTGGGTCCAGAGGAGGAGGATCTACTGCAGCCACTGCAGCCGCAGAAGATTTGCACTGTTCTGAAACAGAGGTACGAGCATAATAGGGCCTCAGCAAATTAATGTGACACAACTGGTTAGATCTCCTCCTGTCAGGTGTGGAGATTAAATAGTTTAAGTCCGACACCTTTCGGGACACTGTATATGGGCCTGAGAACTTAGCCTGAAAGGGTGAACCAGCTACAGGCAAAAGGGCAAGAACTTGATCCCCAGGGCTAAACTCTCTGTGCTCTGAGCAGCGATCATAAAGCTTCTTCATTTTGCTTGTGCTGCATGCAGCTTTTCCCTCGCCAATTTATTTGCCAGATACAGCCGTTGTCTGAAACCATTCACATAGTCTATTAAGTTTTGTGGGGCCTCTTCAACCTTCCAGTCACTATGTAAAGAGGCTAATGGGCCTCGAACTGTGTGACCAAAAACCAGGTCATTGGGGCTAAAACCTAAACTCTCCTGAGAAACCTCCCTTGCAGCTAACAACAACCAGGGCAACCCTTCCTCCCAGTCACGGTCCAACTCAGTGCAATAGGCACGAAGAAGAGACTTGAGGGATTGATGAAACCTTTCCAGAGCTCCTTGGCTCTGAGGATGATAAGCAGTTGACAGTGAGTGTTTGATATTTAGCTGCTTGAGCACCTCAGTAAACATTTTGGAACAGAAATTAGAACCTTGATCTGACTGTATAATCTTTGGGACACCAAAGATGGAAATGAACTGTGTCAGAGCTTTGACAACCAACTTGGTGGTGATATTTTTGAGGGGGTAGGCAGCTGGATAGCGAGTAGCCTGACACATCACCGTAAGCAGAAAATTGCTACCTGCTTTTGAGCGCGGCAAGGGTCCAACACAATCAATAAGAAGGTGCTCAAATGGCTGATCAGCAACAGGTATCGGATACAATGGGGCTGGCTTTATGGTTTGGTTGGGCTTCCCAGTCAACTGGCATGTGTGACAAGTTTTAACAAAGGCAGAGACATCCCTCTTTAACTTAGGCCAGTAGAAATGCTTCAGTATCCTCTTATAAGTTTTCTTTACTCCTAAATGACCTGCTACTCCATCATGAGCAATCTCAAGTACAGTTTGTCTTACTGATTCAGGCACAACAATTTGCAAAACTTCATCACCCATAAAACAGTCCCCTTGAGGAACCCACTTTCTCACCAACAAGCCATCCTGGAGAAAGTAACCATGGGCCACACTCTTCACCTCATCTTCTGGAAGCACCTGACTATACAGAGCCTGAAGCGTGCAATCCTTCCTTTGCTCCCTCACCAAGTCACTGGAAGATAAAGACAAAGGGAAAACAGGCACTGGAAATACAGACACACTTTTCTTATCAGTTTTGTCCAGGCCAGAACCAACTATACTGCTCATAGCACGTGTCACCACACAGGTGGATAGTGCCATTTTAGAAGAGACTGGAGAATCAGAAACCTCATCCTGGGTGAGAGAGACCACTGGAGCAGAAGTACCAGGCCAAACCTGAGCACCAGCCAGATCATTTCCAAGAATGACATGTATCCCCCTCATGGGCAAAGCGGGGCGTACTGCCATTACTACCTCCCCTTTCACCAGGTCTGAGAACAACGTTAATCTATGCTGCGGAGCAGAAAAAACTGCCAAACCCATACCACGTACCCCCACAGTTATACCACTGTGAGATGCAGCAGAAAAAGGTAACACAGAGTCCAAAATAAATGAGTCTAATGCTCCTGGATCTCTTAAGATTTTCACAGGAACTTTGTCTTGACCTCCAACTAGTGAAACAAAACCATCAGAAACAAATGGAAGATAACCAGGGTCAATCTCATCCATGGGACAAACTGTCTGATCCACATTCATGACAGGAGTCACAACCATCGACTCTGAGGAAGGGGGTTTAGTGTGAGCCTGCACTGCAGCAATGACACTGGCCCGCTCCTTTGCTCCCACAGTCACGCTGATGGTTTGGTGGGTAAAAAACCTGGCTTAACTTTCTTTTTCAAAACTGGACACTCATTTTTCCAATGACCCTTACAAAAACAGTAATTACAGACGACTTGAGTCCAACTTACTCGGCATCCCACGGTCTCCTTTAACTGTGTACTTTGCTGTCCCTTCAGACAGAAACCTATTGCCAGAGTGAGCACCCCCACTACTCTCTCTACATGTAGAATCACCCCGACGATTGTCACCAAAAAAACCCTTATGTGTCAAAACAAACTCATCTGCTAACTGGGCCGCTTCTGAAACTTTGGTTTTTTTTATGTTCATTTAAATACGTCACAACACGATCAGGCAGAGTGTTTTTAAACTGCTCCAGCAGGATTAATTCCTGAAGATCTTCAAAGGTCTTAACCTGAGATGAAACACACCAACGTTGAAAATGAACTGCTAAGTCACAAGCAAACTTAGTATAAGACTGCTTCTCTTTCCTGGCTAACCTAAAGCGCTGACGATAGGCTTCAGGTACCAGCTTATAAGCTTTAAGCACTGCAGATTTCACAGACTTATAACTACCACTATCAGCAACACTCAGGGCTGAAAAAACCTCTTGGGCCTTACCAGTAAGTACACACTGAAGTAGCAGAGTCCGTTCAGCATCGGACCAATCTCGAGCCTCTGCTAAACGTTCAAATAACACAAAGAAAATATCAGGGTCCTTCTCATTAAATTTTGGAACCAACCTCAAATTGACAGCCACATCAAATGATGGAGCAGGGGGAACAAACATGGCTGATTCTTTGGCCTCAGGAGTCTGAAGTTTTCCCTGACTCATAAGCTCTAACTTATAACGTTCCAACTCCAGCTGCTCTCTGGCCTGAGAATGGGCCATTTCAGCTTCCCTGAGTCTGGCATCATGTCTTAACTTCTCTAACTCCAAAACCTGCCTTTGTTCATGCTGCAACTGAAGCTGTAGGAGCTCTTTTTGCTCCTCGAAAGACAATCCAGCCCCAAACCCTGCCAAAACAGGTGCTACACTAGGCACTTTACCTGGTAAACTTGGGTCAGGCAAAGCTGCATCAGAAACACCGGCCATTTTAATTGGAGTCTTTTCACCCTCTATATGGACAGGAAAATTTTTTTCTTTCACTAGGTGCGCCTTTAATGTGATGAGCAAGTCCTCCTTACTTGACCTTTTAGAAATCTCCACACCATAATGATCAGCTACTTGCAAGAGCTGTTCCTTTTTATACGTGTTAAGCAGCTCTTCACTAGGAGATTGAACAAAATCATCAATTGAAGCCATTTCATTTGATAATCAAGACCAAAACACACCAGAAAGACAGAGTACAAAACCAAGTTTTCCACACTGCTATGAGATGACAGACTGTTTAATATGGGACCATATTCCTCTAGCTAACTGCCTAACCAAATCTAACTCACTCACTCACCCCTAGTCTTCATGCAGGGTAGCGGCAGGATGGATTAAGCACCAAGCCCAGTAACCCGGTTGACCCTTAGCAAGCTAACAGCCACCTGGACAGTCATGGAGTGCCCCCGAGCATCAGCTCTAACCACCCCTGCACAAAAAAAACAAACTAAAACAAAAAAGGGTCAATGTGGACAACTGGTGTCCCCATTGCTTATGCCTGACAGGAATATTGGTTCCCAAATGACTACACAGCCTTCACCAACCAGCAGTTAAGAAAACAACCTCAACAGGCCATCCACCCACAAAACCAGGCCAACAAAGTCAATCACTGTGTGAACCAGCTCCCTATCAAACTAAAACTGGTTTCCCAGCCCTAACTTCACCTAGGAAACAAAGACAGCAGTTTGGATGAGCCCCCATTTGTTACTACCTGGCTCAAGGTAGACAACAAAGAAGGGAGGCAGCACACAGTATGAACCATTCAATTTATAATTTATTAAATGAAGATATCCAAAATAAACCATCAGTATGTGTAAAATGTAAAGAACAGATCTAGAGTGTATGCAATGAAAGATGTGTGAGCTTGTGTGTTGTGGATGTTCGAAGATGCAACAAACCAAACAGGCGATGGCTGGGGTGGCTGATAGAGGCCCTGCTGAGAGAGAGAGAACAACCTATGCAGCCAGCCTTTTATGCCTTCTGGCCCTGCCCTGTTGGGCAGGTAACTCAGCCCCTCCCAGCTCCACCCTCCACCATCTCCCTAAGGCTGGAACAGAGAGCAGAGTGAGACACATGCAAGGAGAGAAAGAGGAGGAGGAGCAGGAGGGGTTGTCACACTAGGGATGGGAATTTCAACTAATTTCCCCGCCGACTACTCTCAAATTTTATTTGCGACTAGTCGACTAGTCTATAAGCAAGAAAACTCGCAATTTAAAGGGCAACTCCGGTTTTTTGACACCTGGACCTTATTTTTAGGTTTGTGCATGCTCATATACTCACTCAGACAAACATCATGCAGCTCGGAGTCCTTCAGAAGTTATTTAGATCCAACCGATTTAGCCGCATAGCGGGGGCCACGGCAATGGAGCGATTTTGCAGAGATTATTTCCCGCGCTGAAGCTCCTTTAAAGGGCAAAATCGCTCATTTTGGCTATATTTTTTCATCCATCACCAGTGCTATCATACAGTCAGCTCATCTACCGTCTTCAGGTGGGTCAGCTGACCTGGTAAACAAACTTTTGATGACGTCATAGCTGCGCGACACAAAGGTACAGCTGACCTACTTTTAGCCGGCATTGCTGAGCAACATGGCAGAATATTTATCTGATGCCGAAGAGTCAGACTACGAAGACCGGTTTGAGTCTGAGTACACGGACGAGGAGCTCCATGAAAGAAGAATGTGGAGGGAGAGAGACGAACAGCTGGCTCGAGAACAACAAACAGGAGCACGTCCACGACTCAATGCTAACTGGTGTGCGCTTGTGGACAGTGTTCGCCTATAGCAACAGAAGAGGAGTGTGTTTGCTGCTCAGAGTGGGACTTGAAACCGGCTGACAAGCGTATGGATCTATCCAGGAATATATGTCTGACTACTCTGGAGGATTTCTCTGCAATGACAAACCGGGCTGTGGTAGAGACGAGCGATTTTGCAGAGATTATGTCCCGCGCTGAAGCTCCATTGCCGTGGCCCCCGCTAAGTGCGGCTACATCGGTTGGATCTAAATAACTTCTGAAGGACTCCGAGCTGCACGATGTTTGTCTGAGTGAGTATATGAGCATGCACAAACCTAAAAATAAGGTCCAGGTGTCAAAATACCGGAGTTTCCCTTTAATACACATATTAAGTTAAAAGTTTAACATGCAAATGTGTATTTAGGAACTATTTTAGCCCAAACATTCAGGACAAACTGTTAATTTAAATTCTATTGATGTAACAACAACTGACTGAATAAAGTTGAACAATTTAAAGAGAAATACATTTCTGATACGTTTGCCAATGCAATGCATGGCATTTATTATAAATACTGCTTTGGTATGAAACTTAGATGCAGCAGCATGACAATTCCAAACGTACAACATAATAGCCTAGAATAGAATTTCCCTGAAATAAAGAATATTTAACTGTAATTGGAAGGTCAGGATATTTTAAATAAAATAAATTGAACAAAAAATATTGTAAATTTAACAAACAAAAAAGAGAAAAAAAAAGCAATGAAAACGAAATGGCCTATCTTTTAGCAAAATTTCATGTAAATAAAAATAATTATACAAGTCAAAAACAAAAAAAAATAGACCCTGTCTCTGTAAAGAAAAACAAAACTCACACAACAATAAAAACTCTGGCCTAAATGAAATGAAGTTTATACAATTCAGGAATTGTGACATGTACTTTCTCCCAGTCAATTGAACACACAGAAATCAAATTCACATTAAAGCAGTAAGAGCTCAGCCCTTTTTAACAGAAAATGGATCTCTGGCTTTTATTCAAACCTGGAGCAGATGTTCTTAAGGATCAAACACTCAGGGCCTCATATTCACCCCCTGCCTGAAGACTTTGATCAGACTCGGGGTGCTGATTTGGCGAAGTGGTTAGCAACAAGATGCATCCCATGTTCATATTTCTGTCCCCGGTTTGAATCCAGCCTGTGGCCTGTTTGCAGAGTGTCCAGTCCTACTCTCTTGTCCCCCTTCACAAGCCTATACACTGCCATTCTCTCTCCAATCAATAAAGGCACAAAATGCCCAAAGAATAAAAGATCAAAAAGACTTTGATCAGACTGCTCCCCCCAGGCCTTCTCCTGGACCCTGACCAGGGGTGTCCCGATAGAACTATTTCACCTCTGATAAGATACCAATACTGCAGCCTTGAGTCTTGGCCAATAGCAATATCAATCCAATACGATATCAGCAGGAATCATTTGTACTTTTATGACTTATTTTTTAGTGTGGACTGTAAAAAAAAGGCCTGATCAAGTGAGATAACTCAAACAGAGAACAGTAGACAGCAACCGTAGGTTTGAGAAAAACTGACCTGTTTGTAATTAACCAATGGGTTCAATAAATGTTCACTGGAAATAAAAGAATATATCGCAATGAGATAACAATGATTAAAAAACAAATGAAGAGACCCTGAAAAGTAACCTCAATACATCCATTAATAAACAAAAACAAGTATTTTTAAATAGCAAAATAACCACTGTGGTTAACTTTAACAAAAGCATATTCTACAACTGAATTGAAAAAAATAAAAATAAATAAATTGCTGCTTGTATTGCAGTGATCATGTTGGAGATTTTAGATGCAGGCTGATATAATCCTATATTTGGTTTTTGTTGCTGATATTGGACCGATATCCAATTTTAAAAAAGGTCTGAATTTTTATGCTTACGTCCATCCACTCCGTTCATTCAGATTTTCTAAGGCTCTGATTAAATAAATGGTTCCTGACAAGTCCAACGTTTGCTTCAGATTGGCAGAATATGTGCATCATCATGACAGGACATGGGAACGAGTCTGGACGACCAGCATAAATGTAAAGTGGAGTCAACGTGTACATGATCAGGGAAATATTCAATTTGGATTTAAAATCAGAATAAACCAGACAACTACTTTAGAATTCAGTTTAAGTCAGAATGCTAATTTACACACAGAGCTATGTTTTTAAAAGGTCATTTTTCATTTTAGTCTGAATTAAAGAGGAAAAAAAGTTCTCCTGTAAACATATCCAATGAGTTCAGTGAACTGCAGTGGCCTCCACAGTCACCACATCTCAGTCCAATAGAGTACCTTTGTGATGTGGTGGAACAGGAGATTCTCATCATGGATTTGAAGCTGACAAATCTGCAGCAGCTGTGTGATGCTGTCATGAAGATATGGACCAACATCTCTGAGAGATGATCCAGCTCCCTGTTGATTCAGTGACATGAAGAATGAAGGAGCTGTGAGGGTCAAGGGTCAAACCTGGTACTAGCAAGGTGTTCCTAATAAAGAGGACAGTTGTGGTATAATCAAAGTCACATAAACACTAAGCAACAAGGCTTTATGATTGTCATCATTATTATATTATTATTAGTAGTATTAGTAGTGGAATTAGTTGCAGATCCATTAATAGCAGCAGAAGGATTTTTGACTTTAACTCCATCTGTTATAAATGATAATATAAAAAATGAAATATTGTCAGAAGCAGATCAGTCCCTATGAAGGCGAGTTCACACAGACATGGCGCCATCTAGTGGTAGTACACATATACACCTACAGTTCAGTGTCAAAGACAGGGCTCAATGTTTAGAGACCAGGCGTTAAACAAGATAGGACTGCACGCCATATTGTGTAGCCCGGGGGCTGGAATCAAAAAATTGTTTACATGAAAAGCAAGAGAAAAAAATGCAAAATCCTCCCGTTGCAGCAAGATTTATTTTTAGCGTAAAAGTCTGTAAAAGTCTGAGGCTACAGAGCAAGGTTGGCTCAAAAGCATCACTGCCTCTCCGCCAAAATAAAACAATAAGGTAAAAACACGATGTCACAGCTTTGTTATGCAGTCACTGATTATCACTAAAATACAAAATGTAAAAAGACAAATGAAAAATAATTAAAAAAAAGAAAAAGACAAATGTGAAATGACAGCGCCTGTTGATTTTGTTCTTTGTTAATATTTCCCTAGAAAATGTCTTTGTCTGTTAAGTATATTTTAAATCCATTTCATTCATGAATCATTAAAAACCTTTGGCCACTGCAGGGGTTTAATCAAGTTAAGGAATTTGAATAGATTGGCTCTTCACTTCTGTCAATTAGGACTAAATCTATTTTAAACTTTATTGTCCTGTGACATGGAGCCAGAGCGGCCCTAACCAATTTTGGTGCCACTAGGCAGATTTCATCCCTAGTGCCCTTGTATTCCAGCAGGATCCTACACCAATAACAATTTTTACATATCTTAAAGTAAAACTATCACATGACTCTACGTTTTAGTGACTTTACTCTCCTGGTTTTATCATAGAAAGAAAAAGCCTGCAAATAAACACTTTAATCATTTAAATAAATACAGAAATAAAAAAAACAATCAAATATAGTTGAGAGGAATTGGAATATGGCAGAAGATGCTGATGAAGACTCAGGGATGGCTAAATAAGACTTTAGTGCTCGATGTGACAGACGGCTTAATTTTCTCCTTTCTCGATTCCTGATGGTTTCCTGCTTCTTCACTTGAGCAATAGATTGATCTGAATTTAAGGCAAGCATGAGAGACATGTCTCTAGATGTATAAAGCTTATAAACCAGGATTGGCAGAGTTAAGGCTGCTTTACTGTTAGAAGGTTGCGGTCTGTCAAAGAATGTGCATCGTCTAAGCCCTGCTTGCTGGTAAGATGGGTTAACTTTGATATTTTTGACAGTGACAAACGGTCTTTGATGGAGCCGTTAAACAATCAGATGTGACGGACCCAATCCCTAATGAAGACTCACAATGGCTGTATATGCTGGAATTCAGACGGGTTATCAAATAGAGATTGCTGTACGGTTTATTGTGACCAAAATGCCTGACACTCTGGAAACCTGCCTTCTGAGGCGCGGCGACATGTGCGCCTTTGTCACCAAATTACAGCCGCGGAGTGTGCGCCTCGCTTCCCGCGCCGAGAGGTTAGGACTCAACTGCAAACCCCTGCACTTCAGCGCACTTCCTGAATTGTTTTTGGCACGAAATTGCTCACTGCGCCACTCGACCTGTCAATGTTTATTTTAAATAAAACATCACTTTAATCTTTTTTTAACCCTGTTTTTAAAACTTTATGCCTATTTTGCCCCCATTCATCTTTTTTGGCCACCGTCAGAACCACTTTTGGAATTTTTACATGGTTTTTGAAATTTAATTTCAAATTTAATTCCCAATTTTGCTGCCGTAATCAATTTTCCTAAGCCACTTTTGGGTTTTTTTTGCTAGTTTTTTCCCATTTTTTTTCTCTCTCCAGGCACTGTAGGTAGAACCAAGACATGCGTCTGCTCTAAAATATCCTGGTGCAAACACATCACCGTTTTGTTAGTTCCACTATTGTGATTACACAATGTTGCCGCAAGAGTAAATTAGCAAATTATTTTTGAAAAATAGATAAATGTTACTGAATATTTTTTTAGTTCAAACTAACATAAACCTTACTAATGTGTTCAACTTTTTAAGACTTTTGAAAATTGGATTTAAGACATTTTAATGCCAATTAAGCTCTTACTTTTAGAACTATGAATTCAATGCCTTTTAAGACTTTTAAAGGATCCGCGGGAACCCTGATGAACAAACATAAAAAATAAACTAACTTAGAAACAACAAACCAACCCTCTTTATTACTGCACTGATTACTGAACTTGATTAATTCAAGTTAAGACCTTAAAACGTGGTATTTCATGATAGTAGTCGTGAATATTTATTGATAATAAAGCAAACGTTTGAAAAGCTTAATTCCACAGGTTCATAGGTCTGTTTTCTCTTCATCAGAGCAGCAGGGCAAGTGTGCTTCAAACTATTTATGACAATATTTGTATTAAAATGAGCTGAATGTTAGCTTACTAAGTGCACAATGATGTTAATAAGAAGCAGGACTCTAACGATACCTGCCTCACTAAAGAAAAACTGTGATTCTATACCTGCTTATTTTATCTACACCTATAAAAATGTTTGTTTACCTGATTAAAAAGTAGTGAACATCACTGAGGTTAACTTTATTAGAAGTTAGGACTTACACAGTCAAACGTGACTACCAACCGATAACAAGCATAACTGTGAGGAAAACTTGTAAATAACATGAGGCACATCCCTCTGTCTTTTTGGCCTTTCTCCTCCTCCTCTCTTCTTCTCTTTGGCCCCTGGGCTCCTGAAGGCTTTGGCTTTTTTCACATGATACCTGTTATTTAGCGGACTGTCGCTCAGTATCATTGAAGCAGCATAAATTACCTGTCCATCTCGTGCACAAATGAGCAGGTGAGGAGGAGCGGTGTTGATGCTGTGATCATGAGCCCTTCAGGGTCAAGCCGAGTGCAGGAAAATAGAGACTTTTGTAGGTTAGCGTCATGTTCTGCTGGATTCTTTTGTAACATTACTGAATAAAAGTCTGGAAATTCTTTCATACAAAAAAGGTAACCTTAACTCGGTGCTATTATTATATTGTAGACATTTTTTCTTCTTTTCTTATCTTTTTTTTTTTATCAGAAAAAGTCTAGAATGTGTTGGAGGTGGTCAGAAAAGAACTAAAAAAATCAGACAATGGTTTGAGGTAAATAAATTATCCCTTAATATTGAAAAAACAAACTTCATGATATTTGGCAACAAAAACAAAAAAATAGATGCTTCAGTAAATTTAGAAGGTATTGAAATAAATAGAGTAAATGAAATCAAATTTTTAGGTGTTATTATTGATGAAAATCTAACATGGAAATCACACATCAATGGAATTAAAGTTAAAATAGCAAAAACAATTGCTATGTTACACAAAGTGAAGGATTACTTAGATGACAAAGCTTTGTACCTTTTGTATAATTCATTGATTGTTCCATATCTGACCTATTGTGTTGAAGTTTGGGGAAGTGCATGTAAAACTTCAATCCAACCAGTTTTTATTTTTACTAAAAAGAGCAATAAGAATTATGAGTAGAAGTCAATATAGAGATCCTTCAAACCTATTATTTGTTAAACTGCAGCTGTTGAAATTCAGTGAGTTAGTAGATCTCAGTATGTTGCAGATTATGTATAAAGCTCATAGAAACATTTTACCAAGCAACATCCAGAACCCATTTGAAAAAAGAGAAAGTTGTTCTGATTTAAAAGGATTTGAAATATTTAAAAAAAACAAGATTTAGAACTAAACTGAAGGAGCGCTGCGTTACTGTGAGAGGAATCAGTTTATGGAATAATCTGAACAAAGAAAGTAAAAAAGACAAATCAAATTATGTCTTTAAAAAAGCATTAAAGCCAGTATGTTGTATGAATACAGGGAAACGTGTTTATAAATGTTTTGTTATATTTACTTTGTGGTAAAACATGAATGAATATGTGATCTTTTTGCTTGTTTGTTTTGTTGTTTTTGAAAATAAGAAAAGTGAATGTAAAAAGGCATGTTGGCCTGCAGCTCTTGTTCATTTGTATTTAGTTCATATTTTGTGAGAGAGGGGCAGACTATAGAAGATTTTTCTTCTTTCTGCTCCTTTTCATTCAAATGTTGGAGAATTTTATTTTGATTTGTATTGAATTTTATTTTCTGAATGAAATAAAGAATGAAAATAAAAATGAATACACTGATGATCTGATCATCCGCCGGTAATCATGGGGGTGCAGTGCTGGCACCCCCATGATGGCCGGCGCCCCGAGCATTTGCCTATACCGCCTATGCCACGGGCTTGGTTTGAACGGTGTTGGAGCTCACTGAGTTTGTAAAAATATGTTTTCAAGAAGGATCATGGACCACCAACTTTAAGAGATGTTACATATTGAACATGTGAAACCAAAATGATTTGTTGTCTTCAGAGCTCCTTAATTCTTCGAGGTGCTGGAACGTCCCTCAAAGATTTTGGTCTGGATCTTCATGATGGCATCACACGGCCGAGGCAGGTGTGTCGCATTCATGTCATTTATTCAATTATATGATTTTGTAACTTTTATCACAGTTAAAATTTCTGCCTTCTACACTCATGGGAGCAAACTAATGTGTTTAAAAGATTACTGAGCCATATGACTATAGAGTTTGTCATTTCCATTATTATTATCATAATAATTTCATGTCATGTATATTTTTAAACATATATGTCTATCTGTGTCTTGTCCTTTATTGTTCACAGAGATGGTTTGAGGATCATAAATGTTTAATTAAACACATGGTGGATGTTGTAAAACCAGTGATTTGTTAAATAATCATGACCTTTAATTAAAATAAATCAAATATTATATTTTTTGTCCTAAACATGTAGCTATAGAAGAGGATGAGGGCCACAGCAGGTACATTTTTTAAGTCTGTGAAAAAAGTCAAGATTTTAAGATTAAACTCATAATTCAGACTTTCTGCACAGACTTAATGTGATAACTGTTTTTAACTCACACTCATGTTTTTTTTTTCATGTTCATATAGGTGAGCAAAAACGGGACCAGACCAGCGCTTGCACGGGATGCTCGGCTCAATCTAGTTAAACCCCCGAGCAACCAATGTAGCATTAACATGTTTGGTCGAACTGATACTTACTTCCTATTGGCTGGGAGCAGATTTGTTTCGTGTGCAAACAGTTTTGTTTGGTGTGTGAGCAGAAAAAATCTGAGAGGAGTTATGAAGGAAGTTTTGAAGGAAAAATCTGATCACAAAATGACAAAGTTTTGCTCTGAAACATGTAAATCTGCTCTCAAATGTGAAAAATCTCAAACCAAAAGGCTTTCCTCTCAAAAATTAAACTTTGCTCTCAAACATTAGAGCATACTCTTGAATAAAGATAGGATTTTAATTCCATAATAATGAAGGAAGTTTGTTTTTCTGTCTTGGTTTCTGTAAGAACTCAGAGTCATATCCTTCAGTCTCCCCTGATCAAATCATTCAAACTTTATAGATGATGAACTCATTAGAGAAAGACAGAGGATTTGAGGGGGATGTGCAATTTTTGAAAATCAGCAAATCTTCGAAACTTTAATTTTCAGAGGAGTGTGCAGTTTTTGGTCTCTATTGCTTTATCATTAAATAACATGGTGTCTGGACCTTCAGTGTTTGTTCCTGTGACATTAATCAACTTTTACATTTATTATATGATTTTCACTACAATAACTTCAAGGTAATAACTGCTGTTTTTGGAGTAATTTGTTATTTCAGCACAGAAAAAGGACAATGGTCCTTTATGCCATTCAATAAAAACATGAAGACATCATTTTGGTCCATATTGCTCAGCATTATGTAGAAAACCTGTTTCTGTTTTTATGTTGATGGTTGTGGAGACTTGGTGAACATAAAGACAGTTAATAACCATCATGTCTGCAGAGAGCAGATGTGGGGCCTAAAAACAAAGAGTCTGACAGTTTAGATCTATTTGAAGGTTGTACGTCTGATCAGTCAGTGAACATGTTTTAATGATCCATCCATCAACATCTCCATCTTTAAAATCAGAAATATAAATGTAAAATCATCAAGAAGCTCTATGGAACCAATAAATGAAGTTAATGTGTTAACTTAGGTTCGGGAGCTGGACCACGCCACAAACCACACCTCCAATCAGCTGACAAGCCTACTTATACTCAGCCATGCCTCATCGCTCAGTTTGTCTGTAACTCTTCAAGACGGACAGACCACGCTGCGCGCCGATTGCAGAAGACATTGAACCAAAAAGCAGTCACTTACCATCGATCCCGAGCCCCATATTCACGGCTCAGACGACGACTTACGACGATCCAGGCACCCTCCTTCAACAGACAGATCTCGACCAGAGCCAGCTACACAACAGAGCCTTGTGGTCTGTGTACCGCCTGCCAGTCACGTCCATACAGCTTACGACCACGATACCTCCAACCCCCGCAAGGTCTTAAAGCATAAATCCACGAAGATCTTCGGACAGGAGACGATCCACACAGCAGCCCTCCTCGCTACACTCCGACCGCTCATCTCCAGTCAGCCGTGCATACCGGCGCCGCACGCCCTCATCCCGACCGGCATCACGTTCTCAGACCGATCGCCTTCAGGAAGTGGACCATCGCTCGCCTTCGTTGGCTCTTGAAAACGAGGGGCATTCCATGCCACCGCATAGACCTCCAGGCTGATCCATCTCTGCTCAACTTCCATAAACACCGCTGCTTCGTCTCACAGTCCCGCTTCCGGGTTCTCACCAGAGCCAATCATCGACGCTGCTGACGACCTCGCTGCCAACGCGCCTCAACTGCTCCCTCTGCTGGGAATCAGGTCCTATTACATTCACTCATTGACTCACCCTGCGATCACAGGCTCACTATCATCCCGTGCACATGCATCCTTTCATCCCATCATCCCTTTCTTCTTTTCTATCAGCACAGCAGCCACACCTTGCACTCTTGGCTCCTTCTGTCATAGCCAATCTCTTGAGTGTCCCAATGGCTCATTGCAGATAAATCAGTGCGGCTATTCTCAATCATCTCTATTTCTAACTAATCTATCCTGTCACCCCTCCCTTCCCCCTCCCCACCCCCTCCCTTCCCCATCACCCAAATGTATTTCTTTTGCCTTTGTCAATCTCTTCTCTAGCACAGCTCCAGAATCAGGTGCATTGACTCATCAACTCACCCAGCACAGGCTCACTATCATCGTGCACATGCATCCCTTCATCCCATCATCCCTTTCTTCAGCACACCCAGCAGCCACACCTTGCAGCGTGGCTCCTTCTGCATAGCCAATCTCTTGAGTGTCCCAATGGCTCATTGCAGATGAACCAATGCACTATTCTCAATCTTCTCCATTTCAACTAATCTATCCTGTCACCCCTCCAGCTTCCCCTCCCCACCCCTCCCTTCCCCATCACCCAAATGCATTTTTTTGTCTTTGTCACAGTCTCTTCAACTACTACAGTGGCTACAACAGCAGCCAGACAGCTACTATAGCCACGACTACAGCAGCTACAACCACATTTCCAACCACTACAATGGCTCAGCCCCAGCTTCAGCAGCAACAGCACCTCGAGCACCTCTAGCAACTCCAGCTCAATCACACTCCAGCAGCTACAGCACAGCTACAGCACAGCCCTGGAGCACAGCTCCAGCAGCCCCAGCACAGCTCTAGAAGCTCCAGCACAGCTCTAGAAGCTCCAGCAGCCCCAGCACAGCTCCAACAGCTACAGCACAGCTACAGCAAAGCTTCCGCAGCCAAAGCACGGCTCCAGCAGCTCCAGCACAGCCCTAGCACAGCTCCAACAGCTCCAGCACAGCTCCAGCAGCTCCAGCACAGCTCGAGCAGAGCTCCAGCAGCTCCAGCACAGCTCCAGCACAGCTCCAGCACAGTTCCAGCACAGCTACAGCTACAGCACAGCTACAGCACAGCTACAGCACAGCTACATCAGCTACATCAGCCCAAGCACAGCTCCAACAGCTATTGCACAGCTCCAACAGCTATTGCACAGCTCCAGCAGCCCCAGCACAGCTCCAGCAGCCCCAGCACAGCTCCAGCAGCCCCAGCACAGCCACAACACAGCTACAACAGCCCCAGCACAGCTCCAGCAGCCCCAGCACAGCTCCAGCAGCTACAGCACAGCCTCAACACAGCTCCAGCAGCTACAGCTCGTCTCCAACAGCCCCAGCTCGTCTCCAACAGCCCCAGCTCGTCTCCTTCAGCCCCAGCTCGTCTCCTTCAGCCCCAGCCGTACTCAATCAGCCTCAGCTTGGCTCCAGCAGCCTTAGTTCTGCTCCAGTAACTCCAGCACAGCTTCAATTAGGGCTACGCATGACGCAGATCGATGCAGTAGGCTATTATCCACGTAAAGCAGAAGCTGCCCAGCGGCAGTCTTTGCTGACCTCCCCAATCCAGCAAAAGATGATTCCAAAGGAAGCAGTGTTTCACTTATTTGTAGTGACTTAGTTGTCCTATACATTAGCCGCTACTAGCTGCAAATTGGTCTAAGTGAAAGTTGAAGCGTACTTGCAAAATCAGTGTCCAGGCTCCATTCAGAGCTAAACTTATACAATCAATAACAGCCAGCCACTCTTCCTCCCCACCCCCCCCCCTCCTGTCATCCACTATCCAAACCCAGTTCTTCATCCATCTCCCACTCACTATTCACCCCTCCCGCCTTCATCCCTTCCCAACTTTGCCCCATCAACCTCCACTCCCAGAACCAGGTTCTGATCACTCTACCACCTTTCTTCTCTCCTACCTTCCCTTGCTCCCTTCCTCCGCACCTCAACTACCAGAATCTTCATCTTTCTCCCATCGGCCTCCCTCCTCACCTCCATTACAAAAACCAGTACTTATCCCTCTTCTACTCTCCCACCCTCCATCACCCCTCCCTCCCCACCTCCTCAACTCGAACCAGATTCTAAATCACTCTCCCACCTTTCCCTCTCCTTGACACCCCCATTACTTAACACCAGGGCGTGGCCAGAAATGTCGACTAACACAAGCCACTCCGTGCGAGTCCCTCTATGTAGCACTTTACAAATGTTATCTATCATTAACATCCAACTAAACCCAAACCTTGGTTTAAACGATGCACTTGACGTATTCAGTTCTACGTGATGGTATAACAATACAATCTAATCAAAATATTGTAAATGGTAAATCCATCTAGTAAGAGGGCTTCAGGCTTCAGGCTAAGTCAGGATATTGATGAATTGATAGAGTTTCAGTCTCCACCATCTGCCTGGACTCATCCCCGATAACATCCACCATCTTTTGGGGGCAAAAATGGTCAAGGAGTCCATTCTCACATACTCCTACATCTCAGAAGTTGAGGAGATTCCTTGCAAAGAGCCTATACTTCCTCCTCAACCTTCACAAACCTTCAATATCAAGCTAGACCCACAGCTATGGACCTTAGTTTACCTCTAGGAAGTAATCCTCCACAATCTCACTCCACATCAGACTGACATTTGAGTTCCTATCAGTTGCTCTGCTCCACCTTAGCATAGGGCTGGACAATTAATCAGATTTTGATCCTGATTTAAATTTTGCCATCTAACAATCATAAAAGCATTATCATCGAAGAAAAGTGATTAAAATGCCACACAGTGTGGTGTGCCATGTATGCAAGTTCCTGCGCTTCATAGCGCTTCTGTGTTCCACGTGCAGCCACAGCGAGAGTGTGTGACTTATGTGGATCAATAATACTGTATGTGCCACTCGCTGGTTCTTTAAATTGCGTTTAAGTCAATACTGAAGTTTTTAAATAAATTAATAATTGTGTATATTAATTGTGATTCAATACCACTTAAAATAATCGGATTCTAATTTTACCATAATTGTCCAGCCCTACCCTAGCATCAACTTCCATCCACGTTACTGAGAGTAAAGCAACCATTCATAGCTTCTTCTTATTCCCACTCGGGACACCTCAACTCATCACATTCATTAAAACAACTTATTATCCGTGTCTGTCCATTCTCAGCTGATCTCCATTCAACATTACTCTTTTGGGGGTCAAGATCAGCTCGGGCAGGACACGATGAGACGGGACCCCCACACTGAGTCTTGCTCTGCCTGGCTTATGACGTCCTTCCTAACGGCTCATCTCTCAACAAATCTCATGTCACATGTTCATCACTGTCATTCCTCATATTCCTAAGCCTTCAGTAAACTGTCAAACGTATACATTTGTGGTGTGGTCCTTGCTAGTGAAATGAAGTTAATGTATTAACTTAGGTTCGGGAGCTGGACCACGCCCACAAACCACACCTCAATCAGCTGACAAGCCTACTTATACTCAGCCATGCCTCATCGCTCAGTTTGTCTGTAACTCTTCAACCCACCCTCCCACCCTTCAATCTTAATCATGCCCTTTTCTTTCTCCACTCAGCTCCTTGCTCACCTTATCCTAGGAGGGGGTCAAGATCAGCTCGGGCAGGACACGATGAGACGGGACCCCCACACTGAGTCTTGCTCTGCCTGGCTTATGACGTCCTTCCTAACGGCTCATCTCTCAACAAATCTCATGTCACATGTTCATCACTGTCATTCCTCATATTCCTAAGCCTTCAGTAAACTGTCAAACGTATACATTTGTGGTGTGGTCCTTGCTAGTGAAATCAGTTACATGTCCCCGACTAGGTACGTAAACTGAGGAATAAGTGAAAGAAATGGAAGAACAAACATCACAGTCTATGTTAAGAGGTTTTTCTTGTATTGAAACATAATTATCAAACTGCTGGTTTGTGTCACACTCTTCAGGATGTTGTATGAACATGCAGCTGTCTCTTATAATAATAAAAGTATGATCACAATGAAAACAACAAGAGGTATTCGTGTTACCACGGTGACAACCTGTTGGACAGGATTGTTTCTTCACTTCCTGCTGCTGTGGCGCAGTTGTTTTTCCCTGAGCTGAAGTTTGAGGTGAGTACCACTTTTCATGATTTATTAAAATATTAGGACATTTAGGAGCAGAGGGAGGACTTCTCAGCAGGTATCAGGCTCAAAATCAGCAGCTAGACTCTTCTCTGCTGGTCCTGAGTGGTGGACTGAATGACCCAGCTCCATGTGATCAGCAGAGTCCTGATCTACTTTAAGAGAAAGATGAAAATTCAACTGTGAGGAAACACTTGTGCTCTTAGCCTGACTCTTCTCTTCTGATAGAACCAGTTAGAAGGTTTCAGACCCAGCTCCCTGTGATCAGCTCAGCTCTGAGGATGTTGATGCTTAATATGATGTTGATGTCAATGACACGAGGACTTCATGATGATGATGATGATATTGGGCCGACTCAACAAAGTATTCTGTCTATAGCCTTGTTAGAAAAACTTTCTTCTTCCATCTGTCCAAACAGACTTCCAACAGTTTGTTGTTCTTTCTAATGTTGTTCCTCTAGATTCTTGCTTCTGTTGTTCCTGCTCCCAGATGTTCGTCACTTTGGACACAAATGTGAGCTAAATGACTCTTGATAAACTTTTACCATTTTATACATTTTAGACTGTTTTCTTTTTATAAATGTTCACTCTCATGTATTTTAACCGTGTCACCACATTCGCTGTAATGTAACTTTGACCTGGACTCAGAAAAGGTCTCTAAAACAAATGTGACCAGAAACAGGCCTTAATGCACTTTAACAGCAGTATTTATGAGCACAGTGTTTTAAATTATATGGTGGATCAGACCTGACTGCCACAGTGAACCAGGTTTAAGACACAGACCTCATGTTTCTGTGGTCCTGATATTTAACGAGTAGGACCTCCTGCTGCTCCTGCTGGAGTTCTGACCAAAGACCTTTACACCAGAGGGACCAGGACCCACAGGATAGTCTGATTCATTTGTTAGTCAGCTGGGTTTACTCTGTGGTTATGGTAAACAATGATTATAATTCTAATAAAAATAATCAGTGTTGGGCATATTACTTTAAAAAAAGTAATTAGTTATAGTTACTAGTTACTCTCCCAAAAAGTAACTGAGTCACCAACAGAATTACTCCTTCATAAATGTAGTTAGTTACCAGGTAAAGTAACTGATGTGTTACTTTTCTGAAAACTCTTTTCCTCTTGAACTGTGTGTCTCCGTCTCTGTGTCCTTCCTTGTTGTTACCTGCTGCAGCAGCTCTGACATCATCAGCAGAGTTCTCGCTGTTTTTGGTCTCTAGATTTTAGATTTACTAACAACAGACAAACACTTTGCTTTAGGACATAATGGACACTTCACGTGTGTGTTCTTGACTTTTACTTCCATCCTGAAAACTCCAGTTTTAACTCCACAGACCGCTCCGGACAGAGCGGTTGCCAGATTTTTCGATTGAAATAAGCATTTTTAAAGAGAGAAACCTACATGAAACGTGCTTTAATTTTTATCTATGTTACTTTTCAATTTCAAAGTCATATTTCTTCTTTCTTGTCTCTTAAAAGAAATGCTATATTTTCTCAATGTTTTCTAGGACTTTCTTCAATTTCCTACACAGTGATATTAAACAATCACTGTAATTATGTCATTGTTCCTTATAAGTCTCTCTCCTACCTGTCTATAGATTTGTTTATGCTTAACCAGCAAGTCCAACACCAGTGTTTTGCTCAACAAAAACACACGCCTAATCACCTCTACAGCAGTTTTACAAGAACTGAAAGCTCAACACAAGTTTTAAAAGTAGAAGGAAAAATTTAACGAACATACAAACAACATCAAACTTTTTTTCAGACATGTTTTTTTGTTTTATTTTTTTATTTAACTTTTATTTAACCAGGTTGGTCCCATTGAGATTAAAAACCTCTTTTTCAAGGGAGACCTGGCCAAGACAGGCAGCAGCAAAAAGCACAAAGTTGCAGATAGATACAAAAGAGACAGAAACAATTTACAAGCACATCATTATGGATTAAAAACAGAGTCATCTATGAGCCATATCACAGCCTAGCTAAAAACATCAGCATTGGATAGAATCTGCTTCCATGTCTTTCATTTTTGATTTAAAAACGTTTAAGAACACCAGCTCCTTGAGCTTTGATAATTCTGCAAAACACTCCAGTCTGATGGTGCAGAGTACCCAAAAGCCTTTTTCCCAATTTCAGTTTGTGCGTTTGGGACAGAGAGCATGATAAGGTCCTGTGAACGCAAGGAATACTGTCCGGTAGTTCTTTGCATGATAAAAACACCAAAATAGGGGGGAAGCAGACCAAGAATTGCCTTATAAATGAAAGTGTACCAGTGTATTGCCCTACGGGTCACCAAAGTGGGTCATCCAACACGAGTGTACAACTCACAGTGATGAGTCAGAGGTTTAGAGTTGGTAATGAACCTCAAGGATGCATGGTAGGCAGGATCAACCATATGAAGACACTGTGCAGAGGCATGCATGTACACAATATCCCCATAATCCAAAACAGGTAAAAAAGTTGCAGCAACAAGGGTTTTTGACAAGATACAGTACATGTAATTTAAAATTAAGGGAGTCATCAATCAGTACACACAAATATTAATAGCAGTGTACAACATCAATCTGTTTTCCATCAACAGTACAGAGTGCAGGAACAATTTGTGACCCGGTCTTTGATGTGGTTAAAAGCATTAGCTTGGTCTTATCAGGGTTTAACACAAGTTTCAGTTCATAAAGTGCATTTTGAAGGACCACAAAGCCATTTTCCAAACACTCAGCGGCTTGTGCAAGAGATGCAACACAGCAGCACACAATGGTGTCGTCAGCATAAAAATGTAATGTTGCATCTGGCACATTTCGTCCAGGATCATTCACATAAATGGTAAATAAAAGTGGCCCTTATACAGAGCCCTGGGTCACACCCTTGTGGACAGATACAAAATCTGAGCACACACCATCATGACCTGTACACTGTGACCGACTGCTTAGATAGTTAGAAAACCAAGCAACAGCTTCTTCTGGGAGTCCTGAGCTCAGAAGTCTGACTTTTAGAACATCATGGTCAACTGTGTCGAAAGCTTTTGACAAGTCAATAAAAAGAGGAGCACAGTGCTGCTTTTTGTCAAGTGTCACAGAAAAATCATTAACCACCTTTAGCGGAGCTGTGACAGTGCTATGCCTTTTTCTGAATCCTGACTGATAAGTTGATAAAATATTATTGGTATATTAAAACTCCTTTAACTGTTCACTCGTAGGGACTCAAGGATTTTAACCAGTGCTGACAAATGAGATACAGACCTGATCAAAGTCTTAAGACCAGTTGAAAAATTGCTAGAATATGCATTTTGCACATTTGGATCTTAATGAGGTTTTAAATAGAGCTACAACATGCATAAGCAAGAAGGGGGAGTGTGACAAAGAACGCTTTGAAAAAGTAATTTCTTGAAAACAGCAAGTAAACTGAAATAGTCTATCAGCTGATCAAAAGTTTAAGACCACAGGCTATTAAAGCCAAAATCTGCTCAAAATGTTCAATTTCTGTCAGCCATTCACACGGTCATGCCCTCCTGATGGCTAACACTAACAGGCTTTCTCTTCTTGAACGTGGTCGGATCGTCGAGCTGCATAAGCAAGGCCTCTAGCAGCATGCCATTGCTGCTGAGGTTGGATGCAGTAAGACAGTCATTCTACATTTTGAAAGATCCTGAGCATTATGGAACAAAAAAGTCAAGTGGTAGACCCCCCAAAAATTGCACCTGTGCTTAACTGAAGGATCCGATTGGCTGTCCGTCAAGACACAGGGCGGTCATCAACCCAAATTAAGGCATTTACTGGTGTTGACTGCAGCGCAATAACCATCAGACAGCATCTGCGGGAAAAGGGTTTCACAAACAAAAAACAAATTCAAATTCTCCTTCAAAACTGCCTGTTTAGATTTTGCCAGGGAGCATCAAACATGGGACACTGAAAGGTGGAAAAAAGTTTTATTCTCTGATGAGAAAAAATGTAACCTTGATGGTCCAGATGGCTTCAACATTACTGGCATAACAAGGAGACCCCACCTGAGATGTTTTCTACCCGGCACAGTGGAGGGAGGTCCATCATGATCTGGGTGCTTTTTCATTCAGTGGACACTGGAGCTTCAGGTGTGTATGTGTGGGAATGTAGTCAATGGCAATGATTATAATATCATTGCTATTCACAATGGTCATATTATCATATAAACAATGATGGATAAAATCTATTAAAGATCTGGGCACTTGGGGATCAGTTAAGATTAAAGTTTCCCGGTACAGAGGTCCAGTCATGTGTTAAGGTCGCAGTTTATGCAAGGTCACCACATTCTTTCAACTTTCCGTCTTTTGGTTTGTATATAGAAATGTGTGGTCTTTTACATTTAAACTGAGAAAGGACCTCGGGTTGTAAATAGACTAAGAAACAACAAAGTCCTTCCACTGTTCATAAAAGTGAACCACATCTTAAAGTAGTGGTTTCAGGCAAGTTGTGGCAGCGGTCAAGGTCCAGTGTCACATCTGTTAAGGAAACTGCCATGGTTGTGTGAAGCTGGACAGGAGTATCTAGTTTGGTGATATCCATGCCAGCATCAGTCAGTATGTTCTCAGCATCTAATCGCAGTTGTTTTGCTTGGTCACCTTCAATGTTAAAGCCATACCAGTATCCTGGTGGGGTGACATAAAATTGTTCTGCAGTTCCTGTTCTTAAAACTATGTAGTCATCTTTCTTTCTGCCTATGGTCAAGTCAAGGGCATAGAGTAAATCTCTTCCAAAAAGATTCTCTGGACAGCTCGGACAGTGAATGAACTGAATTTTAGCAGTGTTTCCTGTATGGAGGTCTGTAACAGACATGGGTTTAGTCAAAAATTCTGTGGTCAAATCTCCACTGACAGACTTGACACAAATAGTGGATTTGGTTAACTGTATGTGCTTTGGTATTTTATTCAGAGTGCTTCTGGTTGCACCTGTGTCCAATAAGAATAAGAATAAGAATTCAATCAGTTCACCACTCACATCTAAAACAATAGTTGGAAATTGGCGCATGGAATTATAACAAATTTGAACCGGTGATTCATCATTTGGTGGTGTTTGATCAGCTTTATGAGCCAATAGTTTTCAGAGGGAGCTTATAGTAGGGAAGCCACGCCCCCCACAGAGGCAGGGGGAGGAGTAACAGCAGCAGAAGCAGGAACAGGGCTGCACTAAAGTCACTCAGAGAGGTCTTCTGATCAGAGCTCCCAGCTCAGGTGAATTATTAACGCTCTATAAACACAAACTGAATCAATCCAAAGTGACACTTTCAGTCAGTGATAGTAGCAGGAAGTAATAACACCTGTGCCGAGCCTCTCTGAGTGACTTTAGTGCAGCCCTGTTCCTGCTCCTGCTGTTGATACTCCTCCCCCTCCCTCTATGGGGGCGTGGCTTTCCCACCTGAAGCTCCCTCTGAATCACACCTGGCTCTCAGCTCACCTTCATCAGCTCCTCACAGACTCGACCTGGCCACCAGATGATTCCTGAATAATTTCATTAGATGCTTTTGTTCCTCAAGGAACACCATGCAAAACCATTTCAGAATCACTTTTATAGAAAAATGAGTAAATTTTGTCAAATGTCCATAAAAAAAACACAATAAATGTATTTATCTTGTTAGCGATGTCTGTTTTTTTTAACAATTTCTTTAACTAATTTATTTATTCATCCCATGGTGGGCAGCATCCTTGGGGTGGTCCATCTAAATTGGTTCCTTGGTGGGTGTTGGGTTGGTGGCTCTGGTGCTGCAGTCCACTGGGGGGCATGTTCCTCTTGGGCACACCTGGTCACTGGGGCCCGTCTGGGTCATTACTTGTGGGCCCTGGGGCCTGCTGTCCCGGGGGCCTCTTGGCACTGTTTCCACACTCCCACTCTGTTGTTGCTGGTCGAGGTTGGCCCTCACTATCCTAGCCTCTTAATTTGCACTTCACTACTCACACATTGCACTCCTGTATATATTTGCACTCTTGGGCACATACGCAACATTAAGGGTTGTTGGAGTCGGGGTGGTGGTGGGGGGGGCGACCAGCTTTTAACTGTACTACATAAACTAGCTTGGAGAGAGAAGACAGGGCAGGAGGTGCCTGGGGGATGGGCGTTATCTGTTTTAGGTTGTGTTGCCTCTTTGCTCGTCACCCACCTGCCTCATCTGCCTTCTGTTTTTAATGCAACACAACATCCACCTGTCTGGGGCAGGTAGTAAGAGGGGGCTTCGGTGGGCTGCCACTCAACCTGTTTCTCCTTAGTTTTAATGCACCACGTTACAGTCAGAGCTGAACTTATTCAAGGTGAAGGAATAATGTATCTTTGCCGGGTAACAAGATACAGTATAACGGGGGGGGGGGGGGTTGTTTCACTAGCCAAGACTTGGTGCAGCTGGGGGGGGGGGGGGTCTGGCCTTATTTGTCATGACTTTGTGCATGGGAGCTCACCTTTATTATGGGGGGTGGTGTCTGCGGCTTTTGGGTGCGGTGAGGCTCTGGTGCCTGCGGGTGAGGGCCTGGGGCAGTGCCGGAGCCCTACTGGGTAATGTATCCCTTGGTGGGCTGTGGTACAGGCCTGGGCTCATCTGGTGGGCAGGACATGACCTCTACCCCACCACTGTATGCCCACACCATGCCCCACCTGGCCTTGCTGCAGCGGTTTCCCAGAGCCTCATAGGACTGGCTCACCCCCTCCACCTCTAGTCTGCCAAGAGGGGCAAGAGAGAGTGGGGGCGCCTGGGTGCTGGGGTGACTTGGGGCTGGGTGGATGGGTGGTTGGTGAGGGCAGGTGCTGTCTGTGGGGGGTTGCCGCCCTTGATACCCTTGTGTTGTCCTTGGTGCCATTGGGGAGGCAGGTCTATGCCCCCTTGGGTCCTGGGGCTGTTCCTGGGAGCCTATAACTTTTGGGGCCGTGTGGCGGGTCTTGGGTGCCCTGGTGGCCATGGTCTCCCTGGGCATGAGCAACTACTTGGGTATTCGGTGACCATCTCACATGCATGTTGTACAGATAAGGTCCTGTTGAGACTAACGGAGAGAAATGATTGATCCCGTCAGAACATGCTGAGTTCGGCACTCTTACACATCTTCTCACATCCTGTGATACATACTCCTACATCTCTTATCCATGTGTACACACCCCCTTCTATCAAGACCCCACATCTCAAATTAATTATGTTTTCCGTCTGCCCCCCCTTTTGTTTTGTCTTGTCCTGTCTGTCCCTATTTATGTTGAAATGCTGAGTCAGCATTTCAACATATTGTTCTCCCTAACTGCCATTTTGTTCTGAGACTTCGGCACCTTTCACAGGCTTCAAATTTGCACAGATTTTCACAGAAAAAAATTGACATATGCAGCATGTTCAGGAGAAGTGCGCTTGTATTTTTCACAGCTTTAACAGTTATACTTTTTACAGTAAAAAATAATTTCTGCATGTATTTTTTACATTGAAATCAATGGGACATGTCCGCAGCTCTGCTGAAAACTTCACCAACTTTGAAGCTCCACAGATTGGGCATGCTTCCACCTACAGATTTCATTCGTACTTTAAAAGCTGCACTGACTTCTTAACTATTCTTACATATCTTCAGCTTTTTGCTGGCGGTTCTACGGTTTTTTAAATATGAATTTTTAAGCAACACCAACTTTTGCGGAAATCCTTCATGTAAGAGCGAGTGTGACGTCATCTCAGAGTGGACAGACACGGAAAAATTCTCGCGGACTCAGCAGAATTATCCTGCTATAACTTCGTCAAAACGTCCTCCACAGACATGATTTATGCATCAAAACGTCGCTAACCTTCTCGTCTTACACGTGAAATCCACTTCAAAGTTTAATCTGACATCGTTCTGTCTCAGTGAGCTTCAGCTTTTGCGGTATGACACAAAATCTTCTCATCTGCGGTAATGCAAAAATTCACCTCCGGACAGCTGGGCGCTTCACTTTGAAGCCTGTTTTTAACTCGCCACTATGTCAACATTTTTTAACTCTAGGGACATAAAAATTACACCCATAGCTTCAGCATTTTCTTGAGATGCTCACAGTGCAATCCCTTTTCTGATATCTATCACGGTTTTGGCACAGCGAGCCTTCGTTTACCCGGAAGTACCCAGCTCTTTTCCCTCAGCTCCTGCATACTCTGTGAAAGGTGGAGCTTAGCTTAGCTTAGCTTAGCGTTAGCGGCTTTGGCTCAGCACTGAGGAACAGACCCGCAGCTGACGTACAAAGCCTCCGTGAAACTGAGATATTTAGCAGAGGTTTTGGTGACACACGAGGCGGGGATGGTAACAGCCTGCGTGCCGCTACATGCAGTAAAGGTCTGTTTACAGCACGGCCGCTTCCAAACATCGTGAATTCACAGGAAGTCACCGGTGGAGGACCAGAAGTTTCAAATTAAAACACAATGCACGGACTCTTGCACGTAATGTTCAGAGAAAAAATTGCGCAAATCAGATTGTTGAACAGAAGTCTCCTGTTTTTTTCTCAAATTCTTAACTGTGATAGTTTTAAAAGACAAAAATACTTTGACAGATTTTTTTCACATTGAAATGAATTGGACATTTATGCAGTTCTGCTGAACCTGCTTCATCTTTCAAGCTTTACAGATTTGGTATACTTACGCCTACAGACTCCATTCTTGCTTTAACAAATGCATTTATCTCTCACTCATTTTACAGATGCATAATACATACATACATAAATATGCATCATTTTATACAGACATACACAGATCAACAGAAATATACCCATAATGAAATCTTCCTTTTCATTTATGCACATACTCTGATAAATACATAAATAAATAACATCACACAAACATACATGCACAAATGCATATATAGAATATTGAGCATAATTATTTATCCACATATACTTAAATAAATGGGAGATTTATACAGTCCTGCTAAAACTGCTCCAACTTCTGAGCTCTACACATTTGGCATAGTTTCACCTACATAGTGCATTTTTGCTTTCACACATTAATGTCACTCTCAGTCATTTAACAGATGCATGCATATATACATATGAATCATTTTATTCAGACATATACACATAAACAGAAATAGAGCCATAATTAAAGATACCTTTTCATTTACATATGCACATACTCTGATATATACATAGATCCATCATGCAAACATACATGCACAAATGCACATATAGACCAATGACCATAATCATTTATTCACACATATGCACACATATGTACATGAACAGAAATGTATCCATACTCTATTTCTTT
Organism: Scarus forsteni; assembly: GCA_036419115.1. Lineage (NCBI taxonomy): Eukaryota > Metazoa > Chordata > Actinopteri > Labriformes > Labridae > Scarus > Scarus forsteni. Next base: position 204,715 of record JAZDUH010000484.1, on the reverse strand, counting down.
CTTTAATATGCTTATTTCAGAACATAATTAAAACTTCTGCTACTGATTACATTCCTTGTCATTTTAGGCCTTATCCATTTGCCCCTTTTAACAATTGTAACTCCTTCAGGGTGGGCAAACATATCAGCGGCCTTATGCAAATTTGGCTCACCTTTATTCGGTTTCTAGCTTACTTTCACAACTTTTACATTTTTATTTAGCATAGCATGTAAGCTTTGTTTTACTGTTTTCAACTGCTTATGTCACATTTTCAGCTTTATTTGCACTGGCTTTAGAAATTTCATTTCACAGTTCCAGCATTCAGACTCAGCATTTCAACACATTTGCTGCAAGGAAATGCAAATTCTCTAGTTCCTATTATTATTATTATTTGTGTTGCATTTTGTGATGTTATTTTAAAAAAGTATTTTATTTTGAAGGACATTTTGCTCTGGTGTGATGGTTTGTTACATCATTTCCAGTTACAGAGTAGAAATCTCCTGAGCGACACATTTCCTTTTCATTCACAAGCTGAACGCTGCAGAGGCAACGTCGTGAGTATTTTAATTTTATAGGCATAGCTAATAAGGTTGAAATATATAACTATTTACAGTAAAAGCTTTTAATGTATGCAAAGATAAAACATTTTATATACAAGTATAGACAGGGCTAGAGCTATGTTACTTTTTAAAATTCTTTTGTTTGTCTTTTTTCTTTATAGTTTTCACTCAGTCTTTGTGAGGTGTATTGATGAGCCACATTAAAATCAGCAAACTTAATAAAACTCAAGGTCACTTCTCAAGGGGCAGTTTATCTGGTTGTACACGCTACATTATCCTTTGTAGTCCGTACAACACATTATTATTTTTATATTATATTGCCTAAACAGTCCAGACAATGTGTGAACAGACACCTCCTGGATACAGTGTAGACTTTCTAAATATTTTCAGGACACTTACCATTTAAAGGATGTTGTTATGTTTAATCCTGACCTGCTGCCACGTCCGCATTGAGTCATGTTCAATCTGCACACATCCTTGCTTTATGTGTAATTTAACAAAGATTGTGTCATCTCTGTTGGTTCAGTGTAATTAATGTCATTAAACTGGATCTCCTGCAGGCTGACTAAACACAGACCAACTGCACAGAAGATGACTGTGAGAATGGAGATGACAGTGTGTTTCCTGCTGCTGCTCCTCTGCTCTCCCTCCACGGCTCAGCTTCAGAGCCACACTGACAACCACATTACTGATCCTGGAGAGCAAACTGAGGGAGAAAGAGGTGATGCTTTAATCCACAAACAGATATGTCTACAAGACATCCATGCTGTTCTGAGAGAGCTGAGTGCCTCTGTGGCTGAACAGAGGGTGGAGATGAGACACTTACAGAGAGAGAATGAAGGTACAGTGGAATCATGCTGCACCTGCTCACAGGAAAAGATCATGGTGCCAAGTAAAAACTAACAAAAGATTGTTTCATTCTGTTTTGCAGCACAAGAAGCCAAACTGGAGTCACAGAGAGCAGAGGTGGAGAGACAGAAGGTGGAGGTGGAGAGGCAGAAACAAAAACTTGAAGGTACTCTATTGAATTCTGATTGATATAAATATTTTTTCCTTGAATTGATTATAGCTATTAAACCCTTAGTAAGCAATGTTTAAGCTTTTCTGAAAATTCTACTTATTTATTGAAAACCTAATAGTACTGAAAAGAAGTATCATTATCACATGGCATCATTTAACAGAGAGAATGAAGGTGCAGTGGAGTCATGCTGCAGCTGCTCACAGGAGAAGCTTCTTCATCCACGATGAAGTTTGTGTTTTTGATTTAAATTAACGGGCATCTCTTTTTCTCCCTTGTAGAGGAAGAAAATGACAGCAAAGTAATGTTTATTTAAGATAAAACTTTTTCTTTTTAGCACAAGAAGCCAAACTGGAGTCACAGAGAGCAGAGGTGGAGTCACAGAGAACAGAGGTGGAGAGGCAGAAGGTGGAGGTGGAGAAACTAAAGCAAAACCTTGAAGGTATTTCATATGCAAAGTCAGGAATCTATTACTTTGATTAAAGTGACACAATATTCCTCCATAAGCTGCAAAAACATGGTAGTTCATTTATGCTGTTTTGTTTATGTATTCATATTTAATTTGAAAATACTAAAAATATAAGATACAGTTTATTTTGCACAATGAAAGAACACGCTATGGTTTTTCTTAAATGTTTTACGATTCTCTCTCTCTCTCTCTCAGTCAAACAGGTGGCTTTCTCAGCCTCTCTGTCGGCCTCAGAAACTGTTACTTTGGGACCGTATAACACTCACACTCCTCTGGTGTTCAAGCACGTTGTCTCAAACATTGGAAATGCCTACAGTCCAGACACAGGTACTTCTTACACTAACAGAAACAACCTTCAGACATTTGTTTTTGAGATATTCAGTCTGGAGGAAAGAACTTCTTTTACACTCACTGTCAATTAAAATGTCCTCCAGGTCTCTTTACTGCACCAGTGAGAGGAGCCTACCACTTTGAGTTTTACATCGGAGCACATGGACATGCTAACCACCCATCAGCTGCAGCTCTGGTGAAGAATGGAGGGCACGTGTTTATTGCATATGAGCGTCAGACTAATGGGTTTAGTAAATCAGCTAATGGTGTCACTCTGCTCCTAGAGGTAGGAGATGTCGTGCTTTTGCGTCTGTGGAATAATTCAAAAATATTTGATGATGTAAATCACCATTCCACCTTCAGTGGTCACCTTCTTTTTACCATGTAAGATGGACACAGTCATCCATGTTTTTCTAGCTCCCTTTAAAAGTTAGCTCTTTCCAGTAATGTTAGTTAAATATGTTGTTTTCTCTTTACTTTTTTCCTGCATCATTCTCTTGATTTTCATGCCATGACACAGGAAAGTCTGTGTTTTAATAACAATTGTATGACCTCAAAATAAATGTTTGTATGTCCAAAATAATTTGCCTCTGATGCCTCAAAAAAAGAGTTATTTGTCACCATAAAATAAAGATCTTTTAAAATCACAAATTAACTCTTGATGGCATGAATTATTTAAAAAAAACTTCCCCCCAGGTTTCTGGAGCTTCAGGGTCCCAGCAGATGTTGCTTTGGTGCCTCATTGCTCGATGAAATAAAGAAATTAAAGTCTTATTTACAGTCTTTATCAGACAAAAGTGAAATGGAGACAGTTTTTTTTAAACCTTTTTGACATGACTGGGGATTGAAATGAAAATCTTATCTCATGATTCTTGATGTCAGAATTTGTTTTTTCCTCATAAATTAGAATCAACCCTGAGACTCTGTCCTATGGAGGACTTTACAAAGCCCACATACTGTATGTTAAATAAAGAAATGGGTACTTGCTATAAAAGAATACATGGCTTACACAGATAAAGAGTACTGAAATATTCTATTCAAGTAAAAGTACCACTACTGGGATGAAAATTTACTGAACTACAAGTAAAAGTACTGCTCTAAATATGTCATTAAGTAAAAGTTAAAGGTAGCTTGTTTAAAATGTAATCAGAGTATGAGTTACTTCTTATATATTTATATACTTCACTGTTACTGATTTTTGTAAACTTTACAGCATTATACTGTAATATCTATAGTTACCTACTGTAAACAGCTATGTAGTAAATTACTGTAAATGGCAAAATATGGTAAAAAATAAATCAGATCATTGTAAAATTTACATTTACCATAAAATCTACAGCTATGCTCCATAAAATGTCCATACAGTTAATACTGAAAATGGCAATGGGTTAGGAAAAAAATCCACTTTTCCCACGAAAACTGACCAATAGCAGGTAAAATTTTGCTTTGGTAATGTTTCACCTTTTGGGCAAAACCATTGATTGAGTAAATGTATTTTCTTGCATAAAAATACGTGATTTTTTTGTTTTACAAAAGTATATGTTGTTGATATATGGCAGATTATCGTTAAATGACTAATATACAGCAAGTCCACTGTAACTTAAAATGTTTTGAAGAGTCGTAGAATCATGATAGTGTCAATGGAAAAACAGTAAGGATGCAGTTTTTGATAAAACAGTAATAATGCTGTTGATTGAAAGACATTAATGATTCCTTTAAAGAAAACAGAGGACTGAAACTGTTTAAAGAAATTACAATAACATTCCTGTTGATTTCAATGGAATAATGCTGCTCTTAAAAATGTACAGTAATTTACTGGCATCTTGTTGCCAGTAAATTACTGCAAAATTTACAACAACCCTTTTACTTCCTTCTTTCGTCTGTAGTCTAAGAAGGACAATGAGATATAAAATGAGATATAAAAATGTTTTAGAAAGAATTTTTATTTTTTGGGAAGTAGAAGGAAACATAAATATTTCTCACTTTTTAGAAAACACATAGGGCTCTAATTTCGTAGACCAGGCGCAAGCGCATGCGTACCGGCCCTGCGCCGGCCTTCGCCGTGCGGACTGGGTGTGACCAGCGCACTTTGCAAGTTTCCTGCAGTGCCAAGAGAGGTGCACTCATCGCAGACCATCGCATCCACGCCTCCTCAGCGCATATCAAGAGAGGAGGAGACGGAGGCGTGAATGGGTTTGACACAGCCGATCGCTGTCTTCACCAATCAAATGACTGCCTCTCCTCGCCTTTAAATGTGCTGCGGCCAAGGCGCAGCGTCTGATTGGTCTGAATGATCCCCGCCACAGCAGGCACAGTGTGTTGGAAAGACCCAGCAGCGGAGACGGTCAGAGCAGCTGTCCCTTCAGCAGAAGAATGCACAGCGGGGCACATCGGAGGCCAGGATGCGCGTCACCGTGTTGGCCAGCTCCCGGGGCAGATGTAATCTGTTCCTTTGTCATTAATAGTAAAAAAAATAAGAGACAGTTTCACACCCGCTGTCTTATCCATTCATAATGCTTGTGATCCACCTGCACTCCTGGTTTGTCATCACCAAATAGCAGAGCCTTTAGTGATATACTATACTCTCCCGGTGTCTCCGCCTCATCCTCCTTGCAATAATGCACTCCATCTTTTTAGATCACGTTAAAAATAAAGACTAAAATAGAGGAATATGGGAAATAACAGGTAAATCCTGAGTAACATACATTTATTTTCTCTCTTTTTTCTCCGTCTTTTTTCTCCTTTTTTTCTTTGAATTTAATGAAATGAGAGAAGCCAGATATATACTCAGTGTCAGATGTTAAGGCTGTTTATTGTTGACTTGTAAGATGTGCATCAAACTTCCAGCTGCCGTCAGGTTAAGTTTCTTTATGACAAACGGTTTTAATCCGACATCAGATGTGACGGGACAGTTAATATAGATACAATTGTATATGCTGGTTCAGACTGTTACATTAAATAGTGATTGCTGTGATTGTTTATTGCATTAAAATGTGCCTGACACTCTGGAAACCTGCCTCTGAGGCGTGCGCACATGTGCGCTTGTCACCAAATTACAGCTGCGGAGGGTGCGCTTCGCCCTGCGCCGAGGTTAGACCAGGTTGAAGCTGGCGAGCTTTCAGCGCACTTTCTGCACTGTTTTTGGCACGAAATTGTCACTGCGCCAACATGAATCTGTCGACACCTCCCCCTGGTGCGCCATCACCTCCCCTTGGTGCGCCGTCACACCCATCTCTATGCAGACGGTCTACCAAATTGTCAAATTGGCAGCGCACGGCAGTGCGCCGGACGAAATTAACACTGCGCGGGGTGCGCCAGGCTATGTACATCAGTTATGTACATCAGGAAACATTTAGGTATATGGAGTGGTTATAGAGGTCTAATTTAACGAATTGACCTACTTTAGAAAGGTCAAATCAAGGGGAAATTATTGGAGAATTAAACCAAAGCACAATCAAGTGCATCTGAAGTGTTCAGAACCGCAGTCTTCCTTTGACGTTGCTTTTGGTTCGGATCTCAAACTGGTCCTGAGCTACTGGAGAGACTGAAGAACTGTTCTGGTTTGGAGTCGTCCCAAAGGGAGGCTGAAGTCCACACTCTATCCAGCGTGATGGATCCAGGGATGATGTTCCAATGTGAGCTGGTCCTGGATTTCACGGGATCAAGGTATCATTCAAGATTGGACTGGCAGGTTCTGTTAAAGGTGAAGGTGGAGCTTAGAGCACCTGATTTTACACACACACATATATATATATATATATATATATATATATATATATATATATATATATATATATGAAGATTTGTAATTAATTCATAAAATTAATAATCTGTTGGTTTGACGAATATTATTCTGAAATAAAAAAAGTCCATTAACTATCAAGCCAATCTTTGGAGTCTTAAAGCTTACTGCCTTAAAAAGAAAAGTGTGCGTAACCCAGGTAAAATAAAGCCTTTCAGCTATCTACTATCTATTTATGTAGATATTAGAATGATCTCCATATCCATGATCGATACATCTACAGTATCTATATTTAATTACCACATAGGCATGAGGCCCCTCTTGAAAATGGGATGTCACATCTCAAGAGGCCTTTAACACATTTATATTTAGTGGAGACAAATATGGTAGGGATGACCTTGTGGTCTGGGCACCCATGAGTTTGTCACTACCATAAATTCTTATTTTCAGTAAGAATATCTAAGATTATACTTCTATAAAATGATCACCACAACCATTCAGACATGAGGACCCTCCTGAAAATGAGATGTAGCATCTCAAGAGGCTAACCTCTAATAAATCAGACGACAGGTCTATGGTTCATGGATCTGTCCCTAACTTTAGTTCTTACTTTAGTCCACTTGTCTCCTCTTACCTCCCTTCCTTCACCCGCACACCAACACAGCATGGTGTGGATTTGCTGTTCATCATGAGACTGGGATCCACATTCAAGATTTCCTGCTGCTGAACAGAAGGTTTTTTCTTGAGCCATGATGGAGGGATTCATGATTGGCTATATGGATTCATGTTGGTGTTGGATGTATATATTTGTATATATATGTATATGTGTATTTTATATGTATATATGTATCTATGCATATATGTGTATCCATCAAATGAACAGCTTTATTCTCTATTGTAAAGTGTCTTGAGATAACAATTGTTATGAATTGGCGCTATACAAATAAAGATTGATTGATTGATTGATCTACCTCTCTGCATTATCATGTTTTGCGTCATGACGTCACGACGTCACGCTTTACCTGCGAGGTATGTCATGCGGTCAGGTGACTGAGCGTAGCCAATTAGAACGGCGCGTGCCGGAAGAAAGGGGACAGTTCAATCGTTTGCTGATAGAGCACGCTCTGAAGACGATTACTGCAGGAGAGCAACCTGACGCAGAGCTTGAAAGTTGTGGAGTCCGTATTGTATCAAGAACTTTTCCAAACAATCGAGTTTTGCTATTACATAATATGGGGTGTGATAAATATCCTGTCTACTGTGGTAGGTGGGGAGGTCAGGTAGGTCAGGTAGCGGTGGTTTCGCGCTGCTTGCTGCCTGCCGGTGGCAGGGGAGCACTTGCACTGTTTGTACTGTTCTGCTCTGTATTAGTTTGTTCTGTTCTGTCTTGTTGTGTGGGGGTGGTGTATGGCTGAATTAGCAGCCGATAGTGGAGGGGGGAGAGCTCGAGCTCAGAAACGGCAGTGGCCGCCGGGTGATAACTCTCTGGAAAGGCGAGAGGACCAGAGCGTGAAAATGGCCAGGAAAGTAGTGGAATATCAAGTGTTGTTCAAAATGAAAGACCAGAAGGCAGAGGGATTTTTGGGAGTGAATCCACTGAAAGTGCACGAGTCCTTAAAGAGTGTGGGTGAGGGATTCGTGGATTCCTGGTCTTGCCCAGTGGCACTATTTTGGTTGAGTGTAGAAGCAAGGAACAAGCTGAAAGAACAAAGACAATAGGGAAAATTGCGGGCAAAAAGGTTGAAGTGAGTGTTCCTGTTTGGAAAAATGAGACTAAAGGGGTGGTCTATGGCTTAAGTGCTGACTTGTCTGAAGATGACATTAAAATGCATATTAAAGGGGGGCAGGTCAATGAGGTGAAGCGATTTAAAGCCAGAGAGGGGGGCAGTAAGAACGCGCCTGTGCTGCTAAGGTTCGAGGGAAGTCAGAACGGGTGTTTATTATGTGCATGTCATTTCAAGTTAAACCTTATCAAAGACCCCCTCTGCGATGCTTTAAGTGTCAGAGATTTGGACACATGGCAGCGTCGTGTAGAGGAAGCAGGAGATGTGCAAAGTATGGCGGGGACCATGATGTCCTGAAATGTGACGGGGCTGATGAAAATTGTTGCAACTGTGGGGGGGCGCACATGGCCTCCTCAAAAGGGTGCAACTATTTTGTAAAAACAAAGAAAGTGCGGGAGGTGCAGTTGAGTTCCAAAATAACTTATGCAGAAGCCCTAAAGAGAGTAGAGGGTGCTAAGGATCCAGGAAATGGGGGGAAAATACATGGGGGGGAAGCGCTCTCTGCTGTCAGAAACAGCAATGAGATCTCTTTCTCCAAGGAGTCTTTTCTAGCATTCATAGTGGATGTTGCACACGGTGCACGGGGCAAGAAAACGAGCTCCGATGTAATATTGGTAGTGGCTAGAGCAGCCGATAGGTACTTAGGAACAAAGGGTTTCACACCTGAGGAACTCCATGGGTTCCTGACGAGCAGCCAAGTGTCCCGGCCATCAGGGCAAGGTCACAATGACCACACTGGGAAGGGGGGTGGAGAGAGGGGGAAGACAATGAATGAGGAAATCAGTGAGGAAGAAGATGAATTGGCCTATTAAATTTATTTTTATGGTTTGCATTCTGCAATGGAATGCAGGGAGTCTTATAGCTAATGGACAGGAATTGAAGAAACTGATTAGGGATTCAGAAACAAAACCTGATCTCATTTGTGTTCAGGAAACATGGTTACAACCCCGTCTTGATTTTGTCATCCCAGGATATGTAGGCCTGCGGACAGATAGGATACAGTAAACACCAAGTGTTGGTGGTGGTGGTGGTGGGTGTGCTATTTTTGTTAAATTGGGGATTCAATATAAAGCCTGTGAATGCGAAAGTCTTCTTGAATGTCAAGTAATAGAAGTATGAAGTCCCCAGGGGAAAATAAGTGTGATTAATTTTGGTAACCCCTGTAAGCGGTTAGTGCTGGCTGAGCTGGAGGCTATAGTGAGCAGAATGAGTACCCCGGTCATATGGACAGGTGATTTTAATGCCCATAACCCCTTGTGGGGGAGCCAGGGGAAGGATGCTAATGGTACTGAGGTAGAGGATCTTTTAGATAATATCAACTTAGTAATGATAAATAATGGAAGTGCGACTCGGTATGATGTCAGTTCCCTTAAAATGTCTTGTCTGGATTTAACTCTAGCTTCCCCTGTGCTAGTAAGAGTGGGAGAATGGAAGGTCCTGGAAGAAGACTCAATGGGAAGTGATCACTTTCCTATTTTGTGCACGTTTGGGAGGTCCTTAAACATGGAAGCAGGGGGTACAGTCAGCAGATTTGATTTTTCTCGGGCTAAGTGGGAGGAGTTTGAGAGCAGAATAGGGGAAAATCTTGAATACATTAATAGTGATGGCTCGGTTGATGACTATAATGAATCTCTAAGTGAAGTCATCTTGAATGTGGCATCAGAGTCAATTCCTAATAGAGGGGTCCCTAAAGAATGTGTTATTGTTCCTTGGTGGAACAGCGATTGTGATAAAGCAGTAAAAAAGAGAAATCAAGCTTTTAGAACACTTCGCAGAGATATTACTCAGGAAAATGTTATTTATTTTAAGCAATGCAGGGCATCAGCAAGAAGAACAATTAAAGCAGCAAAAAAGAAATGTTGGAGGACGTTTTGCAGTACACTGGGTCCGCAAACACCTGCGAAACAGGTGTGGGCTAGAATCCACAGAATGTCTGGGAAGGTGGTTAAGGCAACAATGCCAGTCCTAAAAAACAAAGATATTGAGGCAGTAAGTAACATAGAGAAAGCAAATATGTGTGCTGAGGTTTTTCAGGAGGTCCATAACTCTGCGTCTCTAGGGGAAGAGGGGCTTAGAAATAGAGAGGACGTACTAAGGGCAGAAGGGTGGAAGTTAAATGACACAGTTGAGGGAAATCACTCCTATAATTGTTTTTTTTCTTTAAAAGAATTGAGAAGTGCTATTCACGCTGGAGCAAACACTACCCCTGGTCAGGATAGGATAAGCTATGAAATGCTTAAACACCTAAATGATGTGGTCTTGGAAGAAATTCTCAGCATGTTCAATCGTATTTGGGACGAAGGCAAACTGCCTGAAAAATGGAAGCATGCAACTGTCATTCCAATCTTGAAGCCAGGGAAAGACCCGTCTGCTCCATCGTCGTATAGGCCCATAGCCTTAACAGCGGTCCTGTGTAAAGTGATGGAGAGGATGGTCACCAATAGATTAGTTTATGTCCTGGAAACAACTAACTACTTTGTGAATTACCAAAATGGTTTCAGAATAGGGAGAAGCACACTGGACTCTATTGCAGTGTTGGATCAAGACATCAGAAAAGCAAGTATTAACAAAGAGAGTGTTATGAGTGTAGACATTGAGAAAGCATATGATTCCATGTAGAAGGATGGCCTGCTCATCAAGCTCCATGGTGCAGGCATCAGAGGCAAAATGTTCTACTGGATAAAGGATCTTCTTAATAACAGGTCAATTCAAGTCAGATTTGGAGGGGAGTTGTCTACGGTAGTGGGCATTGAGAATGGTACTCCTCAAGGATCAGTTATTTCTCCAGTTTTATTCAACATCATGATAAATGACATTTTCCAACAAGTCCCCTCTAGTTTTGGGAAGTCTCTATTTGCGGACGATGGGGCTTTATGGAAAGAGGGAGAAATATTAACTATATCTTTGAGCAGATGCAAGGGGCAGTGGATCAGGTTGTCCTGTGGGCAAACAAATGGGGATTTAGAATTTCTACTGCCAAGAGCAATTTTATGATATTTGGGTCAAACTTGAGCCAAACTAAGAGTCTTCTGACCTAGCCCTATAATACCTTTAATTGTTCGTGTGATACACATGCTACATGTGTGTTACAAAACTGAGACAAAGAGATGCAGGAGAACACCTTATCAGATCTCAGCCAATCACTGTTGAGGAAGGAAGTCCAGAATAATAAAAACATCTCTCTCATCCACACAGATGGCTGCTCATTGTAGTTGACGGGAAATAAAGACAGGCTCCACATGTCTCTAGTGAGTTACAATCAGGGTCCACCAGAGAGAAGGAGGAAGGAATTAAGACATCCTTGTTATGACCAGCGTAGGGGATACTGAAAGAAACATAAACTGACCACTCCTTTGTCACCCCCAAGGCACACCAGAAAGAAACAACAAACATGATTTTTGTAGTCCAAACAACAATATATGTTTTAAATAATTATTTTCTTCTTATTTTCCAAAGTAAATCAACATTACCTCAGGGAAAGTAGGCTCAACATAAAACAACAAAAACACATTCTTATAAATGAAAAATCTTACCTAACCACTAAAGAAAAAGGAAATAGATACAAACCTAAAGTATCTCCCTAACAGAAAAACAGGAGAAAACAAAAACCATGGCTCTACTCTCACCTACATTACCTTATTGACAAACGGCTTCAGCATGATTCTTTTGAGAGCCGTGGTGTTGGTCCCGAGGAAGGAGGAGGGTCGGCGTCTCTTCTTCTGCCGTCACATTTAAAACACCAGCCATCAGCTCTCAGCCAATCAAAATGTGCCATTGCTACCGTCCAATCAGGACGCTCCACCTCCAGTTATTGTGAGCAGGAGCACAGAGGAAGGGAGGAGGGAAAGGACAAAAGGTGCTTTTTTATATAATTAACAACAAATAAATGACACACAGTCATTACATTCCTTGTCCTTTACGATTTTTTAAGGAGTCTCCTTCTACAATCTCAAAAATCATTATGAGCCAACTCTCAAAAATGTTTTCCACTTTAGTTTGTTCAACAAAAAATGTCACAGTTTGAACCTCAGATAGGAAATGTAGTTTCTGAGCAACAGAATGGGACAACAAAGAGTTAAATATAGTGATAATAATAACAACAGGAGCCCTGGGAGATCATACATCTGTCACGTTTGCAGGTAGGACCCAGAAGCAAGCAGTTTAATTAGAACAGTCTTTATTAACACCAAGTTCAGAAACAGTTCAGAGCGGGCTGCGAACCCGCGACCAGGAGATCTGTGGACGGGCGCTCTCCTGACTGAGCTAACCCGGAGCTGTTCAGCTGTCGGTTTCCACAGCCTTTTCAGGGAAGATGCTGAGGACGGAGAGGAGCTCACACAGTCTTTACAGGGGAGTAGCTGATTCTAGAGCGGGGCTTCAACCCGCAACAGCGAACTTAAGAGGTGAACACTCCTCTGAGTGCAGCACCTCAGAGGAGTCCAAAACTGACACCCACACCGTTGAAACAGAGAACAGGCTGTGGCTTGAGCGGGGGTCGAACCCGCGACAGCTCGGTCCACAATCGGACGCCTTACCGACTGAGCCACCCAGGAGATGCACAGACAGAAGGTCACTCAGTCTTTTAGAGGGGGAAGGTGATGCAGGCTCGACTCACACACTGACGAGTAGAGGCGTTCGGGAACACTCGGTGATGTGGTTCAGGCGAGCTCTCGTAGTCGAGGACAGGCAGGAAGTCAGACACCAGGCGAATGGCACAACGTAGGGCAGACTGGCTCGGCAACAGGAGGCGGAAGCAGGGTCAGATACCAGACGTGGGTCACAACGTGGAGCAGACTGGGTTCGGCGACAGGAGACGGAAGCAGGATCAGATACCAGACGTGGGTCACAACGTAGAGCAGACCAGCAGACCAGCACGGAATGAGACAGGCAGGAACTCAGCGTCGAGGACAGGTGGGGATCAGTTACCAAGCAGACCAGCACGGAGTGAGACAGGCAGGAACTCAGCGTCGAGGACAGGTAGGGATCAGTTACCAAGCAGACCAGCACGGAGGAGACAGGCAGGAACTCAGCCGAGGACAGGTGGGGGATCAGTTACCAAGCAGACCAGCACGGAGTGAGACAGGCAGGAACTCAGCGTCGAGGACAGGTAGGGATCAGTTACCAAGCAGACCAGCACGGAGTGAGACAGGCAGGAACTCAGCGTCGAGGACAGGTGGGGATCAGTTACCAAGCAGACCAGCACGGAGTGAGACAGGCAGGAACTCAGCGCCGAGGACAGGTGGGGGATCAGTTACCAAGCAGACCAGCACGGAGGAGACAGGCAGGAACTCAGCGCCGAGGACAGGTGGGGATCAGTTACCAAGCAGACCAGCACGGAGTGAGACAGGCAGGAACTCAGCCGAGGACAGGTGGGGATCAGTTACCAAGCAGACCAGCATGGAGTGAGACAGGCAGGACTCAAGGCCAGAGCCAGAAGCAGGATCAATAGCCCGGGACTCGGGCAGACGGGTGAGTCCAGGACAGAAGCTAGTCTATACCTTGGAATCACGCCGAGGGTCAGGCGGATGAGGCAGAGTCTGGAACAAAACTTGTCGGCAACGGGTGATCAATCCGGGAAACAAGTCTGGGGTTCTCAGCATGAGTGCAAAGACAGTCTGACCAGGACTGAGAGTGGAGCTGGGGCTTTTGTAGCTGGCTTGATTGCAGCAGACGAGGTGCAGATGTGAGCAGGAACACAGGTGAAGTGAGTCTGGGCTAATTACACTGCAGCAGTGGAGGCAGACTGGAGATTGAGACTGAGAGCACAGCTGAGTTGAGCTCAGCTTATTAGATTGCTGAAGGAATGTGGCAGACTGAGGCAGAGACCACAGCTGAGTTGAGCTCAGCTTATTAGACTGCTGAAGGAATGTGACAGACTGAGGCAGACAGAACAGGAGAGTGGAGCTCAGCTGGGTAGATTGTTGCAGGACTGTGGCAGACTGAGGCTGAGAGCACAGCTGAGTTGAGCTCAGCTGATTAGATTGTTGCAGGCAAGTGGCAGTCTGAGGCAGAGAGCACAGCTGAGTGGAGCTCAGCTGATTAGACTGCTGCAGGCATGTGGCAGTCTGAGGCAGAGACTGAGACTGTGACAGAACCCCCCCCTCAAGGGACGGCTCCTGACGTCCCAACAACATCAACAGGGGCAGGGCGGGTGGGAAGGGTACCTCAGTACTCTTCAGAGGCGGAGTTCTCACTGAGTTCAGGTGAGAAGGCGACCTCTTAGGGAGGAGGTCAAGGGAGGAGTCAAGTTCAGGTGGGTGAGCCAGAGGAGCACAGAGTTCAGGGGGGCAACCCAGAGGCCTTCCTAGGGCACAGAGTTCAGGGGGGCGACCCAGAGGCCTTCCTGGGACAGCGCAGAGTTCAGGGGGGCGACCCAGAGGCCTTCCTGAGGCAGCGCAAAGTTCAGGGGGGCGACCCAGAGGCCTTCCAGGGGCAGCGCAGAGTTCAGGGAAGCACAGGTCCATGGACGAGGAGTACTGAAGGCTGGTTGTCTGCTGGGCTCCAGGTGAGCAACACGGAGTCTGCGGGGCCTCAGGCAAAGAACACGGAGTCTGCGGGGCATCAGGCGAGGAGCAGGGAGTCTTCGGGGCACCAGACGAGGAGCAGGGAGTCTGCTGGGTCTCAGACGAGGAGCAGGGAATCTGCTGGGTCTCAGACGAGGAGCAGGGAGTCTGCTGGGTCTCAGACGAGGAGCAGGGAGTCTGCTGGGTCTCAGACGAGGAGCAGGGAGTCTGCTGGGTCTCAGACGAGGAGCAGGGAGTCTGCTGGGTCTCAGACGAGGAGCAGGGAGTCTGCTGGGTCTCAGACGAGGAGCAGGGAGTCTGCTGGGTCTCAGACGAGGAGCAGGGAGTCTGCAGGGCCACAGACGAAGAGCAGGCGGTCTGCAGGGTCACAGACGAAGAGCAGGCGGTCTGCAGGGCTTCAGATGAAGAACAGGGGGTTTGCAGAGCCTCAGACGAGGAACAGGGGGTTTGCAGAGCCTCAGATGAAGAGCTTGGGGTCTGCAGAGCCTCGGACATGGAACAAGGAGTCCGCAGGGCCTCGGACGAGGAACAGGGAGTCCGCAGGGCCTCGGACGAGGAACAGGGGGTCCGCAGGGCCTCGGACGAGGAACAGGGGGTCCGCAGGGCCTCGGACGAGGAACAGGGGATCCGCAGGGCCTCAGACGAGGAACAGGGGGTCCGCAGGGCCTCGGACGAGGAACAGGGGGTCTGCAGGGCCTCGGACCTGGAGCACTGGATGCTGGGGGTCCGCAGGGTCTCGGACAAAGGGCTTGGGGTCCGCAGAGCCTCGGACATGGAACAGGGAGTCCGCAGGGCCTCGGACAAAGGGCTTTGGGTCCGCAGGGCCTCGGACAAAGGGCTTTTGGTCCGCAGGGCCTCGGACGAAGGGTTTTGGGTCCGAAGGGCCTCGGACGAAGGGCTTGAGGTCCGCAGGGCCTCGGACGAAGGGCTTGGGGTCCGCAGGGCCTCGGACGAAGGGCTTGGGGTCCGCAGGGCCTCGGACGAGGTGCAGAGGGTCCGCAGGGCCTCGGACGAAGGGCTTTGGGTCCGCAGGGCTTCGGACGAAGGGCTTTGGGTCCGAAGGGCCTCGGACGAAGGGCTTGGGATCCGAAGGGCCTCGGACGAAGGGCTTGGGGTCCGCAGGGCCTCGGACGAAGGGCTTGGGGTCCGCAGGGCCTCGGACGAGGTGCAGAGGGTCCGCAGGGCCTCGGACGAAGGGCTTTGGGTCCGCAGGGCTTCGGACGAAGGGCTTTGGGTCCGAAGGGCCTCGGACGAAGGGCTTGGGATCCGAAGGGCCTCGGACGAAGGGCTTGAGGTCCGCAGGGCCTCGAACGAAGGGCTTGGGGTCCGCAGGGCCTCGGATGATGAGCAGGGGGTCCGCAGGGCCTCGGACGAGGTGCAGAGGGTCCGTAGGGCCTCGGACGAAGGGCTTGGACTAACCTTGGGCTGAGAGGCTGGAGTCGGACCATTACGGGGCTGAGAGGCTGAACGAGCTTGTAGCTGGGAGGCTAATTCAGTGACTGTCCGAGTTAAACTATCCAAAACTCTTTGAAGGTGGCTGGCAGATGCAACAATCAGTCCTTCCTGATTGGCTAGCACCCCTTCAACCCTCTCTAATCTGTCCATTGGAAAGGGAATGCTACTTGCTGGGTCCATCTTCTGGTCAGACTGTACTGTCACGTTTGCAGGTAGGACCCAGAAGCAAGCAGTTTAATTAGAACAGTCTTTATTAACACCAAGTTCAGAAACAGTTCAGAGCGGGCTGCGAACCCGCGACCAGGAGATCTGTGGACGGGCGCTCTCCTGACTGAGCTAACCCGGAGCTGTTCAGCTGTCGGTTCCCACAGCCTTTTCAGGGAAGATGCTGAGGACGGAGAGGAGCTCACACAGTCTTTACAGGGGAGTAGCTGATTCTAGAGCGGGGCTTCAACCCGCAACAGCGAACTTAAGAGGTGAACACTCCTCTGAGTGCAGCACCTCAGAGGAGTCCAAAACTGACACCCACACCGTTGAAACAGAGAACAGGCTGTGGCTTGAGCAGGGGTCGAACCCACAACAGCTCAGTCCACAATCGGACGCCTTACCGACTGAGCCACCCAGGAGATGCACAGACAGAAGGTCACTCAGTCTTTTAGAGGGGGAAGGTGATGCAGGCTCGACTCACACACTGACGAGTAGAGGCGTTCGGGAACACTCGGTGATGTGGTTCAGGCGAGCTCGTAGTCGAGGACAGGCAGGAAGTCAGACACCAGGCAAATGGCACAACGAGGGCAGACTGGCTCGGCAACAGGAGGCGGAAGCAGGGTCAGATACCAGACGGGTCACAACGTGGAGCAGACTGGGTTCGGCGACAGGAGACGGAAGCAGGATCAGATACCAGACGTGGGTCACAACGAGAGCAGACCAGCAGACCAGCACGGAGGAGACAGGCAGGAACTCAGCCGAGGACAGGTGGGGATCAGTTACCAAGCAGACCAGCACGGAGTGAGACAGGCAGGAACTCAGCCGAGGACAGGTAGGGATCAGTTACCAAGCAGACCAGCACGGAGTGAGACAGGCAGGAACTCAGGCCGAGGACAGGTGGGGATCAGTTACCAAGCAGACCAGCACGGAGTGAGACAGGCAGGAACTCAGCGCCGAGGACAGGTAGGGATCAGTTACCAAGCAGACCAGCACGGAGTGAGACAGGCAGGAACTCAGCGCCGAGGACAGGTGGGGATCAGTTACCAAGCAGACCAGCACGGAGTGAGACAGGCAGGAACTCAGCGCCGAGGACAGGTGGGGATCAGTTACCAAGCAGACCAGCACGGAGTGAGACAGGCAGGAACTCAGCCGAGGACAGGTGGGGATCAGTTACCAAGCAGACCAGCACGGAGTGAGACAGGCAGGAACTCAGCGCCGAGGACAGGTGGGGATCAGTTACCAAGCAGACCAGCATGGAGTGAGACAGGCAGGACTCAAGGCCAGAGACAGAAGCAGGATCAATAGCCGGGACTCGGGCAGACGGGTGAGTCGAGGACAGAAGCTAGTCGATACCTTGGAATCAAGCCGAGGGTCAGGCGATGAGGCAGAGTCTGGAACAAAACTTGTCGGCAACGGGTGATCAATCCGGGAAACAAGTCTGGGGTTCTCAGCATGAGTGCAAAGACAGTCTGACCAGGACTGAGAGTGGAGCTGGGGCTTTGTAGCTGGCTTGATTGCAGCAGACGAGGTGCAGATGTGAGCAGGAACACAGGTGAAGTGAGTCTGGGCTAATTACACTGCAGCAGTGGAGGCAGACTGGAGATTGAGACTGAGAGCACAGCTGAGTTGAGCTCAGCTTATTAGATTGCTGAAGGAATGTGGCAGACTGAGGCAGAGACCACAGCTGAGTTGAGCTCAGCTTATTAGACTGCTGAAGGAATGTGACAGACTGAGGCAGACAGAACAGGAGAGTGGAGCTCAGCTGGGTAGATTGTTGCAGGACTGTGGCAGACTGAGGCTGAGAGCACAGCTGAGTTGAGCTCAGCTGATTAGATTGTTGCAGGCAAGTGGCAGTCTGAGGCAGAGAGCACAGCTGAGTGGAGCTCAGCTGATTAGACTGCTGCAGGCATGTGGCAGTCTGAGGCAGAGACTGAGACTGTGACAACATCCATAAATCTTAACTCACTGTTTCCCATCATAACATTTAAATGTTGGTTGTTTTCGAGACATCTCAAGTCAAAAGTTTATCACGAGAAACCCCCATTTTATATTCCAAGAAGACAGAAAAACAGCTAATATGCATTTCATACAGCACAACAGAGGGAAATAAAACAGATCTTTGTCTGCTTGAGGCCTCTGTACACTGAAGATAGATTTGCCCCAATTTCTTTTTGGATGTCATGTTCTAATGGCAAGTTTCAGTATCATTTATTTGAACCTCAATTTTCTTTTCACATAAAACAGTTGAAGAAGATAAAACAGGCACATTTCCTTTACCACAGGGATTCACTGTGTCCTTGGTCTTGTAGGATATCCAATTATCCCAGTTCTGTAAATTACCACACAATTTATCTCTTCTATCAACCATAGCCCATCAATCACATTAACATGTTTAGAATAATTTATATATGCTCCCTTTTTTCTTTGCAGAGTTTGAGAACTTGTTAATCACACTTCCCAAATTCATATCAATAATTGATGGCTTAAAATATTCAGGAAATGCGTGCATGGCCAACATTTGTCCTGCAGAATGATTATGGATGAAATTTCATTAAAACCGGTGTACCTCACACTGATCGTTTGTTCTGCTCTGGACTCTGTTCAACAGTTGATGGTCATATCCTAACACAAGTTGGTAGGAGTGTAACGGTATTTGTATTCACCCTGTACCGTCACGGTACAGGGGTCACGGGACGGTACACAAAATCACACAACGAATACATGAGTAAGTAAGCAAAAAAAAGAAAAGACAAAAAGTTGAGTCCTGACTCCAATCTTTGGTGGCGGTAATGAGCCTAAAAGCTGCCAGCCACCGCCAGAAGAAGAGGAAGATGAAGCAGGTAAAAACAATCATCTGCATAACAACGATACAATACATGGCTAAAACTGTTGATTAGGTGGCTTAGTGGGAGCAAGTACAGAGAAAATAATACTGGGCCAAGGACTGAGCCTTGATGAACTCCACAAACTCGGGGGGAATTAGAAGAGGTGTGGGGATTGACAGTGACAGAGAAAGTTCCCTCTGACAGGAAGGAGGGGAACCAATCAAAGGCAGAGCCAGAGATACCCACCCACTGCCTTAGTCTATTAATGAAAACATTATGATCCACAGTGACGAATGCTGCACTGAGATCCAATAAAACCAACACAGAACATTTTCTTTTGTCACTGCTAAGGAGGAGGTCATTGAAAACTCTGAGAAGAGCTGTTCCTGTGGAACATGACTGACGGAAACCAGACTGATTCTTATCCAGGATGTTATGAGTGTCCAAGGCAGTTGAAAGTTGATTGGCAATTAGTTTTTCTAAAATTTTTGAGATAAATGGCCATTTTGAAATGGGCCTATAACTTTGGGGCAGAGAGGGTCCAGATTTGTTTTTTTTGTTTTGAGAAGTGGTTGTAATATGATGGTACATGTCCAGATTCTAATGACTTGTTGATAATTGAAAGAATGTAAGGGCTTATAGAATCAACTTCAGAATTTAGTAGATGAGTGGGCAATATGTCAAAGGGACTAGAGGGAGTTTTCTTGGATCTAACCGGGTTCTTTAGTTCTTGTAGGGAGATGGGGAGAACTTATCCAGGACTGTTAGGCAAGAAGGGCAGGGAACAGCAGAGAAAAATATGGAGTGATGTGTGCTTGTAAGTCATTGATCTTGCCAACAAAGAAAGAAAGAAATCTTTCACATTCATCATCAGAAGATACTGGGTGATGGAGAAGAAACAACATTGTTAATAGTTTAAAACAGGAACTGAGGATTATGTCTGTTCTGAGTGACAAGATTTGCATAATTTTTATCTCTGTCCATCAATCTTTATTTGTATAGCACCAATTCATAACAAGTTTTATCTCAAGACACTTTATCATAGAAAATAAAGCTACTCATTTAAGGATACACATATATGCATAGATACACATATACTTATAAAATACACATAAACATATGCAGACCTATCTGTCTCAGTCAAACACTTGACCCTGAAGTACACAGACGGGAGTGCAAAGGAAGAAACAGGGGGAGGATCGCTGCTTAAATCCTCTCCCCCTATGCTGCTACACACATATATATAAAAATATCTCCATCCAACACCAACATGAATCCATATAGCCAATCATGAATCCCTCCATCATGGCTCAAGAAAAAACCTTCTGTTCAGCAGCAGGAAATCTTGAATGTGGATCCCAGTCTCATGATGAACAGCAAATCCACACCATGCTGTGTTGGTGTGAGGGTGAAGGAAGGGAGGTAAGAGGAGACAAGTGGACTAGAATAAGAACTAAAGTTAGGGACAGATCCATGATCCATAGACCTGTCGTCTGACTTATTAGAGGTTAGCCTCTTGAGATGCTACATCTGGTTTTCAGGAGGGTCCTCATGTCTGAATAGTTGTGGTGAGAACCATGCTAATATCTACATTAACAGCTATAGTGATGCATCCTTAACCATTCAATTAAATTAATCTAAAAGGTCTGTTAGATGCAGGTGGTGGACATGAAGACGGGTGGATCTCCACTTTACAGCATTTCCGCTTAAGAAGCGAAAATCATCGTTCAACCAGGGGGTGATTTTTTCAAAGGGGTCAGTCTGGATTTTAAAGGAGCAACTCCATCCAAAAACTGCAGGAGCGAAAGGAGGCAGAAAACTTTCCTGCAGTGAGATGGTTGAGGATGTGAGATTTGATTTCATCCTGACAGGGCTGAAACTCTAAGTTAAAAGACAAATCAAATAAAATACATTTATGGTCAGAAATAAAGTGAAGAGAAGATCTAATGTCTGTCCTCTGACATGAGCAACACCTGTTACATGCTGGGTCAGATTAAATGACTCAGTTATGCTGAGAAAGTCAGAGGCACTTATCAGAGACATCATCAATGAATGTTAAAATCATCAAGAAGTATGGATCTTCAAAGTTTTAGGATGGGGGATAAAAAAATCACTGAAATCAGTTAAAAGCAGCTGTTTGGACCAGGTGGGTAATAGACCAAGATGGTATAAAAGAGGCTGGATTGGCCGATTTTGATCATTGGCAGTTCAGAGGAAGAGAAGGAACCAGTGTTCACCAAACGGCAGGGAAACATGGTTTTACTAATACAGCGGAGTGATGTTTAATCTGCAGCAGTATTTCCTGGAGTTGACTTTGTATCTTTGTCTCCACCTTTATGAACACTTATTTATGCACTCGTTTGTCCATTTTTCTGTGTATATTTATTATTTGGAGTGGAGATTTTGGTTTATATCTTGCTTTTAGAATTTATTTATGCTGCATTAATGTCCAAATGAACTATAAAAATGGGAAAAGAACAAAAACATTAGTTTTTCATAATATAGAAAAATTAAGTTCAAAACCAAAGAAAACAAGATATCATCCCACATGGCCTGTGTCACAAAGCCTAGATAAGTGACTAACTGGGATATCTTGGTTTCCTGGATCAACCATGATCTGGTTACAGAGAGTTGGGATATGTTTTGACGTAAGTTACCACACAGATTTATTCTGTGGAGTAGTCTGCTCCAGACCAGGATTAGTTCAAGGATCTACTTAATTTCATCCTTTTCTCAGTCAGCAGTCTCCACAAACAGAAACAACATTTAATCCATTACATTATCACATTCAGCAAGACCCACTGTCATTGTTTTATCTTTGTGAAAAATATAGATAAATTATGATTTTAGATCATTTTAAAATCATTAGATAAGAGTTAACCATGGACTAAATAAATGCTTTCTTCTCATACAAGTTAAAATAAAATTCACAGAGTAACATGATGTTTCTTTATTGAATAAGGATAAATCAGAGCAGGTAAACCATCAGCTCCTTTAAAACTGAAGTCACAGTGTCAACAACATAGAAAGCACAGTATTAAAGCATGTTTTAAAGAAAAGAATAAATGCTCTTTCACAAAGTCTGTATAGAATTCACCCCACATGTCTGCACACTGAAATAAATGCAGGACAGATCCAAACACAGCAGGTGAACAGACAGATGAAGCCTCTCTGCAGGCCAGTATACAGCACAAACAACACAAACAGCCAAGTTCATTTAGATTAAACACATTTGTCTGCCATTGCAGGACATTTAAAACAGAATTTCACAGCATACATGCAAACTAAAATAATTTAAGATGCATTGGTCTCTGATAGGCCGGCCACTTCAGTCATGTGTGAAGATGGCAGTACTGTCCCAGTCTATAGGCCCTAATTTTGTGGCACAGGGTGCACAGCCAATTTGGCAATTTGCTAGACGAGCTGTGCTGAGGGTGAGGGTGAGGTGCAGACATGGAGGGTGGGCTGAAAGCTCGCCAGCTCCAAAATGGTCTATTCTCAGCGCAGGCAAAGTGCAGTGGTAATTTGGTGACATGCACACGTCACCAAACCCTTAGAGGCAGGTTTCCAGAGTGTCAGGCACATTTTGATGCAATAAACAATCACAGCAATCACTATTTAATGTAACCGTCTGAACCAGCATATACATTTGTGTCTATATTAACTGTCCCGTCACATCTGATGTCTGATTAAAACCGTTTGTCATAATGGAAACTAATGAGTTCACATCTCTCAAGCTACAAACATTCATCATCTGATACAGAGTACATATGTATATATATATATATATATATATATATATATATATATACATATACATATACATATATATATATATATTAGGGCTGTCACTTTAGTGCATTAATTAGATTAATTAATTACAAAGCAAATTAATGCATGAAAAAAATTAATCGCAAGATTAATTAATCGCACGTCACTTCACACATGCATCTCTAGTCAAACCAAACAAAGCCCAGGTGACAACAGGAATGGCATATTTGAGACTCCGCTTTATTTTATTTTTGAATTTATTTATCTATATTTGTACTACATTCTTTAATGATGCATCAGGCCTAATTGTTTTGCTGGATGTCCTCGACCTTTTTCTTTTTTTTTAATTGTATTTAAGAAATAAACTTAAAGTGTAATTTGAGTTGCCTGATTGAGCTTAGAATTTTCTGGACAAGATGCCCTGACTTTGGTTTTATTCAGTCACCAATAAAAATTTAGATTTATAATCTTCTTTTTTTAGTGTATTCATTTGATTAATCATCCGCTACGATTTTGAAATGTCCTAGAATTCAGATTCTTTATGTGTGGACTTAAAGCAGATGTGAGATTAAAATGCGATTAATTAGATTAATTATTACAAATCCTGTAATTAATTAGATTAATTTTTTTAATTGCCTGACAGCACTAATATATATATATATATATATATATATATATATATATATATATATAACAATAATTTAAGATGTATTTCTCTGATAAGCCGGCCTCTGCAGTCACGCAGAAGATGGCAGTGCTGTCCCAGTCTATCTATTTCGTGGGCATGCACAGTCAATTTGACAGACCATGCAGGTGTGAGAATACACCAGGATGAACAGATTCAGGTTGGTGCAGTGCAATTTTGTGCCAATGCATGGAACTGTCTCTTGGTCTATTCTCCACAAAAGTGATAATTTGACAAGCACATCACCAAAGCCTCAGAGGCAGGTCTCCACATATTAGGCACATTTTAATCAATAAACAATCACAGTAATCAATATTTAATGTAATCGAACCAGTATATACATTTGTCTATATTAACTGTCCTGTCACATCTGATGTCGGACTTTTGTCATGATGGAAACTTAACCTGACGGTATGTGGCAGTGACAAATAATGTATTCCATCCATTCATCTCTCGCTGCATCATCATCGGATACAGAGACTGCTTTCATGTCATGAAAAAAAAGAAAAGAGCGTTCATTTGACAGTGAGAAAATAAATGTCATGTTCACTGCTGCACTGCTGGCTTAAAGATCACATTTAATGTGATTGTCCATATTTCTCTGTTTTAGTTTTTTATTCTAACATGATCTAAAAGATGGTGCATTATTGAGGAGGATGAGGAGGAGACACCAAAGATATATCACCAGATTCTGTCATGAATGGCTGATGACAGACCAGGATTGCAGGTGGATCCAGAGATGAATGGATTATCCCGCTGCTGTGTTTAAATGGAACTGTCTCTTCATTTTTGTCTCCGATTACCATGACACAGGAAAAGATTTCATCTGTCCCACAAGATCAGTCCACATGGTGAAGCGATCTTGTTCTCTGATGTGCCCTGACAGCCCCTCCTTCAGGTTCTCTGAGCCTCCACTACTGCATCCTTCTTCAGCACACTGTGCTGCGTGGTGGGGGACGTCTCGTTATGTCCATGCCCAGCGCATTTTAAGACAAGACTGCTGGCGCTCATTTGATTGGCAGGTTATCCTCACAGCTGTGATTCTGCAGAGACTGCAAGATTGCAACCTGATTATTGTTTTAGTTTTTGCTCAAACAGTCCAGACAATGTGTGAACAGACACCTCCTGGATACAGTGTAGACTTTCTAAGTATTTTAAGGACACTTACCATTTAAAGGATGTTATGTTTAATCCTGACCGGCTGCCATGTCTGCTTTGATCCAGTCATGTTTAATCTGCACACACCCTTGTGTTTTGTGTAATAAAACAAAGATTGTGTTATCTTTTTTCATTCAGAGTAATTCAGGTCATCAAACTGGGTCTCCATCTTTAAGAGGTTCTTTGTGGTAATGATTGATGGATTGAGACTTTATTAAAGGCTAAATAAACCCAGGAGCTACAGACCAACTGCACAGAAGACGACTGTGAGAATGGAGATGACAGTGTATTTCCTGCTGCTGCTCCTCTGCTCTCCCTCCAAGGCTCAGCTTCAGAGCCACACTGACAACCACATCACTGATCCTGGAGAGCAAACTGAGGGAGAAACAGCTGATGCTTCAAACCAGGAACAGGCATGTCTACAAGACATCCGCGCTATTCTGAGAGAGCTGAGTGCCTCTGTGGCTGAACAGAGGGTGGAGATAAGACACAGAGAGAGACTGGAGATACAGTGAAGTCATGTTGCACCTGCTCACAGGAAAAGATCATGGTGCCAAGTAAAAACTAACAAGAGATTGTTTCATTCTGTTTTGCAGAACAAGAAGCCAAACTGGAGTCACAGAGAGCAGAGATGGAGAGGCAGAAACAAAAAAATGAAGGTACAATTTCTATATCTGATTCATTAGTAAGTAATATTTAAGCTTTTCTGCAAATGTTTTTTTTTCACATAAAATATTAATAATATTTAAAGAAGCTCAGTTATCACATGGCATCATTTATCAGAGAGAATGAAGGGACAGTGGAGTCATGCTGCAGCTACTCACAGGCAGCTTGTGGTGGGATAATATGACAGCAAAGTAATGTTCATGTATTTTTTTAATTTTAGCTAAAGAAGCCAAACTGAGAGAACTGGAGTCACATAGAGCAGAGGTGGAGAGGCAGAAGGTGGAGCTGGAGAAACTAAAGCAAAACCTTAAAGGTATTTCATGAGCAAAGTCAGGAATTTATAACTTATAAAACTGATAAAAGTGACACAGCATACACCCATAAGCTAAAAAAAACATGATAGTTTATTTTTATGATTATGTTCAGTTTTTATTTGAAAGTGATAAAAAATTAAGACACAGTTTATTGTTTATAAGGATGAATGCATGTAGTTTTCACAGGGTTTTTATATAACCAATGTTTTAATGTCCAGAGCACACCTGTCTGGAGACAGTGATGATGTTTCACTTTAGACTCTTAAAACTTTTCTGAAGGTGGAGAGCAACGACAACGGTGTGTTAGGGCCACTCAAAGAAATAAAATAAAATAAATGAAAACTTCAAATATTCGATAAAAAACTCTAAATTTTTGCGTTAATGAAGTCGTAAATTTTCGAGTTTTTAAAGTAAATTTTTGTGTTTTATAAAGACTAGGGTTGCACATCTCTTCAAGATAGACGATTCGATACACATCTAGATACACAGGTAACGATTCAATTCAAAAACGATATATTTAAAAACAGAACGATTTGATGCAATTCCATACAGTGTAGGGACGATACAATTCGATTACATACAACGCCTATGGTTTACATTTGTTGATGTGTACATAAATCTTACATTATAAAAAAAGAAGCAAATTCTATAAAAGTTACCTTTTAAAGTATTTTCAAAATTTTAAAAGACCACATTTATCCCCAAGGATGCTGTAAGGCACTGGTGAGTATAAGATAAAATGACAAACAACAAAAGAATCCCATGACAAAAGTATTTATTTTCACAAATAGACCAAAAAGACTTGCTGAATGATTGTTCTTTTTTGATGGGATCAATACAAAAATGAGAAAATAAAAAAATATATACATAAAAAAAAGAACACAAGTATTGGCCTTCACTCCAATCAATAATAAAAAATAAATAAATAGTGCAAAGCTCCTCAAATAAAGCTCTTCAAAAGTTGCAAAAATTTTTCCAAGCAAAGATAAGTAAAAACACTTTGCCAAATCGGTGCAACTAAATGCTCTTAGGCTTGATAAGTGAACAATTCCATTCCCAAAATACCATAACTAAAATCCTTATTTGGTCAAGTCTTTGAACTCCAGAAGTAGGCTACAATAGCAACAATGCAACAGTTCAACCTGAGCACAGTGTTTCGAACACTAGAGGTAGGTAACAAAGGTGCAACATTTAAAAGTAAAGAAGTTACCAACTGAAAACATTAAGCAGCAGCCCTAGAAAAAGGGTTCACAACACTGGTTTAATCAGTCAATGTTAAATTAAGATTGAATTAACATATGTGCTTCATAGGGATTTATATACAGTATTACAGAAATTACATCTTAGTATAAAGGAAATCAAATTGCTGCTTTTTGACTTTGGAATGTAATCTGAACAAAAGTGCTGTCCTGCATTTTCACATTCACATGTGGCAGGTTAAATCTTACTGATGCACAGTGAAGTAGTTCACTTCTTTATGCCCTATATTTTTTATTCATCATAATCACTGTCCTCATCTTTCTTGGATGACAGATTTTTCTTAAGGAAAATCAACTGATCAATGTGCTCATGTTTGAGCAGACTGAGTTTTGTGGAAATTATATCTCTCGCAGTGCTGAAAACCCTTTCAGATGCCACACTGGTGGCGGGTATACACAGATATCTTTTAGCCAGAGATGACAGCAGTGGTAAGTCCTGCTGCTCTTTCCACCACTGTAGTGGGTTTTTTTTCAGGGGCAAAGGATCACGATCTCGGTACCTCTTGACTTCCTCATTGGCCTGGTCTCTTACAGTTCTAGCTTCCACCCTCTCTTTGAAGTCTTCTCCCAACAGCTGGTCCAGTGCTGACATCTTCTTCTTTTTACAAGGAGGTTTATCATCTGAAATAGAAAACAATTACCATTTATTACTTGCTATGTTTGCCATAACTGTGTTTTTTTTTTCAACTGGCTTTACCATTTTATGAATAAATCTTCATCTAATGTTCAGATTTAATGTATGAAGGCACTCTTGTGCACATATTTAAAAGTTGTATCATTATCACCATCATGATTATTGTTTAACTCTTTCTTTACATGCAGATTCTCTCATCATATACATCACATCAACTATTTCTTGATCACAAGTTGTAAAACACACAAACCTGTAGGCTCATCTTGGGTCTGAGGTGTATCAATGTGGATGCCCGGATCTTCATTTGCAGGTTCAGTCTGACATGGATCATTCTGCACTGGACCTCTCTGAACAGAATCCCTGGTTGCCTAGAAATAAAAAATAAAATTACAATCAGTGCGCAGTGTGGCTAAATGCCGTGTGCATAATCAAAGAAACAGTAACAGTAGTCAGAATAGATCTGGTTACAGCAATGAAGCACAGCAGAATGTAACTGATATAATGCACTGTAATTTGTCTTTTGACATTGTGTTGTGGGATTTACCTCATTATGCAGGGATGTCACCAGCTGATATGCTTCTGAATGTCCTCTCAGCATCATGGTCACTGAGGAAGGGCAGGGACTTAAAGGGCAACTTCAGTATTTTTCAACCTGAGTCCTATTGCCCCAAGTGTATGTGTGTATACGATTGACGGGTACAACTCGTTTTAAAATTGGCTCAGTATCAAGGGAGCGGATGCAGCCGGCAGCCGCAAAGCTAGATAGGGGGGCAACTGCATCCCGTATAAGTTTGAGCATTAAAAGTGTTTATTTCGCCACAGACCGGTTGCGATCGCCAAGGCTAGCTCTCTAATTAGCACTGTAAGCGTTCCGTTTTCCTTCACGTCCTCTGACCTGTGTGACGCCATCTCCTGTGAGCTTGTTGTCGAAGAAAACAGAGGAGCCATGCAGCGCCGCTCAGAGTGGAGCTGCTTATCCCGGAGGACAGTTGGAAGTTTTACTGCATCGGTATCATGGCTGAATATTTACCAGATTTCGAGAGTGAAGACGAGCCTTTTCATTACGACGGCCACCCGTATTTATTTGAGCCAGAGTATACGGA
The DNA here is from genome assembly GCA_036419115.1 of Scarus forsteni. Lineage (NCBI taxonomy): Eukaryota > Metazoa > Chordata > Actinopteri > Labriformes > Labridae > Scarus > Scarus forsteni. Next base: position 176,232 of record JAZDUH010000484.1, on the reverse strand, counting down.
CGAGGAGCTGCTACAAACTCAAGAGCTAACGAGGATAGCAAGAGAGGGCCAACGAGCAGACGAGGGTGAAGCAGCGGAGGCATGAACGCGAATTTCTGAGGACTGGTGGTGCTCCTGTGGTTGCTGTGACTCTATGCCCACAGAGGAAGAATGTCTATGTTGCAACGAGTGGGACCTGTTGCCCAATATTCGTGGTCTCGATGTGTCGTGGGATGATACAGAAAGTACCCGACGCTGTGTAACTACATTAGAGGATTTCCCCCCTCTGATCAACAGGGCAGTGCTGGATACCTTTTTTCATGTACCCAAAATAAATTGGAGGAGGCGACCAAAACCACAGGGACTAAATGGTCAACTATCCATAAAGTAATGCAGACAATATGTATAAGTATTGTATGTATTGTGTAAGTGTTTATTTCGCCACAGACCGGTTGCGATCGCCGGTGCTAGCTCTCTAATTAGCATTGTAACACGGTAGGCCACAAGTCTGTACTGGCTGGACGAGAGGAAAAAGTGAAGAGGATTTAGGGCAACAGTAAATGTGTGTGTCGGAGACAAATCTAGAGCGTTTGTGCCGCCGCTGCTTCACCCTCGTCTGCTCGTTGGCCCTCTGTTGCTATCCTTGTTAGCTCTTGAGTTTGTAGCAGCTCCTCGTCCGTATACTCTGGCTCAAATAAATACGGGTGGCCGTCGTAATGAAAAGGTCCGTCTTCACTCTCGAAATCTGGTAAATATTCAGCCATGATACCGATGCAGTAAAACTTTCAACTGTCCTCCGGGATAAGCAGCTCCACTCTGAGCGGTGCGCTGCATGGCTCCTCTGTTTTCTTCCGGCAACAAGCTCACAGGAGATGACGTCACACAGGTCAGAGGACGTGAAGGAAAACGAAACGCTTACAGTGCTAATTAGAGAGCTAGCACCGGCGATCGCAACCGGTCTGTGGCGAAATAAACACTTTTAATGCTCAAACTTATACGGGATGCAGTTGCCCCCCTATCTAGCTTTGCGGCTGCCGGCTGCATCCGCTCCCTTGATAATGAGCCAATTTTAAAACGAGTTGTACCCGTCAATCGTATACACACATACACTTGGGGCAATAGGACCCAGGTTGAAAAATACCGAAGTTGCCCTTTAAACCGGGGGTCCAGAGCTGCTGCAGTGCGGAAGAGATCATCCAGGCCTATGTAGCGTTTCTCCAGGTCATTCTTGAACGCCTGCTTCATCTCTCTGATTAACACAGAGTCTTCATCTGATGGTTCAAAGTTCTTTTTAAGCTTTGCCTTAACAGGTAGAATCTCTGACAGTGTGGGCCGCTTGTCTTCAGACATGCTGGTGGTCACAAGTTTGACCGGTGCCATCAGCTTGACAATGTCTTCAATGTCACAGAAGTCTTTGTCCTTGAGGGTGTTCACCTCTTCTCCTTTTCTGAGATCCCTGGACATGAGTGCAGCAGAAACGGCAGGGTGTTGCTCCAAAAAGCGTTCAAGCATGTCCTGGGAGCTGTTCCACCTGGTGGACACATCTTGGATGAGTCTATGTGAAGGCAACACTTGTTTCTGTTCCTCTTGTAGGATTTCTGCTGCCCTCACACTGCGGTGAAAAAAGGCAACCACTTTCCTCACTCTTCCCAGTAACCTTGCTACTGTGTCAAGTTTGAAGGCTTTCTGTGTGGCGAGGTTTATAGTGTGTGCAAAGCACATGAGGTGAGGGGTTATCTCTGCTTCCATTCCGGCTAACACCATATTTGTGGCATTATCCGTCACCAGGGCTGGATCTTTATCAAGAATGCTCCAGTCAACACATGCCTGTTTCAGCAGAACACCAATGTTTTTCCCAGTGTGGGATCCTTTAAATGCCCTGGTTTGTAAGACATGCACATTTAATTTCCAATCTGGAGAGATGTAGTGGACTGTTATCATTATGTAAGACTCAGTGGAACATGAAGTCCAGGCATCGGTTGTAACGGCAACCCACTCAGCATGGGCCAATTCTTTTTCAACTTGTTTCTCCACTGGAGCATACAACGCTGGCATGCATGTGTTAGCGATATGCTGCCTCGACGGAATCTTGTACCTGGGCTCCAACATATGAATGAAGTCCCGAAATCCTTCCCCCTCCACTATATTGTACGGACATAGGCTCTTAGCAATAAAACGGGTTATTGATGCCGTGATGTCTTTAGCTCGTGCTGAATTGTGGCCGAGTTGTCCATAAAAGTTAGAGATAACGTTACCCGTCATCCGCTGCGTAGTAGCTGCATTAGCAGCATGCTCCTGCTGCTTGTTATGGGGCTTGAGAAGTTCATCATACTCGTCTCTGTGTTTTCTCGTTGCATGCTGGTCAAGATTTGTTGTGCTGCTAGTGTACTTCAAAGCTGCTCTACACAGTTGTCCTTCTTTCTTGTAGAATCCAAAAACGTTCCAAACTTTCGATTTTTGTTTTCCAGTTGTGTTGTAAATCTTTCGTGCTGACTCGCTCTCGCTGCTAGCATGTACATCCATCCTCGTCTTCTGTCATGGTAAGCTACAGAGCATGCGCGGAAATCGTTTCGCGGTCAGTCCCGGCTCTCGCGTTGTTTTAGAGAAACACACTGTCAACCAGTTGCTAGTCTCGCGATACCCGGCTGTTGTCTGCACAATCGATACATCCAAGGATTCATGGCAGATTTGTATCGATTGTTGAGGTTTATACCGATGCAGCCGTATCTCTCGCTTGTCAAACCGGTTATCCGGTTGCATCGGTTTACTGTTCACAACCCTACCTTGAACTGTGATCACTTTTACCAGATGATCTGTGTGACACATTAGTTGCAACATTTGATACACTGTCGTGCGGCTGAACCTCCATTTCCTTTTCAGCATCATCAGAAACATCATTCTTTTTCAACCACGTTAACTTCATCCGTAAACTCATTGATATTCAGCATCTTGGCTTTATACCATATTTCATGTTTTTCAGGCTCTTTTTCTGGCAACAAACCCAACAAAGTGTCATGCGCATTTTGAGCATCGCACCACACCAGTTTGAACTTTTCAAATGTACATTGTACCTCTTTTTTGCGTTCTCTGTCTGTCATTAATTCAGCAACAAGTGCCTTTAGTTTGCTTGCTTTATTCAGTTTAGTTTTCCTGGATTTTTGCAACGTGTCAATTTTGTCCATCAGCGCTTTCATTGTGAGCTTTGATTGACGCTTTGTATGAACACCAGTCCCTGATTGGGTTTCCACATTTTTTGGACGTACATCAGGTTAGCTTGTAATTTAATGGCCACAGCTCCATCATGCCCTTTGCCATCTTTATCATTGTCTTTTGGCATAGATTCGGCACCCACCAATTCAGTTTGCAGCTCGTTTTCCATTGTCAAACATTTCTCAGCGAAAGCCACTCACTTTTACGCGCGCCAGCGCTCCTCCTTTGTCTCCTGCACGCTGTGTGTGTGTGTGCGAACCACTGACCTGTATGATGTTCAGTTTTACAACTTTTGCGAAGTGATCCATCTAATATTCACATCTCCGCTGACTGCTGACCCTTTGTTTCCACGGCTCGACTCCACTCAAGCGGCGAAACATCCGATCCAAATATCTCTCCACTGCTGCGCACAAGCCTTTATTCCATGAAGACTCTTAGCACCGATAATCCACGCGGATCTTAAGAGTCGAGTTCTTTGACTTATTTTGCTGACTGTTGCTTATCAAAGCCAACCGGTGAATTGTTGACTGGGTCTGGTTAGTTAGACGCGTGAACTCAAACTGACGCCTTCTTGATTTTGATTTTTTTGATTTTGCATATTTATTCTTATAATAAATCAAAACACAAAATAAAGCCATTCGCCACGGTCAAAGAACTGTGTGCTCATCCAGTCAAAAAACACACCCTCTCACCTGGTGAGCACACCTATATCCCCTTCCAGACTCCACCCATGTCTAAGTGAACACAGACGAATATAATGTGTGCATAAAAAAAAGGCTGCAACAGTGAATGTAAAAAGCTCTTGTTCATTTGTATTTAGTTCATATTTTGTGAGAGAGGGGCAGACTATAGAAGATTTTTCTTCTTTCTGCTGCTTTTCATTCAAATGTTGGAGAATTTTATTTTGATTTGTATTGAATTTTATTTTCTGAATGAAATAAAGAATGAAAATGAAAATAAATACACTGATGATCTGATCATCTGCCGACAATCATGGGAGGCAGTGCTGGCACCCCCATGATTGCCGGCGCCCCGAGCATTTGCCTATACCGCCTATGCCACGGGCTTGGTTTGAACGGTGTTGGAGCTCACTGAGTTTGTAAAAATATGTTTTCAAGAAGGATCATGGACCACCAACTTTAAGAGATGTTACATATTGAACACGTGAAACCAAAATGATTTGTTGTCTTCAGAGCTCCTTAATTCTTCGAGGTGCTGGAACGTCCCTCAAAGATTTTGGTCTGTATCTTCATGATTGCATCACACAGCCGAGGCAGGTGTGTCGAATTCATGTCATTTATTCAGATTATATGATTTTATAACTTTTAATCACAATTAAAATTTCTGCCTTTTATCACGGATAACGACATAAATAAGTTGAGATCTCGAGAATTATCCCGAGATAATGACTTAAATAACTCGAGATCTCGGGAAAACGACTGAAATTAAGTCGTTATCACGAGAAAACGGTGCTAAAAAAACATGGAAAAACCATGGCCTTTTAGGGCTTCCGTACATGGGAGCAAACGAATGTGTTTAAAATATTACTGAACCACATGACTACAGAATTTGTCTTTTCCATTCTTATTATTAGAATAATTCAAGTTCTGTATATTTTTTAAATATATATGTCTATTTGTGTCTTGTCCTTCATTGTTCATAAGGTGGTGTGAGGATCATAAATGTTTAATAAAAGCATGTGGTGGATGTTGTAAAACCAGTGATATGTTAAATAATCATGATCTTTTATTCAAATGAATCAAATATTATATTTTTTGTCCTAAACATGTAGCTATAGAAGAGGATGAGGGCCACAGCAGGTACATTTTTTTTTTTAAGTCTGTGAAAAAGTCAAGATTCTAAGATTAAACTCATAATTCAGACTTTTTGCCCAGACTTAATGTGATAACTACTTTTAAATCACACCCATGTTTTTTTCGCGGTCATATGGGTGAACAAAAAAAGGACCAGACCAGTGCTTACACGAGATAGCAAAATCTAGCGACCAATGTAGCATCAACATGTTTGGTCAAACCGATACTTACTTCCTATTGGCTGGGAGCAGATTTGTTTCGTGTGTGAGCAGATAAAATCTGAGAGGAGTTATGAAGGAAGTTGAGGAGGAGAAATCTGATCACTAAATGACAAAGTTTTGCTCTAAAACATGTAAATCTGCTCTCAAATGTGAAAAATCTAAAACCACATGGCTTTCCTTTCAAAAATTAAACTTTGCTCTCAAACATCAGAGCATATTCTCGAATAAAGATAGGATTTTAATTCCGTAATAATGAAGGAAGTTTGTTTTTCTGTCTTGGTTTCTGTAAGAACTCAGAGTCATATCCTTCAGTCTCCCCTGATCAAATCATTAAAACTTTATAGATGATGAACTCATTAGAGAAAGACAGAGGATTTGAGGGGGATGTGCAATTTCTGAAAATCAGCTAAACTTTAAAACTTTAATTTTCAGAGGAGTGTGCAGTTTTTGGTCTCTGTTGCTTTATCATTAAATAACATGGTTTCTGGACCTTCAGTGTTTGTTCCTGTGACATTAATCAACTTTTACATTTATATGATTTTCACTACAATAACTTCAAGGTAATAACTGCTGTTTTTGGAGTAATTTGTTATTTCAGCACAGAAAAAACATGAAGACATCATTTTGGTCCATACTGCTCAGCATTCTGTTGAAAACCTGTTTCTGTTTTTATGTTGGTGGTTGTGGAGACTTGGTGAACATAAAGACAGTTAATAACCATCATGTCTGCAGAGAGCAGATGTGGGGCCTAAAAACAAAGAGTCTGACAGTTTAGATCTATTTGAAGGTTGTACGTCTGATCAGTCAGTGAACATGTTTTAATGATCCATCCATCAACATCTCCATCTTTACAATCATAATGTAACAGGGTGTTTAACACGGAACGATTAGCACTATGGGCTCTAATTTCGTGGCGCAGCGCAGGGGGCGCAAGCCTGGCGCACCCCGCGCAGTGTTAATTTCGTCCGGCGCACCGCCGTGCGCTGCCAATTTGACAATTTGGTAGACTGTCTGCGCAGAGATGGGTGTGACGGCGCACCAAGGTGAGGTGATGGCGCACCAGGGGGAGGTGTCGGCAGATTCATGTTGGCGCAGTGACAATTTCGTGCCAAAAACAGTGCAGAAAGTGCGCTGAAAGCTCGCCAGCTGCAACCTGGTCTAACCCGGGAGCTAGCCCACACGGTGACGCGCCCCGCTGTCCATTCTCATGCTGAAGGGACAGCGTCTCCACTGCTGGGTGTGGCAAAACGAGCAGTAATGTACACAAAAAAATGACAACGCCACCTGAGGACTCACACCCCAAGATTTAGAAAATAACCTCACTCTAATGAGACCAACAAGGACCCGCAGTTCCTAGAAATTCACAGGACAGAGACAGTGATTTCAATTAGAAAAAATATTTTATTTAATAATTTTTAAAAGGAGCAGACTAAATAATAAGGGAGGTATGGGACCTGCCACTGTAAACTAAACCAGGACAGGGCTGGGCTTACCACGACAGCAGCAACTAAGGAGGGAGGGATCCAAACTACACAACACCCGTGAAACTGCAAACAAAAAGTGAATGAAAGGGACCACCACCAGGGGACCGCTGCCGCTCCGAGGCCCAGCACCTGTCAAACAAAGAAAAACACAATTAAAACCATGCAAAAAGGGCAGTTCCCATACCTCATTAACTTAATCCCAAAAACAAACCCAATTAAGTAACAAATTATCACAAATAAGAAAACTCAAACAAATCAACACTCGCCCCAAACCCCCAAAAAGAAATAATTACTGAAAAAGAACTGTCAACGTAAGGAAAACTAAATTAATTCAATCAATCAATTAAATTAATTAGAAATATAATACCCAAACATAATTAGAAAAAATACACAAGCAACCTTAATGCTGGTCAGAAAGGAAAAGGAGTAAAAGGAAATTAATTAAGGCGTCTGCATTAGTTCATTTAAAAGCAAGCAGCGTGCACGTGGTCTCCAGTGGGGATAGAGTCTGTAGTAGAGTCCCCTTGGCGTGCGACCACTCGCCCACACACACACTGGGGATGCACGTGCAGCGGGCCGAAATCATGGCTCCCAAGCCCGAGCAGCAGCAGCAGACTCACGAGACCCAGCCCGAAGCAGAGCAGCAGAGAAGCCGAGGCAGACGAGCTTAAGAGGAGAGCCAGTGAAAGGTAGACGAGCAGCAGAGGAGAGCCAAAACAGCAGCACAGCGACAGCAGGTGACGGCTAACAGAGCAGGAGAACCAACGTCAACAGCGGGAGGAGCACGTGCAGGCCAGACCCGACAGCTATGGCTGGGAGAAAACAATCATTAATGCCCTCCCCAGACCATTAACAGCTGAAAGCTAAATGACAAACAACTTAGCCCCTTACCTGGAGAAAGCACACCCCGCCCCCACGGACTCCGACGCAGCCCAGCTCCCGCTCACACCACACTGCTGCAACAGTGCAAAACTGGGGTAAACCAGACGCCCAACTAATGAATGAATTAAGACCGGAATAAACAGGCACGCGTACCTTTGTAGAAAACAAGCCACCGCTCCGCGCTTTGATAAAGGACGCCGTCAGCGCAACACCGGCACGTCTGTTGGCTCCATGAAGGAGGAAGAGAAAGAGGGAGAGGAGGAGGCGGACCGGATATATTTATAGAATATCCGGTGAGCACGACCACACTGCCCCTAGTGGGAGAGTGTAACTCTCCACCTTGTCACTGCTGGGTCTTTCCAGCACACTGTTTCCGCGGTGGCGGGGATAATTCAGACCAATCAGACGCTGCGCCTCAGCCGCAGCGCATTTAAAGGCGAGGAGAGGTGCTCATTCGATTGGTGAAGACAGCGATCGGCTGTGATAATCCCACTCACGTCTATTCTCCTCCTATTCTGACATTTGCGTGGAGAGGCAGAGACGTGGGCGTGGACGCGCAACCTCTGCGCCCCTGTGCGCCATGAGTGCGCCTCTCTTGGCACTGCAGGAAACTTGCAAAGTGCGCAGGTCACACCCAGTCCGCGCGGCGAAGGCCGGCGCAGGCAGGTGCGCCTGCGCTTGCGCCTGGTCTACGAAATTAGAGCCCTATACCAATAATCTCAGATTCGACTCAAGGAGCAAGGGATGTTTAGTGAAAAGGTGAACACAAACATTTATTTTTAACACAAAATAGAGTGAGTCAGAATATAAATTCAGTTTTCCCCAAAGACAAAAATAAAATAAAAAACTTAAAGTGTCCTTTCACAGCTGCACGCTGTCTGATATCAAAGTTCGTCCGTTTGCTACGTGTGTTCGTGTGTGTGTGTGCTACCCAGGTAGTGTGTGTCAGAGTCCTGCAGGGGTCCGATTTTTCAAACCCGTATCCGCCCGCACCTGTGGAGCTCAGAACCGGACCGACCCGTTACCCGCAATTATCTCCGTTTAAAACCTGTACCCGCGAGTAACAAATCGGGACCTGACCCGTGATCTATATGTATACACACAGCCGCTCATTTCATTTACTCAAAAAATTCTTTATTTTTGTAGCTGCTGATAATTACTGATTACAGTTACTACAACAGAGGCAGTAGGGCCGTTTTTTCTCTCACATACACACTCACACCACCAAGCATGCAACACGTCACTCAAAACAAGCCTCTTTGGGGCGTCGGTGGTGCAGTTGGTCAGTGATCGTGAGGTTGTAGGTTCAAGGCCAGCTCAAGGCGACACATGATGATGTGTCCTTGGGCAAGACACTTAACCCCAAGTTGCTTCCTGCTGCGTCGGGGCGTCTAAATGGGCATGAAAGGGCGTAAATGTGTTATGCTACGGCCACACCGGACGCGAATTTGCCTGGACGCGCGTCGAGATTACATACAAAGTCTATGCAAACACGCGTCTTGACGCAAATTCGCTCCGGGCGTTGGACGCGTTTGGCGCGGCGTCCTGGAGCGTTGATGCGTTTGGTGCGGCGTGTTTGGAGCGTCGAGGCATTTGATGCCCCAAACACCTCGACGCTCCAGTTGAAAATATTGAACTTTCGACGCCAGTTCATGGCGCAGCAGCCAATCAGCGATGACATTCCCCCCAGACGTCATTGATTTGATGACGTGTGACACTCCCCCTGCTCCCGCTCAAGCCCCTCTCAAAGATGGAGGAGAGGTTTACCGGCACTGTTTGCTATCATTCGGAGCTATACCATTCGGCGTGTATACTACAGAGATCGGAACAAAAAGGAGCAGGCTTGGGTGAAAGTCGCTGAGCAGACAGGTTTGATTTAATGATGTGTGACGCTCTGGCCTCCTGCTCCTGCTTAAACCCCCTCTCAAAGATGGAGGAGAGGTTTATCTGCGCTGTTTGCTATCATCCGGAGCTAAACTACTCGGCGTGTGTCCTCTACAGAGATTGGAACAAAAGGAGCAGGCTTAGGTGAAAGTCGCTGAGGAGACAGGTTTTGAAGGTAAGTTCTGTAAATATTCGTTTCCAGTTGGATTTGCCTGCACGGGTCATCACTGAGTCCGACTGGCTCCGGCTCTCTACTGCGCATGCGCCCGGACGCGCGTCGTCCCACAGCTTGCCAAAATGTCCAGCGTTCAGCTTCGGGCGTTAAGCGCGGCGCGTTACAGGCTTTACGCGCGTTAAAATTCGCCAATTTGCGTCCGGTGTGGCCGTAGCATTAGACTTGTGTTAGATGGCTAACATAGAAATCCTGAACCAACAGTGATTACATGTGAGTGCAAATGGGTGTGAATGGGTAGGTGTGACCTGCGGTGTAAAGCAGCTTTGAGTAGTCCAAGACTAGAAAAGCGCGATATAAGCTCAAGTCCATTTACCATTTACTATTCTTTATAAACGACTGTCTGATATTACATTGAATTGAACAAAGATAGTACAAAACTCACTGAATTTATGCCCGACATGGACTAATTTTGGAGAATATACCTCGGGCTCCAAAAATACATCGGAGCTTAAACTTGTTCCAATGTCGCTGTTTATCTTATTAACTATGGTGTTTACTCACTCATATTTAGGCCTTGCTCTTAAGGTTGCTGTGCAAAAAAAAGGATATTGTCCACAGTCCCTGGCTTAAGCTGCGTTCTCCTTTCCTGGGTCACAAACCCAGCAGAAGAAAAGTCTCTTTCGCTGGCTGCGCTTGACGCCGGAATGGAGAGCACATTACGCGCTATCAGTGCCAGGTTCGGGAACATCTTTGCATGATCATTCCACCAGAGCAAAAAATCCAAAGCATCCTCCTTTGGTGTCTTAAATTCAGTGTAGGCTGCCACTTCATCCAGAGTCTGACTTTCATCACCAGAGTCGTCAACATCAGCTAAATCATCCCCTGTTGACTGCAGACAGTGTCTTTTCTCTGGCGATGGGTCTTGCACTCTGGCACCTTGCATGGGGCTTCCAAGTTTCTCCTTATGTTCTTGAAAGTAGTAAAGATGAAAATCAAGATCAGCATTAGTTGTAAAGAAAGAGCAAGCTATCTGTAACTATGGAGCGGGATTAAATCCACAAAAACTGTACTGTTGAAACATGTGAAGGTGTGTAGTTTTATTAAGCAATATTAGTTCAAAAATAATAAACTCATTTTAAAAATTACTGCATAAATAGTGCTTTTATTTCATAATTTGAAATTTACTGACTTCCTATATTTTTGTTCTCTTATTTAATGAGTGGTAGCACTCTCCATGGTGCCGTTATTTCACCGATGCATCAACTATATGTTACAGGGCTTATTTTCTATAAGTCTTCATCATATAAATGAAATATAAAGTTTTAAAAAAATGTCAAACAGCATGGATTTTGGCCTGGGCCACTTGCTGCACAATTGAGTGTTGCTAGGCCGCAAGTGTGCCATTATGGTGTCAAAATGACTTAATTAGGACTGATTCGTTAGAACGTCTATAGTGAGTAACAAAATGAGCGTAATTCATTTTAAATATTCAAAAAACTAAATTTGAATGTATTGTTTAAGTCAGAATCTAGAAAACTGCATTGTCCTTTGTGTTTGCCCCTAGAAATTGATATCAGGTCAGCTTTTTTACCTTCAATAAGACGCCGTGCTTCACTGTGGACCATTATCACGTCACCTGGGTCAGAAAGCAGCTTGAGGTTTTTTAGTCTGGGGTGCAGGAACATCACCAGCTTGTGCAGAAGTTGCAGTTCGAATTTTTCTGTCAGAATTTCAAGGCTTTTTTCCTTCAATGATGACAGTGTCATACTGTCAGATGATGATGGCTGCAGGTGGCGATTTAGTCCGTCGAGCCAGACAGTGGTAAGGTGAATGGTCGGGGTCTTGGATGCCTCCAGGGCTTTGGTAGCGGTCTTGAATGGGGCCAGAAATGCAACAATGTCACTTAGAACCTCTGAGCTCAGGTTACTCAGTCGATTTTCCTCTCCTCGCTCCTCTAGAAGTGCCCGGACATCCTCATACTGAGCACTGATGGAGTCCAACATTGTGTGCAAAGAGTTCCAGCGTGTCTCCACTGATGCTTTCAGTGTTTTATTCAGACGATTCTGGAGGTTTGTCTGTTTAAAGTAAGTGACGAGAGACTTAGCGGAGTCGATCAGAGCAGACACTTCTTCACCGAAGACGTCATCATCAGCAGGTTTTCCCAGCGTGGTGTGCAGCACTGTATTTGGGATGTGTGCTGCACAGCTGAGTCTCGTATGTTGGCACCTCTGTCAGTCACATATACTAGTTTAGAGAAGAACTCATCCAGGCTGTATTTACACAGTGCTTGCATGATGGCCGGTCTGAGATTGTCCGCTGTTTTCCGCAGTGTGCTGTCCCATTCAGATGTGCAAAGCTCTCACTCGGTTAGCTCCCACTTGTCGTTGATGTAATGCAGCGTCACACACAGGTAACCGATTTTACGGTAATCATCTGTCCACATGTCCCCATTGCTTTCAGTCAGCTGCTTTCTCAGCTCCAGGATGATGCTTCCTCGGATGTCCTCAGCAAACTTTGTCAGTCTGCGTGACACTGTGGTAGAATCAGGCAGAAGCTGTTGAGCATCCACACGGCCAGCTCTGGCATCGATGTCAATTAAGCCTTGAGCCAGTGCAATAAATCCCTCTCCACACACAGTCTCAAACGATCTAATAGCCAGACACACAAACTTCACCGCTAACTTTGAAACAGTGTCCTTGTCCTCTCGTTTAGGGGGTTTGACGGCTGTGTCCTTGGAGAAATACCTATCAATAGTCCAGGAACCTGTGCTCTTGCAGCTGTCGATATGTTTCCTCAGCGAAGACGTACCTAGCTTTCGGCTATCAAAAGCTAAAAGCTTTTGACATTTTTTACAAGCTGCATATCTACTGACAATGTTGTTCTCGCGGTCTCGAATGACCCCAAATTTCTCCCAAACGTCCGACTTGGCCTTGGATGATGCATTGTCCTTTATTTGGTAGTCACCAGCGGCTATTTTTGCCTTTATTTCCTCCATGACACACCTGCTACTCTGCTAGCTGTCCACTGCGCTTCCCGAAAAGTTACTGCGTGACGTAGTTGGCCAGATGTGAGAGGTGAAAGGTTACTTGTTGCATGCTCAAAAAAATAGCCATTAACTCGTCATACTTGAATTTATTCGCTCATTAAGCTTTACAATTAATACATTTTGAGAAATTTAAAATAACTTTCATTCATGTCTTAACACTTTTCATGCCACATCAGGCAGAGCCCTGGTTGGAATTCAACGCTACCTCCGGACAGAGGATCAAAAGATCCAGAAAATAAAAAACAATCTGCTATAGCAGAAAATAAAATTAATAATTACCCTTCAAATACTGTACTGTATAGTAGTTTCTCTTTCCTCTAATTTCTGTCTCTTTCACTCAGGTGTAACTTCCCATACTGAATAAAATGAATTTTGAATAGTCTCCTGAGACTTAAAACCTCAGACATCAAAATGTCTTTTAAACAGCATTAAAATCATGTTAACACAATTATAGCTCATCTCTTTTCGACCATGTTACTGTCTTATCATTCACAATCATAGATACTGCATGAATATACATTTTTAACCAAAATACATGAATTTAAACATCATATTTATGAAATTAAATTATCAATCCATAATTGTAACAAATCATTATTAACTTACTCAAAGCTCATTTTTAACACTACGACGTTGAACATGGCGTCCAGATGACACCGCAAAAATTAGCTCATAGCTCATATATGTAAAAGAATGAATCTTAAAGGAAAAGTTCGGTTCCTGCAGCTTTTACATTGTTTATAGAATGAAGTAGAACAATATACTCACCCTGAAGGCTTTCCTGATGCAAACAGTGCTTCGGGAGATATTTAGATCCAAAATCAAGCAGCGGACATCCAAACAAACGTAGCACAATTGGGCATGTATAGCGCCGCTCCTAAAACTGCATTAATCGTCCAAAAACTCATTATTTCACCAATATTCCATCATGGTCCAGTCGCGTTACTCCTCCAAGGCAGTCTGAGTCGCTCCAGACATGTTTTTGAGCCTCTGCTGAGCTCTGAGCTGACGAAGAAGACCGGGTGCCTCTGCGCATGCGCAGTACTCTCTGGAGCGCTGCCTCCGTGACCTCCTTTCTATCAGCTCATTATCTGTAAACTCTGGCTTGAAACTGTAAGGACACCCATCATATTCAAAGTTCTCCTCCACAACATCGTCATCCAACAGATATTCATCCATTTTGCACCAAACTGCTCAAAGCTCATTTTGGATAACAAGCACGTCTTGCAGCTCAGGAAAGCTCAGGGTCAGAGATATGCTCATAGCTCAGACTGTCTATACTATGTAAAGAATGAATCTTAAGACTCAAAACTCAGTATATTCACTCATCACAACAACTTAGTATATTCACAGTTAACTCTGATTGGTTTTTGATGCTAAATCAATAGTTTTATGTCTTTTGATCACAACTTTCAAAAAGAAAATGTCTGTTTCATGTCCTATTAGCAACTTAGCATGCTAACTAGCACACTCACCGGAGTCCTCAAAGGTCATTAAACAGCTTAGAAAGCAAATCCTCCGGTCACAGCGGTCTGGAACTCTCAGGAAACAATTTCTCCGACATAAAAATTATTTAAAACATAACAATAAAACTTTTTTTCTGGCACTTGTTATCATCAACTTCACTCGTGGCTGTATTGTTGTCTTAACCGGCATCAGAGTTAGCATCAGTACTCTAATCCCAGCATGCAACGCTGTGGTCTCCTGAATTTCACTGCATTGTGCATACACAAAGCGCCATCTAGTGACTACTTTAAACCACTACAGTGGTGTAAAAGAAAACACAGCTCTCATCATAGATGGAGACATTCATGAAAGATTATTTACCCTGAGGCTTTACAACAACAAGGAAAATTGTTTACCATGAGGCTAAACAATAAACGGCATCTTTAAACCCAAAGCTGCACCTTTATGTGGGTTAAAATAAATATAAATGTAAAATCATTAAGCAGCTCTATGGAACCAATAAATCAGTTACATGTCCCCGACTAGGTAGGTAAACTGAGGAATAAGTGAAAGAAATGGAAGAACAAACATCACAGTCTATGTTAAGAGGTTTTTCGTGTATTGAAATATAATTATCAAACTGCTGGTTTGTGTCACACTCTTAAGGATGTTGTATGAACATGCAGCTGTCTCTTTAAATAAAAGAATGATCCCGGTCAAAACAACAAGTCGTATTCATGTTACTACATGACGGGACTACCTGTTGGACAGGATTGTTTCTTCACTTCCTGCTGCTGTGGCGCAGTTGTTTTTCCCTGAGCTGAAGTTTGAGGTGAGTACCACGTTTCATGATTTATTAAAATATTAGGACATTCAGGAGCAGAGGGAGGACTTCTCAGCAGGTATCAGGCTCAAAATCAGCAGCTAGACTCTTCTCTGCTGATCCTGAGTGGTGGACTGAATGACCCAGCTCCATGTGATCAGCAAAGTCCTGATCTACTTTAAGAGGAAGATGAAAATTCAACTGTGAGGAAACACTTGTGCTCTTAGTCTGACTCTTCTCTTCTGATAGAACCAGTTAGAAGGTTTCAGACCCAGCTCCCTGTGATCAGCTCAGCTCTGAGGATGTTGATGCTTAATATGATGTTGATGTCAATGACACGAGGACTTCATGATGATGATGATGATATTGGGCCGACTCGACAAAGTATTCTGTCTATAGTCTTGTTAGAAAAACTTTCTTCTTCCATCTGTCCAAATGGACTTCCAACAGTTTGTTGCTCTTTCTAATGTTGTTCCTCCAGTTTAGATTCTTGCTTCTGTTGTTCCTGCTCTCAGATGTTCATCACTTTGGACACAAATGTGAGCTAAATGATTCTGTAATATTGTGTCTTTGGTAAACATGATATCCCTCACATTCCTACACTGCCATCTTATGACACATTGATAAACTTTTACCATTTTATACATTTTTAGACTGTTTTCTTTTTATAAATGTTCACTCCCATGTATTTTAACCGTGTCACCACATTCGCTGTGATGTAACTTTGACCTGGACTCAGAAAAGGTCTCTAAAACAAATGTGACCAGAAACAGGCCTTAATGCACTTTAATAGCAGTATTTATGAGTCCAGTGTTTTAAATTATATGGTGGATCAGACCTGACTGCCACAGTGAACCAGGTTAAAGACACAGACCTCCTGTTTCTGTGATCCTGATCTTTAACGAGTAGGACCTCCTGCTGCTCCTGCTGGAGTTCTGACCAAAGACCTTCACACCAGGGGGACCAGAACCCACAGGATAGTCTGATTCATTTGTTAGTCAGCTGGGTTTACTCTGTGGTTATGGTTAACAATAATTATAATTCTAATAAAAATAATCAGTGTTGGGAAAATCACTTTAAAAAGTAATTAGTCATAGTTACTAGTTACTTTCCCAAAAAAGTAACTGAGTTACTCACAGAATTACTCCTTCATAAATGTAATAAGTTACCAGGTAAAGTAACTGATGTGTTACTTTTCTGAAAACTCTTTTCCTCTTGAACTGTGTGTCTCCGTCTCTGTGTCCTTCCTTGTTGTTACCTGCTGCAGCAGCTCTGACATCATCAGCAGAGTTCTCGCTGTTTTTGGTCTCTAGATTTTAGATTTACTAACAACAGACAAACACTTTGCTTTAGGACATAATGTACACTTCACATGTGTGTTCTTGACTTTTACTTCTTTTACTTCCATCCTGAAAACTCCAGTTTTAACTCCACAGACGCTCCAGACTCACCATTAATGCAGCTAGCTGTGTTGCCAGATTTTGTGATTGAGATAAGCATTTTTAAAGAGAGGAATCTAAATGAAGTGTGTTTCAAATTTTATCCACGTTACTTTTCAATTTCAAAGTCATATTTCTTCTCTTTGTCTTGATTTGCTTATTAAACATCCTTTTGTTTGGAGGTGGAACATCCTTTTCTTTATACAGAAGTGAAGGGAGGAGCTGCTGTTATTTATAACTCTGTTATTGCTAAACAGTCTGTGTGACCTTGTTTTTTGTAACCAAACAGACATGTCAGGGTTTTAACTAAGTTTTATCTTAATCCTCTACAGCTTTATTTTGTAGAAAACAGGAGTAGCTACATTAGAAATCAATTTTTAAATCTGGCCATAAAGACTTACTTTCAGTGAAAACATAATTTTTAGAGTAAAATGAAAATTTTTTTTAATGTGATATAAAATAATTTTAATAACTTCTGAATTGGGTTTATATTGATGGTTTGAGGGCACAACAAGTCCAAATGACCAACTGCACTATTGGAACAAGCCCAAAAAACTGGGACCTACAACTCCCTATATCCATTTGCAAGTTAGAAAAAGAAGGCGAAAGTCGCTTATAATAAGCAGACCTGGCAACTCTGGCATCGAGTTTTCTCGTGTGTCTGTTAGCGGTGCAGCTCCTGTCTGAGTCTGGCTGAGTGAGGCAGGTCAGATATCAGCTGGTTGGCACTGGTGTAAAGTAACACGCTACATTTCACTGTCGGTATTGATAATGGTGTTATAACATTTTTAATAGTCATTAATAGATTACACGTTACTGGGAGAAAGTGGTGGCATTAGTAACGCCATTATTTGTAACGCCGTTAGTTCCAACACAAAAACAATACTATTATTGGAAGCAGTGGTTGATGTGGGATTTAACAGGTGGGGGAACCCTAAAATACAGTGTTTAGGTGCAGAAAAATGACATAACTGATTACAAAAAACTGTATCAGCCTCATTCTCAACAGAAAAATAAAGACCGAGTTAACAGGTAAACACACAAAGTAATCTAACATGACTAACTAACACAGAAACACAGCAAACTATCAGCCTAACACAGAGACATGGGGCCTGTACTACGAAGCTGGATTAAGTCATCCAGGATAACTCTGCGACATCTCGCTGAACTTCAGATCTGCTGTACTACGAGGCTCGTTATCAACTCGATAAGTGAATCCGGCTGGGATCTGTGCGCGCTCACATAAAATGGGCGTGGTTAGCAGCCCCGGAGCATTTTCCACAATGGAGAAGAGAGCAGCCTACTTCACGGTGGAGGAGCAGCAAATAATCCTGCAAAAGTCTGAGGAGTACTGCAGTATTATCCAGGCCAGGAGCAACACGACTGTAGCCGCGAGAAGCCGGAGGGATTGCCGGCACATTTTCCACATTTTCCTTCATTTTCCAGAAACACAAATCGCTTAAAATGTAATAAAGAACTCGTCCACATTAAACCAAAATTATGTACTTAAATAGTCTTTTAAATGGTGATGAATAATTATCTTTTTTATTTTAAATGTAATATAATGAGCCTAAATGTAATATTTAATTTCACTTTTAGTGTACTTTGGATCTAAAACAACATTTTTCCCACTGTCATGATTCACCGCTATTGGACAGTGTAAAACATTTCCTCTTTTTTGTTAATAAAAATAATAAATGGACAGTGTTGATAACACTGGGATAAATCTATGAATGAAATTAAACGTAAATTAGATATTTAAAAATATTTGTTCCAACTAAATTCTGTCTCTCAGTTTCATGGTGTTACTACCAAAATTTGGAGATCATGTTACATTAGACAACATTTAAGATATGATGATTACTTATGTAATTGTAATTGAACTCTAAACCAAAATGATTGTTACTTGACTTTATCCATAATAAAGTTCAGTACAATTATCAGCATGTGTTGTCTTTATCAGAAGTAAACGTCCTCGGATCAAACGTTATCACTGATATTGAGAAATAATGTCAAATAGTTTTATTTTAAACAAGTTACTGTTTTATTTCATGGAGTTTTGTCAGCAGTCTTCAGATGTTGTGATATTTGCCTTTAGATTAATTTTATTGCATTCATGAATCTTGTGATTGTAACCTAAAATATGTTAACACCAATGACCGAAATAACATAAAAATACTGACAAGAATGATTTTTCTATGTGTCCATCTTTGTTGCTAAAACATCATGGTCAACATATTAATAAATACTCTACATTTGTCTAAACGCAATTAATTTTTTTAGTGCATTATTTGCCACGTAAGGCTCCAGCAGGTCACAGATGTATAGAAGTCCCTCCCGTGAAAATCTGTACCTCTCATACAAGATTTCTTCTGGTAAATCAGCCGATTACTTCTGTCTCGAAAAAAATGCTCCAGACGAAGCGCTCCTCTTACAATTTGTGCACCGACATTAACCAGTTCTGGCAGAAATGGACAAGCCATTTTCCAAGACAGCAAATTGGTGACTGTGCGGTCTTTTATGCCCGCCTGAGAGAACCGATTGGTCAGCGGGCGGTCTGTCACACCCCGTGAGCTCTTATCCTGGAACTTAACCTGCTCCGGACCAGGTTTGGCGTTCAGCATCAGTTACCAGGGCAACGTGTCTGGATAAAAAGAGATCCACATTCGTAGTGCGGAAAACCCGAAACTTATCCAGGAAGTTATCTCTCTAAGAGCTAATCCAGCTTCATAGTACAGGCCCCTGGACAATGACTAAAGTGAAAACCAAACCTATAGACACAAAGGTGAGTGAAACAAGACAGGTGAAACACATGAGGAAATCAACTAAAGCAGAAGAAACATGTAATGTAAAACTAACTACATAGGCCACACAAGGAGAAAAAAATATGTCAAACTGAGACAAACTACACAAGATGTGATAATGTAAATTATCCTCAAATCGGTGGTAGTCTGGTTTCTTCCGGTGAGTAAACTCTGATGGATGTTTGTCCGTTAAGGGCCTCCATACACTGACAACATTTTTGTCACATTTTTACCTGATTTATACACCATCCACTGAAAACAGCTCTGAGACCCATTAATGGACCTCCACCCACAGGTTGAGAACCGCTGCACGAGTGGACTGTATTTGAAGCTTGATCCTTTAAGGATTGCTCTTGTCATGGAGAACTAGACAAACTGCATTTCCTTGCAGAAAATGCCTTGATATACTGAGTCTGAATGCAGAAAATGAAATAGCTAAAGCAGTGCAAACAAAGCTGAAAATGTGAAAACATGAGATAAAATGCTTAAAGTTGTGAAAAAAATCTTAAAATGAATAAATGTGACATTAAATTTCAGAAAGCTGCAGAAATGTTTACCCACTCTAAAGAAGTTGTAATCAATGGTTTAAAGAGTAAATTTGTATGGGCTAAAATGACAAAGATTTTAATCAATAGCAGAAGTGTTCAATATCTTCTGAAACATGCATGATAAAGAACAAAAAAATTAAGGCAGAAGTGAAACAACCAAGGGCTGACAAATTCCCAAAAAACCTTGGTGTGAGATTTGGTGGAGCCAACACAAACTTTGACACATACACAGCAGGAAGTCATTCAACACACAGTGTCTCATTTTGTGTAGGCTTAATCGTGTAATGTATCTCTTAGAAATAACAATATGCTGCAAGTGCACTCATCTCAGGCAAAAGGTAAAAATAAAAATAAATGCTATATTTTTTCAGTGTTGTCTGATATTTTATTAAATTCCCTGCCCGGTGATATTAAACAATCACTGTAATTATGTCATTGTTCCTTATAAGTCTATATCCCACCTGTCTACAGGTTTGTTTATGCTCAACCAGCATATCCAAACACTGGTGTTTACTCACCAAAAACACCGGCCTAATCACCTCTACAGCAGCTTTACAAGAACAGAAAGCTCAATACAAGTTTTAAACTAGAAGAAATACTTTAACGAACAACCCAACTACATCAAACTAATCTTCAGAAATGTTTTTATCAAACTGTCAACACACAGCAACACAAAAATCTGGATATGCCAGAAAACTTAAAAATACACAAACCTTTATACAATTAAATTTTAAAGTGTTCGACTGAATATTCATAATTGGCCGAGATGTTATTTTCCTCCAGTCAATGAAAAATGTTTGTGTTGTTGTTTATGTGAATGTGTAGGCTACAGGTCAACAACACTGAAGTAAATTTAATATAAAAGCATCTGACTTGAAAATGAATGTAAACAGTGGTGATTTAAATGAGGACAGTAAAGGGGATGGAAAATAACAGTCAGAATGTAATTAGAAAGTGGATCTGTTCAAGGGAACATTTAAGTTAAAGCTATCATTACTTAATTTTAAAACAAGAAATCTATAATACAACTTCAAACTCTAAGTAATAACAGCTTAAATGAATTAAATCATGAATGTTGACAGGAATATCTCACTAGAGAAATCTAAAACGGCGTCATATTTGAGTCATAAATGAGAGGATGAAGATGTCAGACCCTCTGACTGTCACAGTCAGACAGAGGAGAGGCTGTTTGCAGCAGCAGTGAAAAACTCTGCTGATGAACAGATGAACTGTGTTATACACAGTGCAAATTCAGTTTAGTTTGACAATTAAAACTTTGCTTATAAGGTCAAATACTTTGATTTGTTCATTTAAAAAATGCCAGCAGACTTTGGACTAAGCAGTTGAGCTGTTGTTTTTCATTTTCTACGTGTGCTCTTTGAACAAGTGGAGTGATAAAGAACTTATATATAACTTATTGACTGTTCAGTGTTTTTTACACTCACCTAAACTCGATCTTCCGTGCTGTGTGTGTGCATGTGTGAGCTGCAGGAGCCACACTGGACCAAACCACTGCAAGGATCGTGGGGGAGGGGGGGTTGAAATCTGTCAAGAGTTAAAATTGTCAAACAATGTGTTTACCATGTGTTGTAGTCTGGTTTATTATAGTGGGTAAACTCTATGATGGATATTTGTCTGTTTAGGGCCTCCATACACTGAAGACATGTTTGCCACATTTTTACCTGAAACGCTGACTCAACATTTTAACTTATAACCCAGTAGAATAATAATATAAGAACGTGAAGTTCAAATGCTGACTCGGCATTTTAACTTAATGATACAGTAAAATAATAATGTAAGAACGTTAAGTTGAAATGCTGACTCAACATTTTAACTCAATAAATGATCCAGGATGGCGTTGGGTGAATTTTGACAGTGACTGAGTTACATTTTGTAGTGGTTATATGGCATATATCTGCATATCATGTAGACTACAAAACTGCCTTGAATCACACTGTAGAAAATCCCCGCACTGTCCCTTTACCTACGAGGAGAGGAAAACTACAGCCACACCCACACTTTCTATTTCCTGTGTGTGGTACCAAGAGACTGTAAAGCCCTCCCCTTACCTGTACTCTCCCTGTTGCACCCTGACTGAGAAGGACAAAGGACTGTGTGGCCTCCTGCTAATGTTTGACAGTGAGATCAGAGGTGAGTTTTTGATGATCCTGTGGCTTGAATGTCTTTATTCATTATTTCAGCTTTGCATTAGTATTTTTGTGTTATATGTTTAATTAATACTACCCTAGTTGAAGATTGATGCTACCATTGGAGACAATTTGTTGGCTCAATATCTTTTTATTCTGTGCTCCTTTCTGTCAGACAACTGCTCAAACATTGTGAATAAACTCTTAAACTGGATCTCTCCTCTCCTTTCTCTCTGAAAAAACTTTTCTGAAAAGAAATCAAAGTCAAACCTGTGTCTAAGAAAAACCAGAGATCTTTGACTAAGGTGGTGGAGCCCAGCTCTGGAGGGCTCCACCTACTTTAAGTCCTAATTGGAAATACTATCAGTTGTTATTATTATCATGACCATTGAATATTTTTAATATTGTATTAATGATCATATTTATTACAAATATATTATTATTAATTGCATAATGTTTTTAGAGTAAATCCTGTCTTGAATTAATGTCATGCATTGTTGCTAAACCAAATTTGAATGAATGATCAGCATTGAAGGCACACATCCCAGGAGAGACCTTCTGTTAGGAGGACAGCAGATCCAGATCAGATCCAGACTCATGCTGAACATCCACCTGCTAAAGCTGTGCAGGTGTGAGAGGACAGAGAGAGACGGGAGATCTGAGAGACCACCGAGGACGAGGACTTAGAGACACAAATAAAAGAACAGAGAAATAAGGTCATAGAAATAATACCATAGAAACACCATCATAGAAATATGACTATAAATGAGGTCATAGAAATACAATCATAGACATAAGACCATGTCTTCAGACCATCAGAGTTTGTTGTTAACGCTCTGCTCTCTGACTCCTTCATCACAGCTGACAGACAGCAGGAGGCGCTCTGCTATAGACCAGACTGAAGAACCAGAGACCAGACCATCTAAAACCAGTCTGAGTGAAGAAGACCAGGATCTGAGGTGAGATGAAGATCTGCAGCCATCACACTCTGACACCATCATCATCACCATCTTCATCAGTCCATTATAGATTAATGTATTAACTAAACAGTATTGATTTAGAGTTCAGTTAAATAACAGCTCACTGTGATGATGATGATGTTTGTTTGTATCAGGATGAAGACACCAGATTCTCCTGAGCTCAGTGGTGTGTCCTTGAAGAGTGACTGGTCTAAAGATCATCATATTCTCTTTAAGGGGAACCAACCAGTTGATGACAGGTAAACCTGTTTTACCATTGGACTGTCTATACTCTTTAATCTTCCAGTTTGATGCTGGTCGTGTGAGGATTCACATCTTGCAGTCAGGTCTCCCTCCCTCCTCCTTTCCTGCTCCTTTCTGCCGTGGGCGTGACAATCTCCCTCACCTTGTTTCCCTCTCCTCACACCTGCTTCAGATCAGCAATCAAGCTCACACTTAAGCTTCCAGGAATGGATCCCTGGAAGAGCTCTTCTACCAGGTGGTACAAATTAGTGATTCTCAGTCACTTGCGGTTCTGGTTCAAACTCTTTCTGCCTCTCGGACTCCCCCAATGTTCCAGATGAGCCCATGCAGTTGGGTAAGACAAGACTGACTCCCAGGGAAAGACAGTGATCACTACAGTGGTTGTAGTGATCACTATATTCATTCCTGCACTAATCAGCCAAAAGGGCGGACTCATAATTTGTGAAGGGCATAATGGTGAGTCAGTCCACACTTCTTCTCCTAGCCGTTCATCTTGTGTTTCTTTCCCTGTGACTTAATCCTGGTCTAACCTTTCAGGTATATTGGGAGATTTCTTAGACTCAAGTGCTGATGACAACTTCATTCATGCTGATTTAGTTTCAACTTTCGACATCCCTCTTATCCCCTTACCTTCACCTAAAAATGTTGACACCCTTGATGATAGGCTTATTACCACATTATCACTAATCGTACCATACCTTTCTCATTATTGATCTCTGATAATTATCGGTAGTCTATATGCTTCTTCGTCATCCCTTCACCTTACTCTCTGGTAGTTTTAGGTCTCCACTGGTTTAAACAACACAATCCCCACATTAACTCGTCTAACGCTACTATTGTTAGCTGGGATGTTAAGTGCCCTTCAGTTTGTCTCCAGTCAGCTGTTCCTGAGACCTGCTCACCTGTTGTGTCTGTGCCCCCTCCAGACATGTCTAATGTCCCTTCTTGCTATCATGATTTAGCTCTGGTCTTTAGCAAGAAGGGACATTAGACTATTAGATTAGCAAGGATCTGGCTCAGTCACTTCTGCCCCATCGCCCTTACGCCTGTGCCATAAAACTACTTCCTGGTCCTCGTCTACCCTCCAGACACTTGTACAATCGGTCTCGCTCTGAAATGCAGGTGATGGAGAGTTATATTCAGGAGTCTCTAGAAGTAGGTCTCATATAGCCCTCATCCTCTCACTAGGGGCAGGGTTCTTCTTTGTGGAGACAGCAGATTCATCTTTGAGACCATGTGTTGATATTCGGGAACAAAATGATAAAACTATCAAGGACATGTCACCCATCCCTTTGATCGGTCCCTCTTTTGAGCCTTTATGTCACGCTCAGGTGTTTTCCAAGTTAGGTCTCAGGAACGTCTGTCATCTCATCTGCATCCAGGAAGGAGATGAATGGAAGACAGCTTTTAATAGTCCACTGGGCCATTTTGAATACCTGGTTATGCCTTTTGGTCTCACTAATGCCCCAGCCGTCTTTCAGAAAATGATGAATGACCTTTTCAGAGATATGCTGAATAGGTTCATCTTTATCTACCTCAAGGATATTCTCATTGTCTCTCTTTCCCTCAGTGAGCATCAACGTCATGCCTAGTTGGTTCTACAACATTTGCTAGAGAATCGCTTCTTTCTGAAGCCTGAGAAGTTAGAATTTCACTCACTTTCATTCAACTTTTTGGGCTACATTATTGAGGCTGGACAACTCCAGGTCCTTGCGAGATTCAAGTATTTACTGACTGGCCTACTCTTTCTAACCACAAAGAGTTGCAGCGCTCCCTTGGTTTCTCCAACTTTTACCATCGGTTCATTAGAGACTTCAGCAAAGTCGCTGCACCTCGCACTTCCCTTACTTATTAAAACCCCTTCTCTCCTGACATCTGAGTTGGATAAGGTTTTTAATTATTTAAGGGAGCTGTTGTAAAAGCACCTGTGCTTGTCCACCCCAATTCTTCTCTGCAGTTCATTGTTGAGGTGGACACATCGGATTCTGGACTCAGAGTCTTTCTCTCTTAAAGACCCAAAAGCTGCATCCCTGTGCTTTTTTCTTCTCGTTGGTTGAATCCAGCGGGGAGAAACTATGATGTGGGAGAAAGGGAGCTGTTGGCAGTGTTGGGAGCTCTACAGGAGTGGAGACACTGGCTAGAAGGTTCGGAGCTACCATTTATTATTTGGACTGATCACAATAATCTGTCATATTTAAAGTCTGCCAAGAGGCTAAACCCCCATCAGGGTAGCTGGTCTCTTATTCTGAGGCATTTTAATTATACCCTTTCTTATCGACCTGGTTCAAAGAACACTGAGCATGATGCTGTCCCTAGACTTTTTTCTAAGCCATTTGAGTCCTCAGAACCTGCACCTATCATATCTTCATCCTGTATCCTTGGAGCAGCCCACTGAGAGGTGGAGAGGATGGTGCGGCAAGCACAAAGAGATCAACCTGATCCAGGGAAAGGTCTTCCTAACTGTCTGTTTTTCTCGAAGCAGCTCACTCTGAGGTCCTCCAATGGTGGCATAGCTCTAAATTTACCTGTCATCCTGGTGTCAATTGAACCCTCTAGTTCCTCAGTCAGACCTTCTGGTGGCCGAATATGACACAGGATACCTTAGAGTTTGTGGCTGCCTGGCCTGTCTGTGCTCAAGGCAAATCCTCTCATCAACCTCGGGAGGGCCTGCTGCATCCTCTACCCATCCCCAACAGACCCTGGTCTCACATTGCAGTGGACTTCATCATCAGACCCCCCACCCCCTCCCAAGGTAACTGGGTCATTCTGAAAGTAGTGCACCGTTTCTCTAAGGTGGTGCACTACATACCACTTGCCAAGTTACCTGCTGCCCTTGAGACTGTTAACCTGCTAGTTTTGCTTGTATTGACATTGCATGGCATTCCTTTGGACATGGTGTCTGACCGAGGTCCTGTTTTCTTCTTGCGTCTGGAGGGAGTTTTGCAGAGTCTTTGATGCAGCAGCCAGTCTTTCCTCCAGATTCCATCTGGTGTCCAACAACCAGACAGAGCGGGCTAACCAGGATCTGGAGAGCACCCTACACTGCGTGGCTGTAAGACATCCTGCATCCTGGAGTGACTATCTGCCATGGGCTGAGTATGCCCACAACTCCTTTTCCTACTCAGCTATGGGCATGTCTCCATTCATGGCATGTTATGGCTTCCAACCCCTCATTATCCCAGAACAGTCAGAAGTTGCTGTCCTGTCTGTAGGGGCTCCTCTCAGATCATCAAGGAGTTCTGAAAAAATGTGAGATCTGCCCTATTGAACTCAACAGAGCAAAACAAGAGACTTGTTGATCTGCATCATTCACCTATTAGCGTACAAGTATAATCCTGGCCTCTTCAAGTGGAATCACATAAGATTGCTCCTCGTTTTATTGGTTCCTTCCCAGTTGAGATGATCACCAAACCTTCTGTTGGACGGCTCAAACTACCTGCCTCCCCGAAGATCAATCCTACCTTCCTTGCATCCCTCCTGAAACCTGTGGCATCCTGTGAGCTCTGGCCTCCCGCTAATCCCCCTCCACCACCCCTGCTGGTCGATGATCACCCTGCCTCTTCAGTCTCCAGGATCATGGACGTGAGGAGGCAGGGTGCAAGGTCTTTAGTATATCATGGATTGGGAAGGGCAGGTCCTTAAGAATGCCTGGATCTCCTCACCTCTCTTCTCACACCTCTGCTGCCACAAACCTGTACATGATCACCTAGTCACCAGCAGTATATAAGCTCCATGGAATCACCTCGTCCTCGCAGGTGGGTTTCTTCACATTCAAGTTGGTTTGTTGGCTGTATGTCCTCATTTATTTACCTCTCTGCTTTGTATTTAGTCTTTGTTCTCCCTTTGGAGTTTTTTGCCTGTTTGGACAAGAGTTAATACTTACATCTGTTTTCTGCTCCTTCTCTCCACAGTGTCTCCTTGAGTCTCCACCACTGCCACCTAAATACTCACTTTATTCACTGAACACTCCCTCACGAACACTGGACTGCCCCCTTGCCTTGTTTTTTTGGAGCTGTGTTCAATAAATCTGAATCTGAATGATTTGCCTCATTTTTCAGCTTTGGGTCCAATGTTTACACACTTAGTGGAAGTATTTCCTGAAATTAGCAGTAATTAGCATTAGCAGAACAAGACTACATGATGGACAAATAGCCAGTGTGTCCAACAAATTAAGATCATGTTCTGACTGTTAATGCTGAGTCACTCTGATTGTCTTCATGCTGAGTCCTTTAATCTCCCTGTTGTTTTACTCCACAGAGTTAAGCAGGAATCATCTGAACTCCTCAGTGATGGACCCAAACAGCATGAATTAGATCTGGACTCAATATTTATGGTGAGAACATCACACAATGTATCTTAAAGATCTTGTAGAGCCATACGTCCCTTTCTAAAGCCTTTGATTGAGGCCAGTTCACACTGGGTTCCTCCCTCTCCATCTCTCTCTGTTTCTCTAACTCTCTCTCAGTCCTATTTCTTTATCTGCTTTTGCCCTTTTTGGTTTGTTCCTGTACTCGCCTCTGGTTCTTTCCTTGAAGGCCACATGGGATCCTTAATGTAGACTGCCTTATGTGTAGACCGCCTGCTGCTATGGACCTCAGAAGCTTCAATTATTACAATTACAAATATTTGGCCTTTCCTTTAGCCCCATTCCATAATCATTAGAGTTCATGTTAACTCTTATTAACTTTAGAGAGATCAACAAAATTATAGATACATGGTAGTTCCTGCAAACAGCTCAAATACATTTGTGTGACCTTGACAAACAATCATGGATGACCTGCTGCTGTCAATATGCTTCACTCCAGGACCCGTATTTGTCATAATTGTAGTTAGGACCCAGAAGCAAGTAGTTTTGAAGCAAACAATGAACAGTCTTTATTGACAGATTAATCAAGGCACAGTTCAGAGCGGGGATCCAACCCGCACACCAGGGAATGAAGGCGAGTGCTCTCACCACTCTGCCACGCAGGAGATGATCAGACAGAGGGTGAACACAGTCTTCAAGGGAGAGAAGCTGCGGCTTGAGCGGCGATCGAACCCGCACAGCTGAATCTGTAGACGAGCACCCTCTCCACTCGGCCACGCTGGAGAAGCTCAGACAGAGGGTCACACAGTCTTAAGAGGAGAGCGGTAAAGGCGTGACTCACTCACTGACAAGCAGAGGCATTCAGGAACACTTGGAGAGGATACTCAGGCAGACTCTCATTGTTGATGACAGGCAGGGGGGGTCAGTAGCCAGGCAGACTAGCACAAATCAGGACTCAGGCGGAATCTCAGCGTTGAAGACAGGCAGAAGGATTAGATATCAGGCAGACCAGCACGAACCAGGACTCAGGCGGAATCTCAGTGTCGAGGACATGCAGAGGATCAGATACCAGGCAGACTCACACAGATCAGGACACAGGCGAATCTCAACGTCGAAGACAGGCAGAAGGATCAGATATCAGGCAGACCAGCACGAACCAGGACTCAGGCAGAATCTAAGAGTCGAAGACAGGCAGAAGGATCAGTTCCAAGGCAGACCAGCACGAACCATGACTCAGGCAGAATCTAAGCGTCAAAGACAGGCAGAAGGATCAGTTACCAGGCAGACCAGCATGAACCAGGACTCAGGCGGAATCTCAGTGTCGAGGACATGCAGAGGATCAGATACCAGGCAGGCTCACACAGATCAGGACACAGGCGAATCTCAACGTCGAAGACAGGCAGAAGGATCAGATATCAGGCAGACCAGCACGAACCAGGACTCAGGCAGAATCTAAGAGTCGAAGACAGGCAGAAGGATCAGTTCCCAGGCAGACCAGCACAAATCTGGACTCAGACGGAAACTCAGCGTCGAAGACAGGCAGAAGGATCATTTACCAGGCAGACCAGCACGAATCAGGGCTCAGGCAGAAATTCAGCATCGAAGACAGGCAGGGATCAGTAACCAGGCAGATTGCAAAAATCAGGACTCAGGCGGAATCTCAGCGTCGAAGACAGGCAGAAGGATCAGTTACCAGGCAGACCAGCATGAACCAGGACTCAGGCAGAATCTCAGTGTCGAAGACAGGCAGAAGGATCAGCTACCAGGCAGACCAGCACGAACCAGGACTCAGGCAGAATCTTAGCGTCAAAGACAGGCAGAAGGATCAGTTACCAGGCAGACCAGCACAAACCAGGACTCAGGTGGAATCTCAGTGTCGAGGACATGCAGAGGATCAGATACCAGGCAGGCTCACACAGATCAGGACACAGGCGAATCTCAACGTCGAAGACAGGCAGGGATCAGTTACCAGGCAGACCAGCACGAAGCAGGGCTCAGGCGGAATCTCAGCATCGAAGACAGGCAGGGATCAGTTACCAGGCAGACCAGCACGAATCAGGACTCTTGCGGAATCTCAGTGTCAAAGACAGGCAGAAGGATCAGATACCAGGCAGACCAGCCAGATCAGGACAGGCAGAACTCGGCGTCAGAGACGGAAGCAGGATCCATAGCCGGAGACTCGGGCAGACGGATGAGTGAAGGACAGAAGCTAGTCGATACCTTGAAGTCAAGTGGAGGATCAGGTGTATGAGGCAGAGTCAGGGCCGAAACTTGTCGGCAACGGGTGATCAATATGAGAGACAGGTCTGGAGTGCTCAGCATGAGTGGGAAGACAGTCTGACACCGACTGTGTGGGGAGCTGGGGTTTTTGTAGGTGGCCTGATTGCAGCAGACAAGGTGCAGGTGTGAGCAGGAGCACAGGTGTGATAAGCAGAGCTGATTAGGCTGCTGCAGGAATGTGGCAGGCTGAGGCAGAGAGCACAGGTGCATTTTATCTTCTCACGAGGAAAACTCCTAAATGACACTAAAAGTTCCTAAGAGTTTTTCCTAAAACCTACTGTAACCCGGGTAGAAAAATCAATTCATCCCTTTTCCCTTGAACGCAACTCGTTACGTCATCACGCCGAACGTCTTACACGTCATCACGAAACGTCATATACGTCATCACGCTGAGCGTTCACCCTTTTCATTCAACCTGTTGAGCTGCAGCGTGCTGTCGGTGTTGTGGGCACGCACAAGGAGAATTGTTTGTAAAGGTAGGCGCGTCGTTTCGCTCGCTTAACTTTATCGTTCAACCTTCTGTTTTCTAAAGTCATGACTTATTAAACGCAGGAGCCGACTACCAGAACCGAAGAGTGTCGTTGCGGAATTCGGAGAGTCTAATGATTCATGGAATTGGTGAGTTATACACAGTTAGCTTAGCTTAGCCTAGCTGCCGATAGGCAGTGCGGTTAGTTGAATCTTGACGCTTTTTATCTGAATATGTCCTATGCAACAAATGTCATGAGTATCAAATGACCATGTAAATGTGTAATTAATTTCTTTTTGCACTTTTTGCACACATAATGAACTTATATGGAAGTCAGAAGATTATTTCTGTTTGCACTTTATTGGATGTTTATGCACAGGGTACATATCTATGCTGTATTAAGTCATTAATACAGGGAATTTAATTTATTCAGATTAATATATTGTGAATAGTCTGATTGATTTATATTGTACAATATTGATGAATTTTTGTTTAGTATTGACAAGTTATTTGTTTAATACAGTCTGTGTTATTTGGATTTTTGTGTACACAAGAGGATTATTAACAAGAGTATTATCAACAAGAGTATTATTGACAAGAGTATTATTGAACCTGTTTTTTATACAGGCCAGATGATGGCGAGCTAATGACCCTAGCCGGGTGCGAAGCCTGAAGATCTGATCAGCTGAACCTCCACTGCTCTGGTCGGGCTGGTAGGAGGCTTCTTTGATAAGTCGCTCCTTTTTGGTTTTTCTAGTTTATTTCCCCCTTTTTTCGTAACAACGGCCGAGTAACTACACACAACCAAAGCCCAGCAATTGGACTTTTTCTTTTCCCCACCGAACATTTTTCTATTTGGACTGTTAAAGTGTTAAAGCCGTTGCGCCTGAAGCTTTATTTTGTCTTTTGTTTTTTTAATCCAGGCGATGTGACTTGTCTTTTGTTTTTTTGGTGACAACTATGAATTCATGAAATTCCTGAAATCAACTCAGGTTTATAAGAATGTATGTATGTATGTAGTATTGGAATGACCATTCAAAATTGAAATCTAATGTCAATAACTGGATTTTGCACTTGTACACTTTTCAATATATGGTGTCTAAAAATCCAAGAACGTGTTCATTGTCTCTTTCACACCTAGAGTCGAGCTTGGTCTTCTGATCTAGCCCATAGAACAACAGCCTTGCTATCTTTAAATTAATTAGTTATTAATTAATTCAATTTAATTGATTAGCAGACTGGTTACACTATTCACAAAGATGCTGAGACGAACTCGTACAAAGTAATTCAGAGAGCTCTTAAGCTAGAGTAAAGGGGCGGAGCTGACCTTGTACTGTTGTATTGTTCAACATCAATAATCTCTACCTTATAGCCATTCCAGATGTTAGTGTTAATATAAGTTCAATTACTTTTTGAATGATGTTGATTATACTGTACCTCTGTGCACATTATCATAACCATCCTGCAGACATGAGAGCTCTCCTGAAAACGAGATGTTGCATATCAAGGGGCAAAACCTTTATATTCAGCAGAGAGAAATATGATGAAGACAGGTCTATGATTGGTCCATGGATCATGCACTAGATTCAGCTCTCAGTCTTCTTGTCTCTGTAGCTTTGAAGAGTGGACTGACCTGCCTGATTTTGAAATCATGCAAATCTGTCTTGCAATGATTCACTGTCCAATGGTTTCACTCGGCTAAATGCTTAACAGACCAACCAGGGAAGAGAGGTGGGAGGAGTGGGAGCTGCGGACGACAACAGGAAATGACTTGACAGGAAGTCAAGTCACTTTCTGTTTTACAAATATTGGCAGCTAATGCCGGTTAGGCGGTCATCAGTATGTTTACTCAGTGATACTTGGAGTAATATGCTGTCCTCAGAAGTTTAGTTTATAAGGATTGTCTTTGACAAGGTTCATGTCACATATAAGTGTAACAAACTGTTGTTTTACCTTGTTAGCCATTAGCCATAGTGGCTAACGGTAAGCCATGCTGCTTGATATAGATTGGTTTGTGATGAGTATGATGAACTGAATTATTGTCCAATCGCAAGCTGCGGTTGCTTTTGAAGGTTCTGTCCCTGAAATAATTTTTGCAGAAGCCCCTGGACTTCCCAGATGGATTTGTGAAATTTTTCCAATATGAACTGATGTGTCAGGTTATTGGTCTCCACCCACCGTGCTTCTTTCCTTCGCCCACACACAGCACAGCTTTGGTAATATGGTTTGTCATCATGAGACTGGATCTGCTCCATGATTTCCAGCTGCTGTTCCTTGTTGCCGCCATTGTTGTAACCCCCCAACAGATGCACCTTCCTCTACTTTGGTTGACCAATAAATTCATGTTATGTTTTAGAGATATGTAGCCTATGTGTGTACATTACAAATACAAATAAACATTAATTGATTGACTGACTGACTGATTGATTGATTGATTGATTGATTGATTGACTTTAACAAATTCCATGATCTTCAGATTTGATGGTCCACCATCATCCAGTCTCTGTGCTGGTCTGTTTTAGAAGACTTCAGATTGTCAGATTATTCAGGCTGTGATCTACACATTTAATCTCCACTCTGTCATTGTTCTCTAGCTGCTGGAGGAGGACATCATCACCTTTGTGAAAAACCAGCTGAGGAGAATTCAGAGAGCTTTACGTCCAGATTACTCAGAATATTTAGCGAGTCAGAGTGAGGATGTGTTGGATGGTAAAGATGAGGAGCAGAGGAGCAGCAGAGAGGCATTTCTGGAGATCACACTGGACTTCCTGAAGAGGAGGAATCAGGACAAGCTGGCTGACAGTCTGCGGGACAGTAAGAACTTCTTTCCAATTTAATATGATAGAGAGAAGAAGTGGAGGTTCACATTTTGAAATCTGCTTAACTCTGATGTTCATAGCCACTAGGGCTGGGACGATTCACTTTTCTCCCAATTCGATATATTGCGATTTTTTAGGTACCGATACGATTTAAATTGCGATTCTACGATATTGCCGATTTTTGCAATCTTTAGTTAGCTTTTTTAAAACCAGTGAAAAAGATGAACAATGATGATGCCTACAGACTATATCAGGAAAAATACACATCACATGTGAGTCTGTTTTTAGGATTTATTCAGCAGTATATTTTAACCAGCTGTTTATGCTCTCTCTTCAAAAGACTGGATTGCATATAAAAAGTGGCTTATTATCCCTTCAGGCAACAGAGTTTTTTCAAGAAATATTCAATTTTGCTATCAAGATTTAAAAAGGCTATAGTTTCAAAGTGGTTAGTTTTCCCAGCCGTCGTCATCACTGTAATTTACGGGCCGAGCATGAACGCCTCTGCTGCCTGCACTGTTTACCCCCGGCTTCTCCCTCGTTTGACCAGAGCTCCACGGTCTCATTCTCCGCTTACACCGTCACTTTTCGCGGCGTTTTGAGCTTCCCTGCATCCCAGACCATGTACCCTCATAGTCGCCGGCCATGAAGAGGAAAAGCTCTCGGTATGTACTGCTCCGGGACTGTAATGACGCGCGGAGCACACGCTGTCAGTTTCGTCCTCACTGGACGACTGACCGTCATCCTCAGAGAGTAAATATTCCTCAGATTCAGAGTCAGACAGTACTTGACAAAGTACTCTCGGCATCATGAGTACTCTTACTAAGTCTCTATCACTCTGTGTCTCTCTCTCTCTGCTCCGCTCCACAGCCACACTCACATCCCTCGGTCCGGTGTGTGTGTTTTAAAATAAATATATGCCAAAACTTTGAATAGAAACCAGTCACCTGTCCACTATCTGCTTGTGAAAAGTAGTAAATCTACTCAGCACTATTTTAACAGCTATGGCCTGTTTTATCCAGCAATGTCGCTTGCCTCAGTTTGGCGACTTTAGGGCCTATAGTGTGTGTGTGTGCGTGTGTGTGTGTGTGGGGGCAGATATCGATTTTTGAATAAAAATATTGATTTTAAAATCGGCAGACAAAAAATCGCGATACTTAGGTGTATCGATTTTTTTCCCACTCCTAATAGCCACCATGTTTATAATCAAATCATTGCAGTCTAATCTGAAGATCTGAGCAGCTCTCTGTGATGTCTGGAATTTGTCAAGAACTCATACTTTAATGTCATTTCTTGTTTTTTCCTTCAGGATCTCAAGCTGGACTATGCCGACACAAAGTCAAATTTAACTTGAAGCAGAAGTTCCAGACTGTGTTTGAGGGGATCACAAAAGCAGGAACCTTTACCCTGCTAAACCAGATCTACACTGAGCTCTACATCATAGAGGGAGAGGCTGGAGGGGTCAATGAGGAACATGAGGTCC
Source organism: Scarus forsteni (assembly GCA_036419115.1). Classification (NCBI taxonomy): domain Eukaryota; kingdom Metazoa; phylum Chordata; class Actinopteri; order Labriformes; family Labridae; genus Scarus; species Scarus forsteni. Next base: position 141,750 of record JAZDUH010000484.1, on the reverse strand, counting down.
AACAGATTGAGACCGTATTCAAGAGACCACATGGACCAGAGAAAACCATCAGCAGAGAAGACATCTTTAGAAGATCACCTGGAGAGGATGGACCAATCAGAACAGTGATGACGAAAGGCGTGGCTGGCATTGGTAAAACAGTCCTCACTCAGAAGTTCATCCTGGACTGGGCTGAAGGCAAAGCCCACCAGGACATACAGTTCATGTTTCCATTCACCTTCAGAGAGCTGAATCTGCTGAAGGGGCAGAAGTTCAGCTTGGTGGAGCTTGTTCATCACTTCTTCAGTGAAACCAAAGAAGCAGGAATCTGCAGGTTTGAGGAGTTCCAGGTCTTGTTCATCTTTGATGGTCTGGATGAGTGTCGGCTTCCTCTGGACTTCCACCAAACAAGAATCCTGACTGATGTCACAGAGTCCACCTCAGTGGATGTGCTGCTGACCAACCTCATCAGGGGGAACCTGCTCCCATCTGCTCACCTCTGGATCACCACACGCCCTGCAGCAGCCAATCAGATCCCTCCTGGATGTGTTGACCTGGTGACAGAGGTCAGAGGGTTCACTGACCAGCAGAAGGAGGAGTACTTCAGGAAACGGTTCAGAAATAAGAAGAAGGCCAAAAGAATCATCTCCCACATCAAGAAGTCCAGAAGCCTTCACATCATGTGCCACATCCCGATCTTCTGCTGGATCACTGCCACAGTCCTGGACCATGTGCAGAAGACCAGAGAGGAAGAGGAGCTGCCCAAGACCCTGACTGAGATGTACATCCACTTCCTGGTGGTTCAGTTCAAACTGAAGAGCATCAAGTATGATGGAGGAGCAGAGACTGATCCTCACTGGAGTCCAGAGAGCAGGGAGATGATCCAGTCTCTGGGTAAACTGGCTTTTGAGCAGCTGCAGAGAGGAAACCTGATCTTCTATGAACCAGACCTGACAGAGTGTGGCATCGACACCAGAGCAGCCTCAGTGTACTCTGGAGTGTTCACACAGATCTTTAAAGAGGAGGGGGGACTGTACCAGGACAAGGTGTTCTGCTTCGTCCATCTGAGCGTTCAGGAGTTCCTGGCTGCTCTACATGTCCATCTGACCTTCATCAACTCTGGAGTCAATCTGATGGCAGAAGAACAGAGACCAATCAAGGTCACTAAAATATTTGTCAAACCTAAAATTAAACACCTTCATCAGACAGCTGTGGACCAGGCCTTACAGAGTCCAAATGGACACCTGGACCTGTTCCTGCGCTTCCTCCTGGGTCTTTCTCTGCAGACCAATCAAAACCTTCTACGAGGTCTCATGACACAAACAGGAAGTACCTCAGAGACCAATCAGGAAACAGTGGAGTACATTAAGTCAAAGATCAGTGAGGACGTGTCTGTAGAGAAGAGGATCAATCTGTTCCACTGTCTGAATGAACTGAATGATCATTCTTTGGTGGAGGAGATCCAACAGGTCCTGACATCAGGACGTTTCTCCACAGGTGGACTGTCTCCTGCTCAGTGGTCTACTGTGGGCTTCATCTTACTGTCATCAGAAAAGGACCTGGACGTGTTTGACCTGAATAAATACTCTTCTTCAGAGGAGGTTCTTCTGAGGCTGCTGCCAGTGGTCAAAGCCTCCAGAAAAGCTCAGTAGGTGCACCTATCTGCACAGGTCACATCAGATCTCTGTAACTTTACAAAAATGATCATAATCTGTTCATTTTTTATGTCCCTCTGATTCTTTTCTCAGGCTGAGTGGATGTGGACTATCAGAGAGAAGCTGTGAAGCTCTGTCCTCAGTCCTCAGCTCACAGTCCTCTTGTCTGAGAGACCTGGATCTGAGTAACAATGACCTGCAGGATTCAGGAGTAACATGGCTGACTGCTGGACTGAAGAGTCCACACTGCAGACTGGAGACTCTCAGGTGAGAATAAAAATGGTGACTCCTCCAGTCTCCCTGCAGGTTAAAGATCTGAGGAGATACAGCTAGTCTGAGGGTGGATCAGGTTCCTCTCCAAACTCTGCAGAAAAATACAACATGAAGCCCATGTTAACTTTAAAGTTCAATACTGAACATAAACCTGTAACTAACAAACAAACACCCAGTGTAGCCGTACTTTTTGACAAATAGATGCCTGTTCCAAATCAACGCCTGGTTTCATTTATTTGGCACAGCCTAGGAGCTACAGTTCAAGTTTGTAGAACATACATGCGAACGCTGAGCTCACAATTGACTGCTGACACTTGAAAAGAAGCATGATCAGACTGAACCTTAACAGTAAACATGGTTTATTTGTCTCTCTGGATGTCCTGTCGGCTTCTCCTCCCTCTGTATGTCAACAACATGCACATTGGTGTGCGGCGCTCTGTTTCACAACAGTGCTGTTACACTCAATGACCACAGAGGGCACTAGAGCGAAGAAAGCCAGAGTCTTACAGACTAGGGCTTTGAAAATTCAAAGAAGACATTGCCACTACTGCTGTAGTGAAGGCTCACATTATATTATAATTTAGTTTGATCAGTAGCCTATAAATCTACAGTTTACAGTTCCTACATTATACCCCTGCCTCTAATGGTAGATTAAGCCCACACCATTCCCATTTTATTTGTTTATTATTTTTCATTGAATGTGTAATATGCAACATTGATGTGACTGTGATGTTCTGACTTTAGAACCTATTTGTTCAAGTTTATATTGAAGTGAGTGTAGTTCGAGGTTTGAGTGTATTCTGAAGCATTCTCTAGACTACGGTAGCCACACTGGTCTTTTCCGGCAGTGGGGAGCATACTCACAGACAGTTGGTTGTGCGTGCATGCAGAGCACGGGAGCAGACGGAAGGTTCGGAGTCGGGAGCAGAGTAAGCAACGAGTCGTTGGATAACTGTGTTCATCTGGTGCGGACTGTGGCCGTCGCTTTGGGAGTGTGGTCTCCTTTCGTGAGGATCAGTAATTGTGTGGGGCGCTCTTAAGAAGAGGACCACGGCTGACTAACTTGGAATGTTAGCTAGCATCGTCGGCTGCCGTGAACGAGGACCAGAGGAGCTGCTGGCTAACTGGGAGTTAACTATGTCGGCTGCTATCCACGAGGACCGGACAACCCGCGCTTCGGCGGACATCGTAACTGTGAGTTAATCGTCGGTCTTCAGGACATCACACCCTCGCTTTGTTTTGGACCCCCCCCCCGGACAGGACTCAGCGCTACAGCTATCGTCACCGTCGCCATCGAACCTTTCCGTCTCCAGGAGATCGCCTCAAAGAGCTCCACCCGGCCACAACGGTACCATTAGATAATTAATTAGGAATTTGAGTGTTTATATTGAATTGTGTGTTTTACCCCCTTATATTTTCCTATATAAAAAAGTGCCTTTATAATTACAGTCTCTCTCCTTTCCCAGTGAATTAATTGAGTGTTCACTTTAAATTGTGAAGTACATAGAGGTACGCCGTTGGCTATGCACAGCGCCATATTTGGGTTATTTAAGATACAGTCCTTAGTTTAATTTAAGTGATACTTAGTCATCACCACTACAGCCGCTATTTGTTTTTTTGCCCTTAACTAACGTCAGGAGGCCGGTCACGTCACTTAGAGATACATGCTGCCTATCTCCATGGCCATCAACTACCAGTCGAACCCCTGAATCACTCAAGCACATCCTCACTGGCTGCAAAACTAGTTTCGCCCAAGGCCACTACACCTGGATACATAACCAGGTCCTGGGGCAGCTGGCAATCACCCTGGGAGGAAGGAGGTTTGCCAACAATGCTCTTCCGCCCCTAATATCCAGATCCAAGACCATTCCTTTCATAAAAGTAGGAAAACCCAGCAACAAATCTGCTAGAGTGGAAGTGACCCTCATGGACAGTGCATGGGACTGGAAAATGCAGGTTGATCTCGACCAGCAGCTTGTCTTGCCACCTGAGATAATTAGAAATAATCTCAGGCCAGACTTGGTCTTGTGGTCAACCTCACAGAAATTGTTTGTCATTGTGGAACTGACTGTACCATGGGAGGCTGCAGTCAGTGAAGCATATGCACAAAAACACCTGAAGTATGCCAACATACCAGCAGAGGCAGAACAATGAGGCTGGTGCATACTGTTGAGGATGGGTGCACAAGTTTCATTGCTACATCCACAACCAAGCTTCTGGAGGGAATGGGAGTGCAGAGGTGGGCCTTCTGACAAGCCATAAAACATTACCAGAAACTGCTGACTAAAGCAGCAGCTGGCTGTCGCTTTTGACCCCTGTGAAGGTGTTGTGGGTCCATCAAAGAAACACCAATGAAGCAGGGTGCCCACCTGAAGAACCCAGTGAAGCATTTACCCAAGTCACCTGCTCTTAGGCTTTTTAAGAGGAGTCAAATCTGTTTGACCAAAAACATGTCTGAGTCTGTGAAATGATTGACCCAATCAATCAGCAGCACATCCAACCATTCATCATTTATAAAACCAGAGTCCTTAAATCTGTGGTATTCAGCCCAGTCCCTGAGGGGTCTAAGCTCACAGCTCCCTCCTGGACCTGGACTGATAGATGACTTTAAAGGAGGTGGTCCTCCTCCCATACTACTTTAGAGACTGAAGGTCCCACAGACAGGCCTTCATTCTGGACCTGATACTGTGATGTCAAACTGTGGATTCACCTGTCTGTCTGTCTGTCTGTCTGTCTGTCTGTCTGTCTGCAGTCTGTCTGGCTGTCTGGTCTCAGAGGAGGGCTGTGTGTCTCTGGACTCTGCTCTAAGCTCATCCTCTCTGACAGAGCTGGACCTGAGCTACAATCATCCAGGAGAACGAGGAGAGAAGCTGCTGTCTGCTCGACGGGAGGATCCACGCTGCAGCCTGAACATCCTGAGGTACACTGACACCATAGAAGAAGAAAGAATCCCATGTTGATGTTCATCAGCCTGAAAAGTGAGATAACTCAGAGTCAGAGACGTCAGGGCTGCAGAGAGAGACCAGAGACTGGTTTGAGTTTGGACAGGAAGTCAGACTGTCACTGCAAACACTGATTTATTCATTATTTAAATTTTTACTGGTGTTAAAATATAACAAAAGCACATTTATGATTAAACAGACAGGAGACATATTGGAGGTTCATCTGAGGAGTCAGTGGTTTGACATCATCAGACCTTGGGGAGGGGGTGTCTCTAAAGAGTAATCTGATTACAGACTGAAACAACAGACTGCAGAGTGATTCAACAGTTCAGTAATAAACTGAGTAATGCCAGCCACACATCATTTATTAAAGTTTTTAACTCCTTCATCTCTGAGGGTAACCTCTCCCTCACCCTCGCTCGCCCCCTCTCCTCAGGCTGCAGCTCTCTCTCTCTCTCTCTCTCTCTATCACTTTCACACTAAAATTACCAGGTCAATGCAGGTCAACTCACCAACAATCAAGTGACTCATTCTCACTGTACTCTTTACATTTGTCACTCTTTAAAAACGTTCAAACTCTGCACTGATGAGACTAAATTATACAAGCGTAGAATTTGTTGCTGAGATGGCAGAGAGTCTCATAAGTTACAGAGGAAGGGCACAGGCACAATGTTATGGGTTGGGCACATTATGTTAACATCATCTGTAAATTAGCGGGTCGACCTCGGGTGTGATGTTCCCACTGAAGCCGATCAAAGGCGAGCCGATAAAACCCTGTGCTGCTTGCAGGGTCAGTTGACCCTGGTCGAAATGCCATTCAAACCCTTTCTAACTGCTGACAGGGGCCGATTGTTACTGGGTTACATTTTTTTTTTGGCCAGTCTGAAAGGAGTTTGAGTCATTGAGTGTCCCTGACCAATGTAATGTCCTCTGTCAGTTTCCTGTCAGGTTTCCTCAGTTTGTAGTGTCTCTGCTCAGATCTTCACAGTCCTGCACAGACTGAAGTGATTCTAAAGTTGATGATGACTGAAAAAAAGCAATGCATGGGTAGACAAGACAAAGATGAGTGCTGACACAGGGACTTTGAGTGCAACAAACTGGCACAAGACAAAGGGAGACATGAGGTTAAAAACACGAGGTAATGAGCTGCTGTGAGAAACACTCAGCATACATGTGAGACGAGTGAGGACATACAGGAACACACCTACAACAGAGACAAGGGTCAGAGATTTCAAAATAAAACAGGAAGCACACAACAACAGACAAGAATGTTCAAAAATAAAAGGAAAACTTGACTGATATGACAGGATGGAGACAGTGGGAAGGTTTTCTGTGTGGGCTGGAGAGGGGGGCTGTCTCAGGACCCGCATGAATGATGAACTGATCAGTTTTGGTTTCTGTCTCCAGGTGGGACCATGGTGGACCACACAGACTGAGACCTGGTGTGAAGAAGTGTGAGTGTTTTTAATCTTTGATATAATGATGATTATTCAACTTTCTCCTCTCATGAATTTTTCATCTGAAGGATTCTCTCAGAGCTCCAGAGATAAAGCAGCATCAGGAGGATAAAGTATGGAGACATGATGGTCAGAGGTCATCAGTCTGAGGGACAGTTCAAATGGTGAAAGTGAGGATGAGGAACAAAAATCAGCAGAGATGGTGTGCGGGGCCATCTACCAATTAACATCCTTAGTGTGAGCTCCCAGGCCAGGGTGGGGCAGTTCCAGATGCACCAAGAGGCTGGAGGTTCTAGGGGTGGGTGTCACCTGGTGCTAGTCCTGCCTTTCCCAGTGGGTCGGGGCCTGAGATGTGTGTCGGGGACACGCTGTCTCAGTGCCCAGAGGGGCCCTGTGGTCTTCCTGTGTTGGGCGGCGTCCTGAGGGTGGTCCGCCTGAGTTGGGTCCTTGGTGGTCGTTGGGTTGGTGGCTCTGGTGCTGCAGTCTATGGGAGGATGTGTTACGATTGGGCGCACTTGGTCACTGGGGACCACCTTGATCATTGCCTGTGGTCCTGGGGCCTGCTCTTGTCGGGGCTGCTTGGCACTGCTCCCACACTCCCGCTGTGTTGTGGCTAGTCTGGGCTGGCCCTCACTAGCCTAGTCTCTTACTTAGCACTTCACCACTCACACACTGCACTCCTTTATATATTTCCTTCACTTCTGGGCACATTCACAACACTTTGGGTTCTCGGAGTTGGGGTTGTAGGGGGGCGACCAGCTCACCACCGCTGCCTCCCTCATCCTCCAATTTTAACTGCATAACATATACCAACTTGAGGACTTGAGGGGGAGGCAGGACAGGGGGTGGGGTTTGGGTGCAATCTGTTGTAGGTTGTGTACCCTCTCTGCTCGCCTCCCACCTGCCTCAACTTCCCTCTGTTTTGATGCTACACAACATCCACTTATCTGGGGCAGACACTGAGAGGGGGGGTCAGGAGGCCCCTACTCAACCCATTTCTCTCCAGTTTTAATGCACCACATTACACTTAGCTGCACTTAGTCACAGTGGAGGGATAATGTATCTTTGGGATCAAAGATACAGAATAGCAGGGGGGACAGGGAGTTTATGGCCTGGTGCGGCTGGTGGGGTCCAGCCCTTTCTGCCATGACTTGCAGGGGAGCCCTTCTATTTCAAAGTGGGATGTTTCGACAGCTTTTTGGTGTGGCTGAGCTCTGGCACCTGCAGGTGGGGGCCTGGTTCGGCGCCCAGGGGGCAGGTGGGCCCTGCTGGGTCATGTATCCCTTGGTGGCTTGTGGTGCAGGGTCCCTTGGCCTGTCAACCTCCTGGGACCTTGACATGGATGGCTGCCTTGGGTTGCTGCTCTGCATCCCCCCCCCCCCCCCCCGGGCATTGGGGCAGCAGTCTCCATCGCTTTCTCTTGGCCTCAACCCGACCTGCGGCTGTCACCTGGAGCCTTATAGGATTGGCTTGGGAGGGGGGTACTGGTCCTGGGGGGATTTGGCTCCTGGAGGGCCAAATCCTGCCATGGGTGCTGGGGGTGGCTTGGGGCCGGGTGGGCGGGTGGTTGGTGGAGGCAGGTGCTGTCTGCGGGGGAGTCACTCCACCCTTGACCCCTGGGTCTTGTCCTTGGTGCCATTGGGGAGGCGGGTCTGTGCCCCCCTGGGGTCCACTTAGCTGTTACTTGGCCCGGTAGCTTTTGGGGCCTGTGTGGTGAGGCTCGGCTGCCCTGGTGGACTGGAGGGTGCCCGTGGCCCTGGTCTCCCTGGGAAAGGGCAACTATTTGGCTATTTGACTCTTCTTTCACACAGTGGTGTGGCACGGCCCTCCCCTTCAGCTCACATCAGGGGTTAAATAAAGTTTTATATGATGGAGTAGCCTACAGGGAGGTCTGGTGATGGTCACTGTAGCAGTGAATCATATTTACTTAACTTTCACTGCTAGAAAAAAATGCATCGGTCTTTCCAGCACTGTCATCAGACACAGTGCTCAGATAACGAGAAAGATAACGCAGACAAGAGACAACAAAAGCAGAGATGGTATGTTGGTGTGATCAGAGAAATGTCCTCCTACAGACAAGGCTCTGTGGTCCTTCTTCAGATGTCTCAGCAGGCTGCACGGCCTCAGGTGGTTGGGGGGTTGGGGTGGGGGTTCAGCTGTGGAGCAGCAGACCGGGTGTCCTGCATGGTTCCTCTCATCAGGATCCTCTCACTGCTGGTCTGTGCTCTCTGGAGCTTGTGGAGGTTCTTGCTGGAGATCCTGATCAGAGGTGCACTGCTGTAGTCCAGCCTGGAGGAGATGAAGGTGTGAACAAGTTCCTCTGCCCCTGACGGAGAGAGGAGAGTGAGTGAGGTTTAGCTCTGCTCCTGAGATAGAGGACAGAGATCTTGTTTAGAGGTTTGATGAAGGTTTCTGTCTATTTATTCTGGATCTATCCTGATGTCATGGTTTAGGAACTGAACTGCAGACAACAGTCCATGATCCAAAAACAGGGTTTACTTGACAGTCCTGGTTTGTCCAGCTCTCCAGTTGGGGAAGCACAATCAGGGATCAGGTGTGACATGACAGACAGGAAGCAAAACCTACAGAAACAAGGAGAGACAGGTGAACCTTCAAAATAAAACAGGAAACATAGAAACAAGACATAAAACAAGAAGAAAACCAGTAACTTAACTAATGTAAGAGCCAGATCATGACAACTGACATCAGTCAGGACCGTGTTTGAGTTTGTGAGCAGCTTAATTCAGTAAAAAAACTTTAGTCAAGGAAAGATTTTGATTGTTTACTCAACTCTTGTTCCAGATGATTTGATTCCCTATCGCAGTTTTTTTCTTCTCCAGTCAAAACCATCGATCTGTTCATGTTCTCTACCTGTTCACCTGAGATCTGATTGGACAGCAGCTGAGTCATGAGGACAAAGTTTCATGTTTAATCTGTCAGATAGAGCAGGATTAAAGCAGCAGCACAGAGTTTCAGAGGATATTGTGTCTATAAAAGTGTAAAGTTGTGTAAAATTTGAAGCGTCTTCTGTCCAAACTCTGACTGATTAGAGCCTCAGATGTGTGAACTGTAAACTGTAGAGCGCGCTGTCAGTGAAACAGACTGATTCTGTCTCAGTTCAACTCCTGTGATGTGTTTTAGGCACTAAAGTGTCCCATTTGATTTAGATACACCTTTTTGTAATGCTGATTTAAATGATCATTATGTCCTGACGGTAATCAATGCATGATGTGTTCTTAAAAAAGAGAGAAAAACAGCTGCTGTCTACAGCAGAAGTAAAACAAGGAAAACACCAACCAATCACAGTCATTCATTCTGAATCTATTAAACCAATCAAATCCCATAACTGCCGTTCTGCCCACCTTCTGCTCGTACATTTTGCCGGTGTGCACAGACTCTGATTCAGTGAAGCTGAGCTAAGAGGGATCCAGCTACACTGGAGAATGCTTACCTGTCAAGTATTGTCTTTTAAAATAAGGAAAGCCCGCTGTGAGTTGTCCCACAACCCCAACCAAGCTCCAGTATCCCTCACATTTTAAGACAGGTGTACAGAAATCTAAAATAAACTCTTTGTTTTTCTTGGTTTGTTCTGCTGCTCTAATCTCACAACAGCTGCCACCCAGGCTACTGCAGGTGGACGTTCTCACCAGGCTTTTTCTTCTTCTTTGGTTTTACGGAGGTTGGCATCCATCATATTGGAGCATTACCGCCCCCTTCAGGCTAGAGACAGAGTTCAGTTTCTGAATAGTGCATGTGGGGGGAGGAGCTACATTCAAATTCATGCTTGTTTTCTAGAATTACCAACCCTAGGTTTAAATCCTGTCTCCTGTTGTTGAATGAAAATGCAGTTTGATGAAGAAAATGTCCTCTGAAACTCTGTGCTGCTGCTGTAATTCCTGCTCTATCTGACTGATTAAACATCGTCCTTCGTGACTCTGCTGCTGTCCAATCAGCTGAACACTTATGAAAACTGAACGTGGATGATTGACCCACAAACACAGAAATCAAACTTGTTCAGATAGAGATATGGAGCAGAGTTTGGGCTCAGAGATCAAACCTAAAACCATCAGAGCTGACTCTGAGCCCTCAGCTCAGATGGTTGTAGATGATCAGATGATGACCTGCTGCTCTGATGTTTCTGCTTCTCTCCATCAGACGCCTGTGAGCTGGAGGTGGACACAAACACAGTGAGCAGAGGACTCATTCTGTCTGAAGACAACAGGACGGTGACACGTGTGGACGAGCTTCAGTCATATCCTGATCATCCAGACAGATTTGATCTTTATGTTCCTCAGCTGCTGTGCAGGTCTGCTCTGAGCGGTCGCAGTTATTGGGAGGTCCAGTGGAGACGACATATTTATATATCAGTGAGTTACAGAAGAATCAGGAGGAAAGGATACGGAGCTGAATGTTGGTTTGGACGTAATGATCATTCCTGGAGTCTGATCTGCTCTGGTACTGGTTATTCTGTCAGTCACTATAACAGAGAAACATCCATCTCCTCCTCCTCCTCCTCTGGTAGAGTCGGGGTGTATGTGGACGTTCCTGCTGGATCTCTGTCCTTCTATGAAGTCTCCTCTGATGGACTGATCCACCTCCACACCACAAAGACCACGTTCACCGAGCCCCTCTATCCTGGGTTTGGGGTATATTTTGATTCCTCGTTGTCTCTGTGTGGTCTGTAGTCCAAACCTGCAGATGATTCAAAGACCTGAGACCTCTTGTCCTCTGAAGAGACGTCTGTTTGTGCTGACAGGAAACAGCTGATCATCAGTCAGCTGATGTCAAATAAAAATAAAATAAAAAAAATAAATGTTTCATGTCGTTATGTACCTGATGATCAACATCTGAACACCAAGAACCAGCTAAATTTAATTTATTTATTATACAGATCCAAATATTAATTAGTCTTATAAATATACTTGTTAAACTGTTCAAGATATTTATCATAGATCCGCATATTAACTATTCTGATAATGTAATTAAACAGTTAAATGTATTTATTACACTAATGAATAAATCAACTATTCTGATGAATTAAATTAATATGTCTTTTATCTGGTAACATGAAAGATGTTTTTATTGTACTAATCAGTATAGTTTTTACACTGATGCATGTTTATTACAATGATCAATGATATGACATCGACCAACATACTTATTATACTGAGTAATATATTTATTATGCCATTACATCTGAAATCAGAAATAATAGTTTTCATCAACAATAAGCTTTAAAATAATGTTTTTAAAAATTTTTAAAAACCATAAAATGTTTAAAAAAATTGTATTCATTATTTGAACCAGAAAAAAGAGAGAAAATAAAGACTGACCCAAGCTTGAAGGTAAATAAAAGTACTTTGCTATAAAACTGGACTAAATATTAAGCTCTGTTGTAGCCTTGAATATTCAATCATTTACTTAAATTATTGATAATTATTTGATTAATGCTCATTAAATAATACTTTTTGTTAAATTAAAGATCATTTTAATGGTGCTCTTCATATAAAACTCTTATTTTTTTTTACATAATAGTAATAATAATAATATCATAATCATAATAATAATCATAATCTTAATCATAATAATATACAGGGACAATGGAAAAAAGCCATAAAATAAGTCACTTAATCATTTGTTTGTTCAGCATTTAGACACCCCTCCCAAAACAAAAAGAGCAGGAGACAAAAAAAGGGGAAAAACTTAACTAATAAAACCAAAGAACCAAAGAACCCAGAGCAGATAGGGATGTATCCTGTAGGACATCCTTATCCAACAAGCTCAGGGGGGTATTTCACGAAGCTGGCTCAGACAGGCTGGGCTCGTCCGGGGAGAGAGAAAGCCCTGACGTGTCGATTGTCGAAATGACGAATTCATGTCAAAACCAAGAGCAGAGTCATCTTCAACGGCGGAGCAAAAGCTCCTCGTGGAGTTGTATGAGGACTACAAGGGGAAAATAACAAAAGGACAACATGGCTGCAATTAATAAAGCCAAAGAGGCTGCCTGGCAAAGCACTGCCGACCGTTTAAAATATATAATGAAGCGCTTTGCCTGTGCGTACACACGCATACTTCTGCAAGTTTAGATTTTCAGAGGGCATGACTTTGAACCCTGATTGAGTTTCTGCTGTGGTTTACGACCTTTTTTTCTCACCCTGAAGCTCCTCACACTACTGTGGCCCTGAGGAGATCGATCTTGATGAAATGAAGCTGTTCAAAACCTGTTGAAGAAGTTGAATCATATATATATAGACACACACCCTCTCATTCAATGTGTTTTCTTTATTTTCATCACTGTTTACATTGTAGATTCTCACTGAAGGTATCAAAACTATGAATGAACACATGTGGAATTATGTACTAAATAAATGAAAACATGTCTTATATTCTAGTTTCTTCAAAGTATCCACCCTTTGCTCTGATTACTGCTTTGCACACTCTTCATTCTCTTTATGAGCTTCAACAGGTAGTCACCTGAAATGGTTTTCTCTTCTCAGGTGTGCCTTTCCAGGGTTAATTAATGGAGTTTCTTGCCTTATTAATGGGGTTGGACCATCATTTGTGTTGTTCAGAAGTCAGGCTGATGCACAGCCCACAGCCCTATTAGACAACTGTTAGAATTAATATTATGGCAAGAACCAATCAGCTAAGTTAAGAGAAACAAGTGGCCATCATTACTTCAGAGAGAATCTACAATGGAATCAGAGATGGAAATAAAGAAAACGCATTGAATGAGAAGGTGTGTCCAAACTTTTGGCCTGTACTGTATGTATATAGAGGCTATATATACACATATGGAGAGTTGAGAGAGAGCGAGAGAGAGAGATTAAACAGCATAGTCTGTTTCATAGTTTCTGTATAATGTGATGGTGGTTTTCACTGTTCTTGTAGATCTACTTCACGTTCTTGATTTGACAAATATTTATATCCATCATAGATGAATATAGCTCTGTATATTGTGGTTTGTGTTTTTATTCCTTATTTTTTTCTTTTGGTATCTTTCACTGTCAATATTTGTATTACATCAATACTGCTCCTTTTTCTTTTTTGTTTTTATTTATTCTTACTGTGAAGTGTTGTACTGTCTCAATATGTTTCTATGTTAATGGGACTGCGGATGGAAATTAACATCAAGCTACAATCCGGCATGTTTACATGTTTCAGCATGTTCATTAATGTGCACTGTCCCATTCAAATAAACAAATAAATAAACAAATAAATAAGCAGCAACGTAGGTAACACCTTAAAAAGTAGGACTTAGAAAAAAACAGGTAACTTCATGGGGTGATGTTTTATCAAATATTGAATAAACAGTAGAAAAAACATGTAGGCCTACAGAGATGTCATTTTATTATTAGGGATGATAATGCTACAGTACCCTGCATTTAAATATGGGTAAAGACACAAATGAGCTTGTACACAAATAAAGAAGTTATCTCATCATTTGGCATCACCTTTAGATTGTCATCATTTTCAGATTGGAACACTGGTAAAAGGAAAACTGTGGCTGTTGTCACCTTCACCTGTCAGTTTTCTTCTAAGACAGTTTGTGCCTTATCCTGTTACGTGTGGACTGCACTTAGAGGGTGAAAGAAGAAAGAAAATCAGATACATTTTCAAATTGTTTCCACTGGTGGATTCAAACCAACTGCACAGTGAAGAGTAAGATCATTTGTAGTGTGATAACCTGCAGCCTAACCACTCACCCATCTGTTCACTTACGCAATTGAGAAAAAGTGCTCCATCTGTCATGTCTTGATTTATGGTTATTCCAGCCTTGTTTAAAAAATCTCAATGTATGTCACCAAACAAGAACATCATTGATTACAGATCAAGATGAATTTAATATGTAACAGGCGGTTCACAGGCGTCTTTCTGAAGCTCATCAGAACCTTCTCTGACATGGAGCTAAAGTTAGCTTGACTGTTAGCCTGCCCCGGACCAGGCTTGTCGCTCTGGCCGAGTCACCATGGTTACCAAGCCAGGTTTGCCCTAAGGCTTGTTAGTGGAACAAAACTGTCACTAAAGTTGGCGAGGCTGACCGAAATAAGCCAGGCTTAGACCTAAGCCAGCTTCATGGAATACCCCTCAGAACCTCCTGAAGGACTCTTCACAGCCCAGACACATTCGTTTTGAGTTTTTATCCCACAGCAGTCACCAGCAGTTGGCTGCTAAAATCATCGTTCCAGGTGAACAAAGGCTTTAAAGATCAGTTCAGCATTGACAAAGTGTGCTTTGTTTGGAGTTCATTGTTCCTGCTTGTTTATGGAGTTATTTTAGCTATTTTATCATTTATTTTAGACATGAAATACATTATTTTAGCCATTTTGTACTCTATTTTAGCTGTTTAATTTATTTCAGTAATTTTTACCAATTTTATCATTTAACTTTACTGTTTTATTTTTAAACACTAATATAATACTTCTAGAGTCATTGTGATGATACATCTCCTCACAACAGATGTAGACACCTCTGTCATGGTCTGAGGTCTGTATCACCTTCACTGGCTCTATGTAACCTTAGTGTGGGTGGTAGAAACACTTCACACTAAAAACTACAAATTTTTACTGCTTTGACTGCTTTATGGTATACATCACTTCCCCCCCTTTGGTAAAGGAGAATTTAAAGCAGCTTTTGAATATTTAAAACAGATTTAATGAACAGCATTTCATTTAAAGTAAATATGCTCTAGGTGGCAGTAATGCTCCTCTGACGCTGTATGTGGGCGTTCCTAAAGTCTCCTCTGATGGACTGATCCACCTCCACACCACAGAGACCACGTTCACTGAGCCCCTCTATCCTGGGTTTGGGTTTGTGTTTGGGATATATTTAGGTTCCTCACTGTCTCTGTGTGAGACAATCATTAATTAATTAATTATTTTGATTAATGCATTATTAAACTCTTAAATGTGTCTGTACCATGGTAACATGATAAATATATTTATTATACTGATCAGTATATTTATTACACTTATACATATGTTTATTACACTGACCAATGAACTTATTACACTTAGTAATTTATTTATTATACAAATAAATATAGCCTGGACACACTGTTTGAGCTGCTGTCCTCAGGTAGATGGTACAGATCAATCCAAACAGAGTTTTTACCCCACAGCAGTCACCACAGTGAGAACTGCTTAAATCATAATCCCATGTGAATACAGGCTTTAAGGATCAGTGCAGCATCGACAGAATGTGTGTTTGGTTGGGGGCTCATTGTTCATATTTGTTAATTATTTTAGCTATTTTATCATTTATTTTAGACATTTTTACTTTATTTTAGCTGTTAATTTATTTCAGCAATTTTTATAATTTGTTTTACCCATTATATCATTTAGCTTAACTATTATGTATTTCTTTAAACACTAATATAATACTTCTAGAGTCATTGTGATGGTACATCACCTCATAACAGGTGTAATGACACCTCTGTCATGGTCTCAAGTCTTTACTGCTTTGACTGCTTTATGGTTTATGTCACTTGCCCCCGGCTAAAGGAGAATATGAAGCAGTTTTTGAATTTTTAAAACAGATTTAATCAACAGAATTTAGCTTAAAGTAAATATGCCCTTATTTTCCTGATGGAAACAGGGACCTCTGGCTCACACTCCTGAATGGTTGTTGGCAGTCATGCTCCTCTGGACGCCACCCGCCATTTAACAAGAAAAGAAGAAGAAAGCTAAATGTAGAGCTGTTATTATGTAGGAAGCAGCAAAAAACCCAAAGAAAAGAAAAGCTTTATCGGAAGAGACAAAAAATAAAAGCAAGTGCAAAATACTCAATACAACCTAATACTCAGACGACCCCGGCGTTCACTCGCTGACGTGAGCTGAAAGACGAGGAGGGAAGTCCGACTGACGCTGATTTAGCCCTGTTATTGTTTGACTTGTAAATACATGATGATTTATTGAACAGAAACATGATCAGACTGAATCTTATCAGTCCACATGGTTTATTTATCTCTGGGGATGTTCTGTTGGCTTCTCCCCCCTTTATATGTCAACAAATGCAGGTTGGTGTATGACAGTGCAGTTACACTCAAAGACAACAGGGGGCACTATAGAGCTAAAAGCTGGAATATTACAATGTGGGGCTTTAAAGCTTTAAAGGGACAGTTTCAGCCACAAGAACTCCCGTCAATAAAATAATACCACAGTTTAGGAGTATGCTACCTAGATTTTTTTTTGAGTAATTTAAGTTTTCGAAAAGCCTACAATGCTAATGCACAACAGTAATGATTGTGTGTGTCAGAGGAACACAAACAAATACAAGAGAGGGAGGATCCATGCTGTCCATCAGTCAGTGTTCTTCCTAATTATCTTATTTTTTTTATTTTTTTAGACTGAGATGTGACCTGTTGACTCTTTAGATAAAGAGCAGGTCAAGGTCAACAACTTATTTACATGACTGATTTAGAGAACATGAACCAACACTGAGCAAACAGGTGTGTGAAAAATAATGGAGCAGCATCTGAAAACAGAACCAGAACAATAAGTAACCATGCCCTCTGGTGTCCTGTATGGTCTGTTGTAGAACACTGGAGAATTAAAAGCCCCTCCTCTTTGTGTGATGAATTTGTTTACACTCAGATTGTAAGGCATGTCCCACACTGATAAATAAGATCATCTGTTTAACCTTAACCTGCTGCAGTCAGATACGGAGCTAAAACACTGCAGCTTTCTTTCTCTGGTGTAATCATGATGCAAGCTGCTTTAAATTCATGTAACTGGCTGATAAATTTTGACGTACATTTTTGATTTCTTTGGTTGGTTTTTTCTTGGTGTTGCCTTGTTTTCTTTCTGCTCACTAAATGTGTTAGTTTTAGGTCACCTCAGTTCAGTTCTACGGTATAATCTTGCTTCCTTTAATAATCCAGCCCGACAAATGTCTTTATTAATTGTACATTAAGTGTTTTGCAGGTCTGTGTATTTGTAAGTAACGCTGTTTTGTGAATGTAAGAAACTTTGTAAATTGCGCTGCTGCCTATCTTGTCCAGGACACTCTTGTAAAAGAGATTTTTAATCTCAATGAGTTTCTTTTCCTGGTTAAATAAAAAATAAAATAATTTGTTGCTTATAAATTGTAACATTGCGTCTTTTAGTTTTCAGTTTGGTTAGAGATTATGATGCGGTTATTGTTGTACTGTATTGCATTGCTCTAATTTTAAATTATGTTTTGAATAAAAATAAAGTTTCATTTATATTTTTCTGCACTACTCTTTATTCATCTGTGCTCTTCTGTTACTTTAGAAGGGGATCCCTCTGTTGAAGCGTCGTAGACTATTAAAGAAATCTGTTAACATTCCTTGGGTGAGATTACCGGGGCGTCGTTGTTGGGTTAAAGTGTAACACCAGAAGACCCTCACCAGTCCTAACTTGGTTATATTCACTTCAGTGCTCCTCTAAACTCTTTAATCGATGCTGCTGATGCACTTTTAAACATGGAACACTGAAGTAAAGATAGAAGTTGTGATCATAGGATAAAGGCCTGCTTCATCTTCTGTATCATGAACACTGACCCGCCCCCCTCAACCACATCTCCCCCCAGCAAAAGAAAACACCCTGCAGAGGAACAAGTGTGAACAACCATTTTCAGGGAATATTCCAGAGTGACTGACTGGACATTATTCTCATCCACTGGGCTAACGAGGTCATTTTAGGGTGAAGTTCAGGTGTAAAGCTCGACCGTCTGCACTCAGATCAAACATGCAGTTCAACCTCAGAAATCTCTCTGGGTTTTTCAGCATGTGTGAATGAGGTTAAACAAGCAGAAAGTCATTTTACACGTTTGACCGATGTTCTGAAAACTATGAGAATAAATGGTGAAGTGTTTTTGAGAATTTTTTATTAAATTAAAAAGTTCACATCATGCAGCAGCTCATTCGATAAAGAGGTAAAACACTTGGAGTTCAGTGAATCCAGCCAGCTGCTGGGTTTAAGGACATGCAGTCACTGGAGCTTTAACACAGTCTTTTCTTCAGTCTTTTTACAAAAACCTCATTTGGTCCTCTTGTTTCTGATTCATCCATAAAAATGTTCAGAGGTCGTCCTGCTCCGCTCGCTCCCTGGAGGAAACCCACCTGCTCACGATCACTTCCTGTTAAAATAACACATTCACATGGTTATTAAAACCCTTTAAAAAGCATTAACAAAAAATCCTTCATCCCTGCAATGACCCCCCTGAACAAAAACAAGAAGCCACCTCACTGCTCAGCTCCTTTTGTTTTTAACCATGATCTACAGTAAATCAGGTTTGATCCTGAGTTTGGGTGTCTTGAAAGTGCTGAATGTGCAGGATTTACTGTTTTAGTTGTGATCAAAAATGGATTTCTGTACATAACATAACATAGTGTTATCTCAATACACTTTACAATAAAGCAATAGATCTATCTATCTATCTATCTATCTATCTATCTATCTATCTATCTATCTATCTATCTATCTATCTATCTATCTACCTACCTATCTATCTATCTATCTATCTATCTATCTATCTATCTATCTATCTGCTGCACTGTTGTGCTATAGAGAGACACAGGACACCACAAACTAACCGGTGCTGTTAGCGATCAGGCAGCACCTGTGATCACAGCTGACTTAAAGCACTCAAACGTCAGGAGGCTAAATGCTGCTGGAGCTTCCTGTAACCTCCCTGCTGGTTGTGATTTCAGCTCCTCTCCTCATCACTTTGTTTTAATTTTACAGGTTACGCTGTTGAGACGCACATTTTGACGTCCGTCTAACTTTATGCTTCAGCTTTACTCTCGTTGCCATGGCTACATTTGCTTCCTGCCTCTCCCTGATTAGCTCTGCTCTGGTCCTTGTGACTAAACACTGAGGACATCCTGAGCTGTGCTCAGTGCTCCACATACATCAGGACGTCTGGCTGTAAATACTGAACATGGTCAGCATTTATATCTCAAACCGTCCTGTGTCAAATCCAGACTCCTTTGTATAAAGATTATTCTCCTGACACAGTTTCAATACTAACTTTATTTTCTTGAGTTATTATCTCCTGTATGAAAACAGTTTCAGAACATGGCCTGGTGATGCAGACTGTATTAACGTGGCCCCTGAGGGACTGAAGTCACTGATGTATAAATGATTGAAAATCCCACAGTACACCTGAACGAGCCTAAGTGAGGGCGAGCTGCTGTCCTGCTCTCACCTGAACCTTTAGTCTGCTCAGACACACAGGTGAATCCAGCTCCTCTTCTGATTGGTCAGCTGGATAGATGACGTAACAGAACATCAGCTCCTGTAAAATCAATAATTAAAAAAGTAAGCCAGAGTAAATGCTGAGCCTCAAACCTGTCCTGATGGAGTCTGACGCTTACCTTGGAGACGTTGGCAGTGATTCTGCTGAGAGCAGCCAAAGAGCGCCAAGAAAACCTACGCAGCCCTGAGCCCCTGAACTCATCGTCGACTCGCTCAATCACCACGGAGTAACTACAGGAGGAGGAAAGGGTTAACCAGAGAGGGGGTCATGACAGATTTATGGAGAGAAGTGCACACGAGAACAATGAGAAGCTTTTATTGAATAAGTTACTGATGTGTGGGTGAGGGTACATCGCTGCTGCTGGGCCAAAACCTCTTATCTCCAATATTGCTGCTTTAAAGGAAATGAGAAAAAGACGACTGTGGTAATATCAACATTGTCCTTCAAATAGTTCTGTGTCCTTGTAACTTAAAATGAATGTGTACGTGTTTCCCTGATCTCACACTGTGCTCTGTAGGGCATAGTGTGCGGTTGGCCTCTTTTCTCCTCCTCTCTCCCTGATGTTTCCCTTTTCCTGTCTAAGAAAACGGGGCACTTCTCTGGTCTTCCCGATCCTTTCTCCCCCACGCATGTGACTGTCTTTGAATGTTCTTGGATGGATTGTACTGTAAAGAAAAATGTTGTTGCTCTGTACTTGTGACATGAGCAATGACTAGGGGTGTAACGAAATGGTCAACTCATGAAACGATACGAAATATGAAACAGGACTCACGGTACAAAATAAAGATCATAGAAAATCCCCAACAGTAGGAAGTTGTGCAAAAATCCCATTTTTTTATTTTCTTTTTAATGCAGACATACAAAAATATTTCTGCATCAGTACAAAATAAATGCTCTTTGGAAAAAAAAACAATGTATTTTTTCCCCTTATTTAGACTACAGTGCAAATACAAACATAAAATCTCAATAAAAAGTGCTTTGTTGTTGTAACAATCAGCTAGCAGTGGTGCAGCGAATGCTGTCTGTAGAGTCGTTTGGTCCTTCTGTTTTTCTCCGTGTAGATTCCAGTAGCTTTTCTTTGTGGTGGCGTTGTAAGTGGTACATCATGGTAGTTGTTCTTGCCGCAGTATACGGCGAACTGTGGCAGCATATTTTGCACATGCACATGTTTTGTCCACAGTCATCTCTCCCCTTCTAAATTGGAATGTAAAAGACTAGAGGATTTATTCTTTCAATTTATCTGACAAAGGAGAGTCAGGTAATTCCTCGTCCTCATCTTCCTCCATTTTGAAGCAAGTGTTTTGTTACGGTAGGCGAGGAGGGTAAAAAATCACCAGTCTCAGTGGTGCGCAGAGCCCCTTCGCGTTTTTTATTTCGTGTGTCTTTAAATTTTATTTCGTCATTTTCACACCCCTAGCAATGACAGTAAAGTCTGATTGACTGATTGATTGACAACCTACTCACAGCATGTAAGATGGCCGACAGCTCTGTTTTATTAAAAAAGGTTGAAAGAACAGAAAATGGAGGGAAGGTTTCGGCCTGACAGCAGTGATATGTCAGAGCAGTCGGGTTGTGTGTTTGTGATACCTGGCGTGGTAGAAAGGTGGTCCTTTTCTGTACAACACTGTAAAACAAAACAAACACTCAAAACCTGAGGAGCTTTTCTCTGTCTGATACAGTTTCTGATGTTTCAGTCTCACTGTATTTTAACCTTACTGTTTATTTTGAATTTCACCTGACATCAAGTCCATGATTTAATATCAGGAAACACAAAATTAAACACTTCAAGCTTCAAGAGCACAACTCTCCACTGAGGCATTTCTGACATTCTTAGTCAAGTTATAATGGAAAATGAGGAAAACTGCTCTGTCTTGTAATATGTGTGGAGAAATTACTTTAAAAAAGTAATTACTTATAGTTACTAGTTACTTTCCCAAAAAAGTAACTGAGTCACCAACAGAATTCCTCCTTCATAAATGTAATTAGTTACCAGGTAAAGTAACTGATGTGTTACTTTTCTGAAAACTCTTTTCCTCTTGAACTGTGTGTCTCCGTCTCTGTGTCCTTCCTTGTTGTTACCTGCTGCAGCAGCTCTGACATCATCAGCAGAGTTCTCGCTGTTTTTGGTCTCTAGATTTTAGATTTACTAACAACAGACAAACACTTTGCTTTAGGACATAATGGACACTTCACATGTGTGTTCTTGACTTTTACTTCTTTTACTTCCATCCTGAAAACTCCAGTTTTAACTCCACAGACGCTCCAGACTCACCGCTGCTGCAGCTAGCTGTGTTGCCAGATTTTGTGATTGAAATAAGCATTTTTAAAGAGAGAAAGCTACATGAACTAGGTTTTTTTTTATCCATTTTACTTTTCAATTTCAAATTCATATTTCTACTTTTTTGTCTCTTAATTTACTTATTAAATATCCTTTTGTTTGGAGGTGGAACATCCTTCTCTTTATACAGAAGTGAAGGGAGGGGCTGCTGTTATTTATAACTCTGTTATTGATAAACAGTCTAATCTTGATTTTTATAACCAAAATACCAATGTCTGGCTGAGCGAAAACAGCTACTGACATTGGTGCAAAGTACTGCATCACCTTTTTCTGTTGGTAACGATAACTATGCTAGGCATCGATTAATATTGTTTACATGTACAAATGTTATCAGGGTTCCCACTCTTTCCTGGAAATCATTTTCCAGGACTTTTCCAGGATACCCCCCCCCCCCCCCCCCTTAAAATTTATTTATTTCCATCTTTCGGACATGAACACTGTCGGCAAGCTTTATTTTCTTTTTAGTCTGGCTTTAATGTAGTGTCATACTATTATTTTTTTTTACTCTGCTTTTTAACAATAGATTTGTTGATCTATCACTTTTTTTTTAATTAAAGCAACAATTACCCCTACACTTGAGTCTGGCTTTTATGTAGAGTCTTACAGAAATTCACAGTATAAGCTGGAGCACACACCTTTTTGTCACCTTACAGTTCTGCTCCTCTGCTGGGCTGCACTCGCAGACCATATTTTTGTGTGAAAAACACAAATAATTTCCCACGAAAAAATCTGATATGCTATTCAGATTTTTTTCATTTACTTTACTTTTTATGAATAGATTTGTTGATCTTTCTTGATCTTTTTTTTTTAATTAAAGCAACAATTTTGACTTGAGTCTGGCTTTTATGTAGAGTCTTATAATTATAAATTCAAGGTTTTTTTTAATCTTTATTTACTCTCCTTTTACTGTTTAAGTTGCCGTAATTTTATGTGGCCATTTTTTTAATATTTCTTTTTGTCACCATTATTTTTAGTTTTTATATTTTATTCCATAACTTGCTTTAGTTTATAAAGTCATATTTTATGTATTGTATTTTAATTTTTGTTCAATAACAAGGTAGAAGGAAAATAAATAATTTTCCAGGGCAATTTTCCTATTTTTCCCTCATTTTCCATGTTTTCCATGACTGTAAAACTGGTCATCATTCTCCAGGTTTTCCAGGACGTGTGAGAACCCTGGTTATTAATCACTAACATGAATTCCATCATCTTAGTCATGTGAGGATTATTTTACATACATCATAATAAGGTCTGTGTGTTTGTGTGTCTTACTGAGGTCAACTCCATACTTGGCTCCGCCCCCTAATTTAGGGACCCACCCCCTGCTTCGAAAGTGCTGATAGGCTGCGAAAGAGCTGACGAAGTCAGGCCGCAGGGACCGGAACTTTCTCCAGAGCTGCAGGATTGACAGGGGCTCCTGACCAATCAGAGGAGAGGACATGGAAGAGATCATCAACATGTGCAGAAGGAGAGTCAGTTTTTTAAAAAGAGTTGATTTCTGAATTTGAAACATTTTCAACTGTTGACTGTTTACTTATAAGGCAAAGAAAGTCCAGGACTGAGGAGTAAAGCTAAGCTGACACAGCAGATGGACCGTTCAGTGTCTTTAAAAGGACATTCAAAAACACTTTCTCTGGGCAAAAGCTCATAGAAAGTGTTTTGGAATAGGCAGAAAACTTTCAGAAGCATATCCGGCAATTCTTCTGTCAATCATATTCATTACAGGCCAATCAGATAATGCAGCAGGCAGGTGCTCCTGCTACAGTGTAAAGTACAAAACATGAGTCAGTTTGTAGATAAAACATGCAGGTAGAGGTGTGAAAATGTCCTTTTTGTTGATAAATGCTGACCAAAGAGAGCAGACGGAGGGAGACACTGAAGAGATGATTTTGGAGATATAAGCTGCTACAGTCTCATTTTACAAAAAGAGCTGGATCTGCTGAATCCACTTCGACCACTCAGTGGATCCATCTTCCAAACCTTTGACCTTTTATATAAACTTAGTGATTCAGGTCCAAGTCTCCAGTAAAAGGTTCCTCTGGTCAGTGTATTTAAACATCCTGATGAGTCTTTAACAGCATTAAGTAAAGTATGGTCCTGATAAACTCCCTTTGGATGAACATTCATGCAGACAGTTACCTTGTGCAGGTAGACAGACAGGCAGCCCAGACTGTAGACCAGGAAGAAGGCCTGAGGACACAGCACAGGGTCAGACAGTCAGCTGGAAGAACACACGTTACCGACTGTGAACACCATCCTCTGTCACAGAGCAGCAGAGCCTGAGGGTCTCTACTGAATAGTTTAACAGCTTGTTCCTGAACCATCATTTCCATTTCAGACGTCCAAGATGAAACTGAATATCCAGACACTTTAAAACCAACATGAGTCTGTGTTGATGTGTTACCTCCTCCAGACTGAGCTGCAGATACTCGGTGAGAGACAGCGGAGACCTTCGGACCTCTTTGACCTCTTTGACCCCTTCACCCTCCTGCAGACAAGCAAACACTTCTGTTGTTTGAATCATGTGTGGACCTTAAAACAGATGAACTATGTGTTTGTCATTTTATCATCACCATCATATTTAACATGTTACGCCCACAGTGCCCCTTAGACAAGCCTGTGATGGGATAATTCTCTTATTTCTGCACAAGGGCAGAGAAATCTGTTTTTATTCCACTGTGTGTTAAGTACTGAGTTTATTTTAACCTGCAGCAGGAAATCTTGAATGTGGATCCCAGTCTCATGATGAACAGCAAATCCACACCATGCTGTGTTGGTGTGAGGGTGAAGGAAGGGAGGTAAGAGGAGACAAGTGGACTAAAGTAAGAACTAAAGTTAGGGACAGATCCATGAACCATAGACCTGTCTCGTTATGTTTGTCTCTGCTGAATATAAATCTATGACAGTTTAGCTCTTTGAGATGCAGCCTCTCATTTTCAGGAGGGTCCTCGTGTCTGGTTGTAGTGAGAGTTTATAAAGCTATAATCAATAATAATCATGAACATTGACTCCAAACTTTGTAAACATTGAATAATACAACAGCATCAAAATGAGAAGTTATTGTTGATGGATTTTCAGCTGATAATTTCCTGCACATTGCTTTTAAAGTAAGTCACGCCTACTTGGAAAAGTGTTCCAAGGTTATTAGTGAGGCTTTCAGTCAGGTGTTTGGACGGTTAAGATTTTGGTGTCATAGGTGGTGGGTGCTGGGGGCGGGGGAGGCTTTGGGCCGGGTGGACGGGTGGAAGGGGAGGGCGGGTGCTGTTTGCGGGGGGGCTCCTGCTCTGGGCCCTTGGTGCTGTCTTTGGCGTCGGCGGGGGGGCGGGTCTGTGCCCCCTTGGGTCCTGGGGCTGTTCCTGTGCCTGGTAGTTTGGGGACTGTGTGGGGGTCTCGTGTGCCCTGGTGGCCCGGAGGGTGCCCATGGCCATGCTTTCCCTGGGTTTGGGCAACTCCTTGGGTATTCGGTGACCACCTCACATGCATGCATATACAGATACTCAAGTTCCTGTCGAGACTAAGAGACATGATAGATCCCGTCAGAACATGCTGAGTCGGGCACTCTAACACATCTTCTCACATCCTGTGATGCATGCCACCCCATCTCTTATCCATATAGGTCAGCACCCCACCCCCCCTACTATCAAGACCCCAAATTTCTGGTGTCCCTGATTTCTTACAGCCTGTACTTCCTGTGTGGACTTAGATCAGCACAGCACTTGAACTGCTATCTCAAATCAATAACAGTAGACTCTCCATAGGACCCTCCCCCACCCCCCTTCCCTCATCCACTACCCGAACCAGGGTCTTCATCCCTTTCCTACCCCCCCTCCCAAACCCACTACCCGAACCAGGTTCTTCATCCCCCTCCCAACCCTCCCTGTCCCCCCTACCCCACCGAACCAGGGTCTTCATCCTGCTCAACCATAGACTGTAAAAAACATGGACGCCATGTCGCTGGGCTCAAATTGAAGCCTCCACGAAAACTGCTCCCCCTGGTGACTGGCTGCAGTATAGGTCAAATTTCCGTCTCCCCCATTCATCTGGACGGGCCGTAGTGAAACTTCAAAAAATTAACAAACCTCGTAGAAATATTTCTCCCATCTGTATGCTGTGGTGATATGAAAGTATTATTGGGCTGCGTTTTTTCCAAGTCCTCTTTTTTCTGAAAAGTTTCTTTTTTATAAGTTATTAGACTTTAAAAATAACTGCGGTTTATGGCAGCTTCACAATGATTGTGTACGGCGTATGCTGCGGAGTGTTGCGTCCGTTTACGACAGCTGCGTCCGGATTATCGCCCAAATTCTCTACTGGCTGCACAATGGCGGCGCCCTGACGGGAGATATTTAGGCTTCAAATCCGTTACATGGCAGAAGGCGGAGCCACGCTATCCAGTTCTTATAATACATCCATGGTTCCAACCCTCCCTGTCCTAACCCACTACCCGAACCAGGGTCTTCATCCCTCTCCTAACCTCCCCTCCACCTCCACTACCTGAACCAGGGATGACTCACCTCACTTTCCAAGACCACAAGGACAAACCCCGGGCCCGGAACCAAAGAATCTGGATCTGAACCCAGGTCAGGGTCTGGGTCAGGGTCTGGGTCTGGGTCTGGGTCTGGGTCAGGGTCTGGGCTCGGCTGTGGTGACTCCATCCTGAAATCAAACAAAACAATTCATGGGAGAGAGTTAAAGAGTCACACGAGAAGACAAATAATCAGTTAAACGGTTATCATGACATTTTTTCTAGAGAAATTGAGAAGCCAAATAAATATGAGCATCGACGTGGAAAAGCTAAACCTCTGTCTTCTTTGGCATGTTCAGTTTCTGATCATTTACTGCAGAATCAGTATCATGCTGTGATTGATGGGACATATGGATGCATACAGACAGACGGATGGACTGACAGACACGATTAACAGTGAAGAAACACCTGACTTCACCTGCAGCTTCTCTTGCTTTCAGGCTCCGCCTCTGCGTCTGGCTCCTCCCCTTTCTCGTCCTCCCCCCTCACTGCCTCCATCTCCACCGGCCGAGAGAGTCTGAGCAGGATTTGAGTGACAGCTTCTTCATCAAATCCTCGGGCAGTGAGAGTAGCCCCCGCCCACCTGAGTAGCTCATCGTACCTGCAGGAGGAGAGTCACAGGTGGATGGAGGGAGGAGCCTATTGTTATCGTATAACAAACAGGAAGTGATGTCACTGACCTGGCCTGGGAGATGACGGGGAGCATCACTCCATCATGTTCTGTAGAGCAAACAGAGACGTGGTGACTGCAGACAACAGCTCTGATTGGACCAGCTAGTGATGATGTCATAAGGGGCATTTCCATATTTGGTTTTGAGGCTTTTTGTCACAGTAAGGAGACGAGTTTTGTCCCAGAGTCGGTTATAAG
Organism: Scarus forsteni; assembly: GCA_036419115.1. NCBI lineage: Eukaryota > Metazoa > Chordata > Actinopteri > Labriformes > Labridae > Scarus > Scarus forsteni. The sequence goes on along the minus strand of JAZDUH010000484.1, from coordinate 114,492 downwards.
CAGGGACAAAACAGTACTGAGAGTTACAGGAGAGTTTGGGGGGTTATTCAGTGGTGCAAAGACAATATGGGGAGGGGTTTGATTCCCGTGGTGCTGCTCTTGGGCCAAAAATATATCTGCTGTTAACTGCACGGACGCATGACGTGTGCACATAATGTTACTGTTTTAAAAGCAAAGTCTAGACCTGCCTCTTTCATCTGGCTTTTATCTGAATTTATAGGACTAATTTTAATTTGTTTCAGACATTAAGGTTTTATCTTATTTTGTTTCTCACTGATGAGGTGCATGTCAAAAGACTGTGTAAGCTTCCACAAAGTTAACAGCAAGTTTATCCCCATCTAAATAATCCAGAATCAAATCAATCCTCGCCCTCAGGATCAGGATCCGATCATGAAAAAGGGAAAGATTCAGGATATTTTTCACAACACAGGAAAGACAGGAGAATGTCTCGTGTATCTTGTGTCTACATTATTTTGATTAAAAACCCCACCGTTACAGAATAAAGGTTAATATAGTTTCAGGCTCCACTCTATGCTGCAGTGATGGTGTAAAGACAGAAGTTCGATTAAGTCCGTAGTCTGAGTAAACTTACGCTCCCACCGGTCTGAGATGCTGTGGTCCGGTCTGGCTCTGGACAGGATACCTTTTCCAAAAAAACCCTGAAAAAGAATCAGAACCCAAGCCTGGTTTAGTATCATGTGGACTGGTCTGATATAGATGATAAATTTACATAAACTTTGATTTGAATTCTGTGTGAACAAACTCATGATTTAAATCAGGACTGCAGCCATCCAGAGGTCCACATAAATGTTACCAACATTACAAACTGCACAATACTTGTTATTTATTCATTTGTTTTTCTTTTCATGAGGGAAGAGAATGAGGGGAAAAACACTACATCAACAAACACAAAACATCTGACCACAAAATTTAAAATATAAACTCTGATCTGGTTTAAGGACATTCACAGTATTTCAGATCTGGTTTTGGAGTATAAATATAAACTCTGATCTGGTTTAAGGACTGTTCACAGTATTTCAGACCTGGTTTTGGAGTATAAATATAAACTCTGATCTGGTTTAAGGACTGTTCACAGTATTTCAGACCTGGTTTTGGATTATAAATATGAACTCTGATCTGGTTTAAGGACTGTTCACAGTATTTCAGACCTGGTTTTGGATTATAAATATAAACTCTGATCTGGTTTAAGGACGTTCACAGTATTTCAGATCTGGTTTTGGAGTATAAATATAAACTCTGATCTGGTTTAAGGACTGTTCACAGTATTTCAGACCTGGTTTTGGATTATAAATATAAACTCTGATCTGGTTTAAGGACGTTCACAGTATTTCAGATCTGGTTTTGGATTATAAATATAAACTCTGATCTGGTTTAAGGACTGTTCACAGTATTTGAGACCTGGTTTTGGAGTGTAAATATAAACTCTGATCTGGTTTAAGGACCGTTCACAGTATTTTTGGATTATAAATATAAACCCTGATCTGGTTCTGGACGGTCCAGACCTGGTTGTGTATCCTCTGGATGTCCTCCGGATCACAGACCAGGACGTGCTGGTTGATGATGTCCGCCCTGAAGTGGCTCCTCTCCCCCGGGCTCAGGTTCACCGGCAGAGGGGCTTCATACTCCTCGTAGACCCGGACCCTCCTCTTCGGAGCCCTGAACTCTGCCTGCATGCTCCGGGACCTGGTCCGTCCTGGTCCTCCCTGGTCCGTCCTGGTCCTACCTGGTCCTTCTTGGACCGTGAGGTAAATCTTCAGCTCACCTGGTTCTTCCTGAAGACCCTCACGCCCCCCTCAGATGTCCTGTTTCAGCATTCATTCATTCACACGTTTCTCTGCCGGGGGGTTGTTTTCACTGTCGGACGCGGCGGTGCAACTACGAAATGGGTCCGGGCGGAAATGTCGACCACTGAATTCCAACGTATCACAAACCATTTTTCATTCAATCTATCTATAATCTTTATGTCATCATTTTATCCATCCATGACTGTGATGTGACTGTTGTGATGACATTAAGACATCTGTGATTTCCATAAAAAAGCGAGTTTATGGTTATTCATCCCTTATTTCAGATTATTTTAGAGCTACAGTGACTGATTAAAACACATTATGTCATAAAAGGGTGACCCTGGTTTTATGAAACTGGGTTAGCCTACAGCAGAAATCTGATGACATTTGTTCTTTTTATACAATATAGTTTGCAGAGCCGGTGTGGTGGCTTTTTGGGCAAAAACAAATCTAAATCATGACTAAAGTTGACCGAGACACAGCCCATGGCCAAAGTTAAAAAAATGTTTTGAGTAAAGACATAAAGACATAAAGACATAAAGAAATAAACCTGAAGTAAACAATCCAAATCTAAAAACAAACCATATAAGGTAGCTCCTGCAGCTGGTGTTAAAAAATTGTAAATATATATATATATATATATATATATATATATATATATATATATATATATATATATATATATATATATATATATATATATATATATATATATATATATATATATATATATATATATATATATATATGTAGAGAGAGAGAGAGATTGAATTTTGAACAATTATTGGGAAACTGTAGCTGCAAGAAGAAAAACCTTCGAAGATTATCATGGCAATTATTTTGTTGACTATTAACAAAAACTATTTGGTGAAAATTTTATGAATTTTATCTGGAACAATAACTTTAGGTAAGCAGATCCTGCAGAGGGTGTAAAATCAAATTAATGGCAAAAACTAAAATCATAATTAGCTGTAAATAGATTTTTTCTGACTTTTTCTCCCCAGAGTTGAAAAAAATCTGCCTCTATTAGTCTCCAGTGTGCCTAATCCTCTGTTGTAATTATAATGTTCATGATGTTACATAGTAGGCTAAGCATTGTCAGTGAAGGCCTGAGCTCAGACTGAGAGGTGGACATGAGGGACATTTCAATGGTCGTCTGCCATAGTGACAAAACACAGAAACATTTTGACCTGCAGTGCTCACACAACGCCACATGGCCGATGCATTTTGGTGACACCGACTGTATGAGAAAGAAACTTCATTTTGAAGCACGAGGGAACAGTTTTGGGAGTGATGTTAGCTTTTGCAAATGACCTTTGGCAGGGCTGCCAACTTTTCAAAAAACCCTGGAGTGAGATTTGGTGAAGCCGATCAAAATTTTGCTGCATAGACGGCAGGATGACATTCAACACAGAATGCCTAATTTAGTGCAGCTTTAATCAGACTATATAACACTCAGAAGTGACAAAATGGTGCAAGTGCAATCAACTTCAACAATCAACAAGGTAAAAGATAAAAAATAAACTTCAATCAAATGTTATATTTTTGCTGTGTTGTCTGATACTTCCTCAAATGGCCTACACTGTGATATTAAAAAAAATAACTGTATTTATGTCATTGTTCCTCATAAGTCTATATCCTACCTGTCTACAGGTTTGTGTTCATGCACAACCAGTAACTCCAAGACCAAAGTTTTCCTCACCAAAAACATTGGTCTGATCACCACTACAGCAGCTTTACAAGAATTAAAAGCTCAAAACAATATCTAAAATTAGATGACATTTTTAAATGACTAACCAAACTAAATCAATCTATACTTCAAAAATGTTTTTCTACCAAACTGTCAACAAGCAGCAACAAAACAAAAACTGAATATATCACAAAACTTAAAAATACACAAAACTTTACATAATTAACCCATTAAAGCCTGCTGTATCATATTTGATACATACTTCTGTCATACCTTTACCAAATCAACTTGACCAACAAATACCAAAAAATAACATTATAATAATTCAGATAAATGGTAAAAATTTATTTAAGTGGATTTTCAGTTTTCAACAACAACTAATGAGAGAAAAACAGAGGAGTAAAACTGTAAGGTGATGGATTGAAAATGCTTCTGAAAGTGTTCTGCATCCTCAAGAACTTTCTACGGACTGGAGCCCAGATGGACGAGTGAAACATACTGAACGGTCCACATGATGGACATGTTTTTTACATTTCTTTATTTAAATTTTATTTTATTGTTTATTTTTACAGGGACAGCACATAATTAAATGTAATGAGTTAGCTCATAGCTAGTTTCCATCTGGTGTCCCCGTGCAGGTAAACAGTGATACATGCTTTAAAAAAATAACAGAGTATTTTAAAGTATTATTAGTATGAAAATAAAACTTTATGAGGCATTAAAATGAATCCACACGCTACATTGAAACAACGTCATTACATAAAAATACCTTTCATATAAAAACTGTACTATTAAAATAAACTGTTATTGACCCTGAGCTGATTTTTAAACACTGCAAAGAGAGAAACGAGAGTCCTTCTGTTCCCTTTCCCATGTGGGCCCAGGCTGCTCTGACTGGTTTGTACATCTACTCTGTGGTGAATGTTCAGTGTGGCTCAACGCCATGTTGTCAACAACTCTGCAGTCATTGTCTATAATCTCCCATGTACATGCTGCAGTGAGCAAATGGGATTGGCTCTATTGCCTGGAGACTGAGACATTTTATGCTGCGTTCACACTGGACGCTACTTGTACTACCTCGGCGATCACTCTCCATGCAAAGTCAATGCACAGCCACGATGGGGCGGGGCTAACCCTCCCACGATGTGTTTGCTGCGTACAAGACGATCACTTCACTGGTCGTGTGATGTCAAAGTTAAAAAAGTTTATCTTTTCAGGCGTTGTCGTGTGTGGCTAAGCGGCAACAGCCATTCAGCAGGTGTGTGTGTGTGTGACGGTACCCGTGACAGACAGTTATTCATCCGGACTATAGAGGAACAATTTATGTCTGTGTGGGAAACAGTCAGTGAAGACATTAGTTCCACCTAGACAGACCGCGGTAAACTCACAGATGATGCTGCTGCATCATCAGCTGCAGTGTTTAGTGTTTGATAAGTGAGTGAAAAGGATACAGCTGGAATAATGTCCACTTATACATCCTATTATATGATATATGATATGATCGCAGTGAAACTCGAGCGGATGTGACGTCACCGAGCGACAGCAACGGTGACCAAAATGAGGTATTTATGGACAGGTGACGATACATCAGTGGGCGATGCGATTTTGGTAGCTGGGTCGCTTGCGGTGTGAACGCAGCATAAGACAGCTGCTGGTGCCACAAACAGGGGAGAGGGGGAAGTCCTACACTGCAGACTGTTTGTCTTGTTTGTAGAAGTACCTCATCAGGCAGAAGAGACATGCTAAACACACTTCAGGACACAAACACTATTAAAAAAGTAGAATGGGCTCTATAAAAAGGAAAGTAAGACTTATGGATGAATGTCCCTTTAGGGTCTTCACACATCTCTCAGGTTCTAACTGTATATAAATATGGACACTGCATGCTGGTCCCCCTCCCCTTCATCACAGTGAGGCCAAACACCCCCTCATGAGGCAGTGAAATGTTGTTCTGGTGATGCAGTTTGGAGTCGTGTGCAGACTGGAGTTTATCTTGGCTCAGATTCATGACCATAAATGCATCATGTCTAACTGGAGGCTGCTGTGTCCCCCTGTCTGTCCTCCTGTCTGTCCACCATGTAGTACTGGTGCCTCCGGATGTGCTCGTACAGTGTGTTGTATTTGGAGACCCTCCTCATCCTCGGCAGGATGAAGCTCTGAGTGAAGGTCTCTCTGGTCAGGGAGCTCCGCCCCTCTGCGGCCAGGACGCTGTTAACGAACTGGAGACAGAAGCTGAAGCAGTTATGGTCGTCCTCGTGGAACCTGACGGACAGACAGAGGGACGGACAAGACAGACAAGAGAGGGAAAACAGATAGGCAGTTACTTAAGGTCACGTATCCTGAGATGCAGTCAATGGCCACTTTATTAGGTACAGCTTTCTGGTTACAAGTTGGACCTTTTTTTCCTTCAAGGATAAGTTTGGTTTCTACAGCTTTCACATTGCTTATAGAATGAAGTAGAACAATATACTCACCCAGAAGGCTTTCCTGATCCAAACAGTGCTTCAGGAGATATTTAGATCCAAAATCGAGCGGCGGACATCCGTATAATGGTAGCACACTGGGCATGTAAAGCGCCGCTCCTAAAACTGCATTAATCGTCCAAAAACTCATTAGTTTCACCAATATTTCATTATGGTTTGTTCGGTCTTCTCCTCCATGACAGTCCGTGTCACTCCAGACATGTTTTTGTGGCTGTGCTGACCTCTGAACTGAAGAAGAAGAGCACTTGCTCCGTGCATGCGCAGTGCGGCTCATTGTTTCAGGGGAAGACCGCCGGCTACTCAACAACTTTCTTCCTCCAGTTTTGTGCAAAACGGACGAATAGCTATTGGATGAAGATGTTGTGGAGGAGAACTTTGAATATGATGGGTGTCTTTACAGTTTCGAGCCAGAGTTTACAGATGAGGAGCTCATCGAAAGGAGGACGTGGAGGCAGCGCTCCAGAGAGTACTGAGCAGGCGCGGAGGCATACGTTCTTTTTCTTCAGTTCAGAGGTCAGCACAATTACCAAAACATGTCTGGGGCAACACAGACTGTCGTGAAGGAGTAGCCCGAATGAACCATGATGGAATATTGGTGAAACTAATGAGTTTTTGGATGATTAATGCAGTTTTAGGAGCTGTGCTGTATGCTCTATGTGCTACCATTATACGTAGAATATGTAGAAACCAAACTTTTCCTTTAAGAGCTGTCTAAATGCTTTGTGGCATAAACTAGAGATGTTGGTCCGTTTCTTCATGACAGCATCACACAGCTCCTCTACGTCCATTATGGGAATCTTCTGCTTCATCACACCTCCAAACTGCTCTACTGCCTTGAGATCTGATGACTGTGGAGGCTACTGGAGTTCAGTGAACTCACCATCATGTTGAAGAAACCAGTGTGAGCTGATCTGAGCTTTGAGACATGAAGATGGTCCACTTTGGTCATAAAGGGATTATTTAGCGCACCAAAGAAGTTTTTGGCCCAGGATTTGGTATGTTAGTATCATTGTGAATGCAACCACCACACTTTGGTGCACACCAAATCAGCCAGTCGAAGACCTCCATGAAGGGGTGGTCTCGATCCGCTCCATCTCCCTACATTTGGTGCGGTTTCACTGGTTTGAAACAAAGTGGTCTGAACCGATCTACTTTTGATGCATTACTTCCTGTTAACCCCGGGGTTGAATCTTTTGCTTACTCAATTTGTGGATTTGTTTATTCTGGTTGAGGATTACGATGATTTACGAGGGTCCAGAAGGTCGCTGATGCCGTCTCAAACACGATAAAAAAACACATTTGAAGGAAAATGTAGAAGAGAGCGAAACGTAAACATTGGTTGTTCAGTGTAGGAAATGGTTTCCATGGTAGCCTCTTCTTTGTTCTCCTCTGTAGCAGGTTTGGTAACCAGTTATGTGCATATCGCCCCCTGCTGTTTCAAACTGAGTAAATACACAAGTGGGCCCTGGCACGGTTCGATGTTGCATGTGTGAATGCAAGCCAGTGGAGGAGTGGGAGGGGGGCGAACCGCACCACAGCACGGTTCGAAACAAGTGGGCCTAATGCTAAAACGCCCTTAGACCGGGATCAGATGGTACCAAGGGGCCCAAAATGTGCCAAGAAACCATCAGACCAGCAGCAGCCTTAACTGCTGATCCAAAGCAGGATGGATCCATGCTTCATGATGTTCACACCAAACTCTGAATGTGGAGCAGAGATCCAGACTCATCAGACCAGGAGACACTTTACAGTCTCCTACTGCCCAGTTTTTTGAGCTTGTGTTAAGTAGCCTCAGTCTCCTGTTCTTAGTTGGCAGGAGTGGCACCTGGTGTGATCCTCTGCTGCTGTGGCCCATCTCCTTCCTGGAAATGTTGTGTATTTATAAATGTTCTTCTTCATGCTTTGGTTGTAGGGAGTGGTTGGTTGAGTTGTTGCCATGTCATTGTCTAATGTCAGTATTTACGTCAATGGGCAGGTCACCTCTTAAGTTGCTGAGAAGTGCATGTGAGGTTTAAGCTGTGCTCTCTCTCTGTTTGTCTAAAGTGTGGGACACGTACCTGTGCCAGGCAGGGTCCCACATGGGTCCATCAGAGAACCGGTCCAGGTACTGGTCCCACTGAGCCAGCAGGTGGAACATGTCGGGTCGAACCAGAGGGACACTGACGCAGCGCTCCCACCCACTCTGTTCTCTGCGAACTCCACCACGAGTGTAGTTATACACAACACCTGAAACACACACATGTGCACACTGAAGAGCGACACCCACGAGGACAGACTTGGTCACAAGCTGCAGGAAACAGTGCTAATGCTAACGTGGTGCCTCTGAAACAGTCTTCAAAATTATTTCTAATTCAGCTCATTATTGGATTATTTATCAACACGTACATTAAGGACGAGCGTCAGTATGTCTGCATGGTTACCAATCACAAAAGAAAAAAAGATATACAACAGACATGAAGATATGACAGCATAATGGCCTTTGCACACCAGACACGTGTTATTTTCATTCTTTTTTTTTTATGTATTTTTGGGCATTTCGTGCCTTTATTGATAGAATAGAATGGCAGTGGATAGAAAGAGAGTGAGAGAGAGCAGGAGAAGACACTCTGCAAACTGGCCACAGGCTGGATCAGAAGCAAGGCTAGCAGAAATTTAAATATGGGACGTGCCTGGTTTTTAATGCTAACCACTCCGTCAAACTAGAACCCAACACCTATTTTTCACGCAATTATTTCGCACATAATTTTTTCAAATCTACTGTTTTTAATGCAAGCTTTCACACCAGCAATTTTATTTCACAGAGCAAAACTGCAGCCTTTTTTCGTGAAGTTAATTTTTCCAAAGTTTTGCTTGCAAAGAGTACACATCTGACCAATCAAAATGCTCGCTGTTGGCGCATCACATAGTCCCAGAGCACCCATTAGTCTGTTCTGATGCAGCAGAAAGCATTTTAAGGCCACTTCCATCCTCACTAGCTTCCTACAGTCTGATGAAGAGGACCATCAGCCGAGTGTCTGAGGTAAGACGATAAACTGTTGTTAAAAAATATTATTTAAGTCTCACGTCCCATTTGTTTGTAAAGGGTTCCAGCTGTGCTCACAGCCGCTTCATTCATATGTGATGAGCTGTCTGTTTACTGTCTTGATCTTTCACTAGGCTAACCAATATGATATTAAAGGTGCTATGAGGAGAATCTATTACCGGCTACATTAAGACTCTGCTACCCATGAGCACGCATGGCGACTGTAGTAATGCTGCGTTCCAGTAACCTCAGAACTGGGAGTGACATCATCTCCGACTTATCGGTGTTCCAATTGAAGTCAGAAAAAAACATGCTGATCTACCAGGCTATTGTTAGCTGTTGTTAGCTCGCCCTGCATTGTTGTTCACAAATATCACATGAAGAATGTGAAGTGTAGGCTTGAGCTTTGGCTTAAGTGCTTTGAATGGTCAGATTCGCACAAAATTATTTTTTAGAATATGTCAAATGGTGTTGCTCCTGATGTGCATAGACAGGTGCCTCAAAATTTGGCTGTAAATTATTCATGATTTTGTGTAATTTAATTGTGCCGCGCTGGTGTGCAAAGGCTGTTACTCTCTTACGCTCATGCTGGTAATTCCTATTTGATCACAGGTGACTGCCCAACAACTGGTTTGGTTAAACATGTCAAAATTCCTTTATTTCAAGTTTTGTGTTCATGTAGTTTTATTTTTTTGCAAGACATTCTTTGACATTTTTTATTTTAAAAAATGCCCTTGCATTGTGATTGTTATTAAAGGAAATGTAAATAAATGCCACTTAATGTTTTCATTGAAGAAAATGTGCTTAAAAAACTAATATATTTGTCCTTGTGGATCCACAAACACAAACTTTCAGAAAAAAACCCTGAATGTCATAGCTGAAATAAGAGCTCAGAGACCTGAAGCTCTCCATAGATTAACAAATGAGTGAGGTCAAAAGGTCATATTGCTTCAGAGAAAGTACACTATATTGCCAAAAGTATTCACTCACCTGTCTTGACTCACATATGAACTTCAGTGCCATCCCATTCCTAATCCATAGGGTTCAATCTGACGTGGGTCCACCCTTTGCAGCTATAACAGCTTCAACTCTTCTGGGAAGGCTGTCCACAAGGTTTAGGAGTGTTTATGGGAATTTTTGACCATTCTTCCAGAAGAGCATTTGTGAGCTCACACACTGATGTTGGACGAGAAGGCCTGGCTCTCAGTCTCTGCTCTAATTCATCCCAAAGGTGTTCTGTCAGGTTGAGGTCAGGACTCTGTGCAGGCCAGTCAAGTTGATCCACACCAGACTCTGTCCTCCATGTCTTTATGGACCTGCTTTGTGCTCTGGTGCACAGTCATGTTGGAAGAGGAAGGGGCCAGCTCCAAACTGTTCCCACAAAGTTGGAGCATGTAATTGTCCAAAATGTCTTGGTGTGCTGAAGCATTCAGAGTTCCTTTGACTGGAACTAAGAGGCCAAGCCCAGCTCCTGAAAAACACCCCCACACCATAATCCCCCCTCCACCAAACTTTACACTTGGCACAATGCAGTCCCACAAGTATGGTTCTCCTGGAAACCTCCAAACCCAGACTGGTCCATCAGATTGTCAGATGGAGAAGCGTGAGTGGTCCCTCCAGAGAACGCGTCTCCACTGCTCTAGAGTCCAGTGGCGGCGTGCTTTACACCACTGCATCCATGCTTTGCATTGCACTTGGTGATGTGAGGCTTGGATGCAGCTGCTGGGCCATGGAAACCCATCCATGAAGCTCTCTGCACTGTTCTTGAGCTAATCTGAAGGCCACATGAAGTTTGGAGGTCTGTAGAGACTGACTCTGCAGAAAGTTGGCGACCTCTTCTCACTATGCGCCTCAGCATCCGCTGACCCCACTCCGTCAGTTTACGTGGCCTACCACTTGGTGGCTGAGTTGCTGTGGTTCCCAAACACTTCCACGTTCTTATAATCCAGCTGACAGTTGACTGTGGAATATTTAGGAGTGAGGAAATGTCACCACTGGATTTGTTGCTCAGGTGGCATCCTATCACAGTTCCACGCTGGAATTCACTGAGCGCGACCCATTCTTTCACTAATGTTTGTTAAAGCAGTCTGCATGCCTAGGTGATGATTTTATACACCTGTGGACATGGAAGAGACTGGAACACCTGATTCTGATTATTTGGATGGATGAGCGGATACTTTTGGCATTATAGTGTAGTTTCCAAATCAGAGTCATTGCTTGGATTTGGGAGGATTAAAGTAAAGGGGGAGAGTTTGGAGGGCCATGTGTGTTACTTCATGGAGAATCAGAAAAGCCAAGTCAAGTTCAGCAGATATCTTGTGGAAAAGCCTCAGGAGTGTCAGTATATGAGGTTTCTGTGTCTGACCTTACCTGTTGTGTTGGAGATGCCGGTGTGCAGATCTGAGGTCCCGTCAAAATCTCTGAGGAATAAATGTCAGAAAACACATTTGTTTGCCATGGTTTGATCTTAATCACAGGATAAATATTAGTTTCAAACCAGTTCAGACTGATAATTATACACCTGATGTGTATATAAACCTCTGGCAGTGAGAGGAAGTTCCTGTTTGATGCAGACTGATACACACTGTCCATAACCTGTGTGTTGAACTGCTGTGTCCTCTGTGAACATAAACAATACTTAAATTAACGAAGTGCACCATTGTCATTAAGAATTCACCTGTTGGGTTTCCTTGTTTGACTCCTGGTTCCTCTTCCTTACTTCATTCACCATGGTTTTAGACTCATGGTCCCTCTTCCCTACATCTTTCACCTTGGTGCTAACTCCTGGTTCCTCTTCCCTACTTCTTTCACCTTGGTGTTTGACTCCTGGTTCCTCTTTCCTACTTCTTTCACCTTGGTGTTTGACTCCTGGTTCCTCTTTGCTACTTCTTTCACCTTGGTGTTAGACTCCTGGTTCCTCTTTCCTACTTCTTTCACCTTGGTGTTTGACTCCTGGTTCCTCTTTCCTACTTCATTCACCATGTCTTTTCACTCCTGGTTCCTCTTCCCTACTACTTTCACCTTGGTGTTTGACTCCTGGTTCCTCTTTCCTACTTCTTTCACCTTGGTGTTTGACTCCTGGTTCCTCTTTGCTACTTCTTTCACCTTGGTGTTTGACTCCTGGTTCCTCTTCCTACTTCATTCACCTTGGTGTTTGACTCCTGGTTCCTCTTCCCTACTTCTTTCACCTTGGTTTTAGACTCCTGGTTCCTCTTCCCTACTTCTTTCACCTTGGTGTTTGACTCCTGGTTCCTCTTCCCTACTTCTTTCACCTTGGTGTTTGACTCCTGGTTCCTCTTCCCTATTTCATTTACCATGGTTTTAGACTCCTGGTTCCTCTTTCCTACTTCTTTCACATGGTGTTTGACTCCTGCTTCCTCTTCCCTGTTTCATTCACCATGGTTTTAGACTCCTGGTTTCTCTTCCCTACTTCTTTCACCTTGGTGTTTGACTCCTGGTTCCTCTTTCCTACTTCATTCACCATGGTTTTAGACTCCTGGTTCCTCTTCCCTACTTCTTTCACCTTGGTGTTTGACTCCTGGTTCCTCTTTCCTACTTCTTTTACCTTGGTGACCAACATTGGTTTTCCTGGCTCTTCCTCAGTCAAACCTGAAGCTGATGCCTTGTACCCCCCTCTTCGACCCTCAAGTCCCTTGTTGACACCTGGCCGTTCACCTGCAGTCTGGCAGACTGGTCCCTGGTCACTTATCTAAAGTCTGATGCCTTTACACTTTGCCTCACCTGAAGCCTGGTTAACATCTTTCCCAGCGAATTTTGAGCCACCCTTTGGACCGGCCCTGCTTGTATGATGGGCTCCCAAAGTCCTGACTGTGTGGTTGACCACCTCCTGAACAGTTGTACCGGTTTGGTCATCATCCTGAGGAAACAGAACTTCTCCCCCTGCCACTTCAGTGTTCTCTGTCGATGTGTGCTTACCTGTTGATGTTGTCATGTGCTGGGGCGACCAGTAGGCAGCAGGAGGTCTTGTGCCCGTTGGTGAAGGGTGAGGGGAGGCTGACCGGCGCCTCCTGCAGTCTGCTCCCCTTCAGCTCCTCCCCACAGCTTGGACACTCCTCTGGAACGGAGAAACAGAAGATTTCCTTCTGGCAGTGGCTTAGACGGATCATGCTGCGCTCCATCTCCAGAAGTTAACCTCCAAATGTCTGTGTGTACTCCTTCAGTCTTCCTTTTACTCCTCAGCTCCTTCTTTGAGGTTCATGTCGATCTATTTCATTTTGCAGTTTTCTTTTTGACTCCTTATCTCCTTAGTGGTTCCTGCTTTATATCCTCTGTCGCTCCCTTGTCTCTTCAGCTTCCTCTGGTCTCAACACACAGCAGTTGCACCTTTATTCCTCTCCTTCCCCTCCTTTTCCTTGCTGACAGTCTTCTTCCTCCTTCCTCCTCTTTTTTACCCCTCTGTTGTGTTTTTTCTCCTCGGCCCTCCTCCTTCTCACACCTGGTTGCGTGGTAACAGCCTACACAATGACCTCACCTCCAGGCTCCGTCCTATCGTGTTGCAGGATCAGTGTGATCGACAGCAACGTGACCCCATCTCACCTGCTCCTGATCCAGTCGCAGCAGGTGACCTTCGGACTGAGTTTCCAGCATCGTCATGGAGACAGACGTTGACCTGAGGGGCGGGGCTTGTGTGACTTTCCAGGATAACTGACTGATTAACAAACATGATGGAAGGAAAGTGAAACGTGTCAAAGAAAGGTTCAAGACAAGAAACATTTAACACCCTTCAGCCTTTGGTTATAAAAGAGAGAATTATCATTTATACTTATGCAGCATACAGGCAGAAACAGTTTTTATTCTTTAGAGACTCCTGACAAAGACCAGGAGACACTTCATTTTAAAAAGAGCAATCAAAGAATGGGAGCAAATGTTTAACTGATTCCTCAGAGGGTTTGAAGCAGAGAATCTGAAGGCAACAAACTCATTTTGACCTGTCACATCTTCACAATGCATCTGTGAATGTTGAATTACTTTAAAAAGGACAGATGAACATTGGAGAAAATTTATAGATAGATAGATAGATAGATAGATAGATAGATAGATAGATAGATAGATAGATAGATAGATAGATAGATAGATAGATAGATAGATAGATAAAACATGTCCAGTAGTTGTAGGTCATTTGTTGGTAATCCAGCTCTTGTGCCACTGCTTTTGACCAAAATCCTTAATTGATTAGGTGGATAGTCTCGTTCCTTCTTCTTAAAACAAAACTAAACAACCAAACTGTAGATGTTAAACCACAGGTTCTTGGAAGATGACTACGAAACTACTGAGCCTTGAGACCTCTGATCTCCATTATGATGAGATCCCTCTTTATTTTCTTCAGTTTTTTATTTATTTTATATCAGTCAGTTATATATTTTCCCCCTTTAGCTCTTTTAACCCTCTGTTTCATTCTGTGGTTCCTACTCATTTACATTAACTATTACATGTATATTTTGAATATGAACAGTATATCTTTTATTTTATTCCTTTTTTTCTCTGTATTTACTTACAGATAGCTGTGGAGGGTGCAGCAGCCCATCACCAAGAGGACAGCCATCCAAACCATAAGAAGCCCCAGAGACCTGACGCTGGGAGCTTCTCATCAGAGCCTGCAGCTTTAGACAGACAATCTTTGTAAGAGTGAGAGATCTTTGTGTTATACCTTGTATTATTTGGAGGTCCTGTGTTTTTAAGGGCATTAGTTTAATTGTTTATTTCTGTTCATGTTAAACATTCCTGTTTAAGGTTAGCCTTTTGGACCATTTAACAAAGAATAACAAATAACTTTAAGTTAAAGATACTGTGAGGAGTTTCTAAGTAATAACAAAAAAGTCTCACTTTTAGATATATGCCTGATGGAAATACACACTTTAAGATGAGTTTATAGCATCAAAATAGGTTATCTATAAATGCTATTCCTTAGCTTCATGGTTGGGTCGGACAGGGCTGGACTGGCCTGGATACTCAACTTCAGGAACAAGACAATTAAAACTAGAGCAAATTTATATTATTCAGACACGTCTTAGAGCACCAGGCTGTAAGTAGCCATATATAGGCTACAAAACTACAATACTAAGTTTTCCAAAAATTGCTTGTTGTCACACATCAAAAACTACCGCTACATAACTAGAAAGAGATACATTACCTCGTGGCTTTGCATCCGGTAAGTTGTTGAAAAAAGAAGTTGTAAAGCAATGCAGAGTTCTGAGGAAGGTCCGAGCTGCATTCATTAGCATCAAAACAAACACACACTTTGGCTTGGGTCACGTCTTTATGACAGTTGCCGCGAGTGCTCATGGGAAGCAGAGTCTTTATGAGTCTCTCTCAATTATCAATTATTACGAGAAGCCTCAAAATTACTGTGTAAATCACTGCATGGGCATGTTATTAAAACATATCTGAAGCCTATCTAACTCTGTTTGCTCAGTTTTCTTCCTGTATTTTAGTGAATGTAGAAAATCATCTTTCTCCATATTCTAAATTACCAGTCTATGCGTTTTCATGTCAGCTCAGCACAGGTGAAAACTCACCTTAAAGGTGCAGTGTGTAGAAATTGGCATTTTAGTGACATCTAGTGTTCAGATGTTGGAATGAGCCCGTCTGTTTCTAAAACATCACATCACTAAGAGACCAGAGCCGGTGAAGACCAAGAGGGTTTTTCAATCATATTTGTAGCTATTATTTTTTATAGATTATAGGTCAGTTAAGATGATGATTATAGGTTTTTTAAACTTCTATAGACTCATATTCAAAAATCCTGTCCCGCTCTTTTTGTCCCTTAAACTCACCCGTAGACAACATGGCAGATCGTTATGTCAGCCTCCACAGAGGGGAGACCCACGGTACATAGATATAAAAAGCTTTTTATAACTTAATTTTTTAAAAAATGAATGTTTTATGAAGATGATTGTATACTTATTTGGACAGACTTTACATACAAATATTTGTGAGCAGGTCGGTAAAGGTTCAATACCCTGACCAGCTCAATCTTTTTCAAGACACAAAAGCTTGCTGTTCTCTGAACCCTTCATTTATATGTTATTAATTTGTATGAAATTGTTGTGCTTTCTATGTGTTTGATAAATTTAGGTGCTTCAGTTTTTACCGTCTTTTGCCTCTTGGATGTGGTTTATTTCAACCATTTGCAGGCTTTAGCACTTCCACATACATGCTCTTTTAAACATGTGAATTATGTTTATGTTTCTGTGTAAATAAATAGATAAATCAACCTTTATGATTCTTGATGGGTAGAATAAGTAAAGACTTTTCCTAACTCTTTGCACCTGATTTTTGAGTTCCTTTTATCACTTATCGGCAGTTTCAGACAATCTAATCTGACAAATCAATCATTATTTGGTCCTGAGTCTCTAATTATGTATGTTTAATGGCTAAATTTTGTGACCCTTGACTGTAAGGGGTTATGGTCACTTTAGCTTAACCCTTTTCATGCATAAATTATTAAATCACCAGGGAATTCTTTTTCAAATGTTAGTTTTTACTTTTAAACATATGAAATATGTTAATTTGTTTTTTTATGTTATATTTGAGGGAGTTATACATCTGACCACTACAGCAGTCATCACGCACCAACGGTGTTTGTAGTGATTTCGTGGAATATATTAAAGATTCACAAATGTATCTGTGACAAACATTAATTGAGAGAAAATAAGAGAAAAAAAGGGAATCTGAAGTGTATGAATTGTTGCTGTTTATAAAACTATTAACGTGTGAATTACATGAAAATTTAACCCTTTCATGCATGAGTTAATAAATTGCAAAGGAAAACTTTTTCCATTGCTTCTTCTTACTTTCAAACAAGTGAAATATCACAGTCATTTTTTGCAATATTGCATTTTGAAGTAGTTTTACACCTGTCCACTTCAGTGTGCATCAACTTAGGGATTTAGTGGAACTTAACCCTATAAAGCCAATTGTATCATATTTGATACATACTTTTATAATACCTCTATCTACTCAATATGATCAACAAATTACAAAAAAAAAACATCTGAATAAAATCAGATAAATGATAAAAATGTCCTCAAATGGATTATCAGTTGCCACAAACACCTAATGTATCAAATGAAATACAAAAAAGCTATATGTTGAATTTTATGGACATTTTGTTTTTTATGGATTTTAGCAGAAAGTGAAACAAACATTTCAGCTCCAAAAAATTAGAATCTTCTTGCTTTAATCTGTGATCTTGGGCCTGAAAGGGTTAATAAATATCCACAAACATGTCTTTGACAAACATTCATTATGGGTATATAAAAGAAAAAGCACAATGTAAAGTATACACGTATTTGTTAAATCAAACAATTAACTAGAGGATTACACCAAAATTGAAAATAAAAAATACAAAATTATGTGAAATCTAAATACCAAATGTGCCCCTCATCTCTACAATATTTCAATATTGTAAAATAAGTGCAAAGATAATATTTAAATGAAACTCAAGACAAGGGTTTGGGAGTTCACCGACTGGTAGTTGGACAGTACTGCAACGTAAAGGGTGTAAAATTTATTCCAAATATCTGTTTACAGAAGTGGTTAATAAAGAAAATACAAAACAATGTAAAATCTGTATATATGTATAATACCCAATGTTCCCTTCACTGAAAATTTTGGATTTATGATGCAGTAGTTTGATATGGTAAAAATATACAAAGATAATATTTCTATGAAACTTGTGAGAAGAGTTTGGGAATTCACTAGGGATGGGACAATACACTTAAACTCATGATACGCTGCACCTCGATGTGCCCGGGTCATGATACGATATCAAAAAAGTAAAAAAGAAAAAAATATTACTGTGTAATTACAACTTATTTGTTTTTGTCTGAGTTGCACACATGAAAACACAAGGCCTAACAGGCCAAACACAAACAATAACACTCTCTCTGACCCTAGAGAGGTTAGAGAGAGTGTATGCTAACGAGCAGTAGGCTCGTTTTCCCCGTCTTCGTCTTTTTTAATGAGAAAGCCAAAATACTGCCAGACAGATGACTTATATCCAGGCGGAGCGTCCTCAGTTTCAACCTCATTCAACTCCATCATTCGGCTTTTTGGAGGCAAGGTAGTTGGTGCTAATGTTTGTTGTCGTCACTTCTGGTCACATGCGCTATTACTGGGCGTGACGTCTTTATTTCGCGATCCATTTTTTTCAAACTCGATGCATTTCGTCACGTACTGTATCACGATATATTGCCAAACGATATTTCATCCCATCCCTAGAATTCACTACCTGGTAGTTGGACAAGATATAAAGATGATCAATTTTTTCTCAAATATCTGTCGTGGACATCATGCATTAAAGGCTTAAAGGTAAAACAGCCTTGAACTTGAAAAGCTCAGATCATTTTAAAATAACATCTCAATACAGTTTTAAAGACCCTGCTGTCTGTTTGGCTCAGCTGAATTTAGGTCAACACTTTTTCCATCTCAGCTGTCAGTGTGTGTATGTGTGTGTGTGTGTGTGTGTGTGTGTGTGTCTGTGATCCATCCGATCAGGTGTGCTGCAGACAGGTCGACAAAAGGCATCACGTGTGAAACAAAACCCTTCATCGTGTTTCAGTCATGCATGTGAGCGCTGCACTGAGACCAGCAGAGCTGAGAGTGCGTCAGAGTTAGTCGTACATGACGTTTGTTTTCATTTGTACACGCTGTGACCTTATATTTTGTCTCAGACAGGTTAAACTTCCAGGCTCCACATGCAAAAACAGCCAGAGTAAAAATAAGCAAAATATCCTTAAATTTGTTACAATTTTCAGTAACACTTTACTTAAAGAACTAGTTTATACTGCGTTAGAAGCACATGCATAAGACGTTATAATGCATGTATAATGCTTCATAAGTGTCATTATAATGGTGTATAACCATGTATAAGAACTTGTACCAAGGTTTATAAAGTATTACAAGTGTGGACAAAATGTATTATAATCAAGCCTTTATAATGTTTTATACCTGCATACTCAAGAGACAAGAGTTTAGAATGAGAAATTGTGTATCTGATCTTAATCTTAAAATAAATAAAATAATCTTGTCCTTCTGTTCACTTCATTCAAACCTCTGATGTGGCTGGTTACCAACAATACTTTCTTAATTTTAGCTGTTCTTTCTTATTAAGATTTTGTCAGACATATTCTCTTGAAATAAGATTTTTTTTCTAACACACATCTTGCTTATCAAGTTAATTTTTCTTTTTAAGTAAAATATGAGAAAGAAATTCTAGAAACAAGATTTTTTCCTCTCTTAGAAATACTTTTTTGCAGTGCAGCTTCTTACTGATGCATGAACACATGACACCACGACTGCATCTTCGTCTACTGTGACAGTGGTCGGACTTTTTTAGACCCAAAGTGCTGGAAATGCTCCTCAGAGATGTTGGTCCATATTTTCATGATAACATCACACAGTTGGCTGAACATCCATGGAGAGAATCTCCTGCTCCACCACATCCCATAGATAGTCTATTGGACTGAGATCTGGTGACTGTGGTGCGAGCTGATCTGAGCTCTGAGACATGGAGCTGCTGAAGTCTCCATCAGAAGATGGTCCACTGTGGTCATAAAGGGATGGACATGGTCAGCAACAGTCCTCAGGTAGGCTGTGGGGTTTGAACCATGCTCAGGTGGGACTGAGGGACCACCAGCAGCAGCCTGAACCGCTGATCCAAGGCAGGATGGATCCATGTTTATGATGTTCACACCAAACTCTGAATGTGGAGCAGAGATCCAGACTCATCAGACCAGGAGACACTTTAACAAACTTCTAATGTCACATTTCGTTGAGCCTGTGCTAATTGTGGCCTCAGTTTTTAGCTGACAGGAGTGGCACTTGGTGTGGTCTTCTCCTGCTGTGGCCCATCTGCTTAAAGACTGGATGAGGTCCTCTGCATACCTTGGTGATATGAAGTGGTAATTTGAGGTCCTCTCTTATCTCCAAACACTCCTCTGACCTCTTACATCAACAGGTTTTATCACCCAGTTAGCTGCTGCTCACTGGATATTTTCTCTTTTTCCAACCTTTCATCCACTTAGTGAACCTTTCTATTCCTTTCTGAAGCTAGTTTCTTATTTTAACATATTTATTTGACTCACACAGATGTCCTCTGATGACAAGGATCCAGGCCTCAAACAGTCGGTTCACCCTTTTCTTCCTTTTTGCTCAAGTTCTCTCTCCATGAGCACGTAATTTGTTTTTAATTAATTTGTTAATTACATGAAATTTCTTTGTGTGTAGACACATCTTTCTCTAGTCCACCTGCTGCTGCTAAAATAATCTGGCTTTAATTTTATATTCACAAAAATATGACAGCACTGTTTTTGAATATGCAGCAATAAAATCAGCTGAACCATTTGTGGATGAGGATTATTGTCAATACATAAAAATGCAGTGATACAAAAAATAAATATATGTTTATATGGAGAGAGAGAAACAACACCAACAGCGTCAGCTGTCAAAATGTTATAAACATGAAAGAGATATATCATAAAAGAGATAAATCCCTTCAGATAAAAAATGGAGGAAATCAGTGGGCACCGTCCTCTTTTATTTTTCTGCACACAGGTGATCAGATCAAACAATGTGCTGCCCTAAGATTGGCCTTAGTTGTGAGTTTGTGTGTCGTCTGTCTCGCTGTGTGGCCCTGTGATTGGCTGGTAGCTTGTCTAGGATGTAGTCCTGCCTCTCTCGCTCAGTGTCAGAGACAGTGACCTCAGTGATCAAGACTGAGCCCTGTGGAACACCAGTTCGGACCTGAAGATAACCAGAGGTTAGGCCATCAGCTTTCACACACTGAGATCTGTCAGACAAACAACTGCCAAACCAGGAGACTGAATGCTCTGATGGACCAATACCCATATTTTCTCATCCACCCCCCTCTCCCCTGGTGGGGTGGGTGGCTGTTCATTCTCTTGTCCATCCGCTGTTCCTAGGACTGCACTCTTCTGGAGTGAGATGTCTGATGTTTCTCCAGGGATCTGTTGGAGCCACTTCTCCAGTGTGGGGGTCACTGCACCAAGTGCCCCGATGACCACAAGGCACTCCTGTTGTCTTCACCTTCCAGGATTTCTCCAGCTCCTCTTTGAGCCCTTGGTGTTTCTCCAGTTTCTCGTGTTCCCTTTTCTTGATGCTGCTACCACTTAGGATGGCTACATCTATCACAACAGCTTATAGGGCAAATGAGATCAACCAGTCGGGGTCCCTGAGCAAGACCCTTTGTGCAATAACCTACCTCATTACATGAGCGGTTACCACAGAAAGCCAAACCGGCTCAGATGTTGCCCGGGTTAACAAGATCTGCTTAAAATGCTGAGGAACCAGGGCATTGTGATGAATAATGGGCTACTGGCACAAGACATAGAAGGCAATGGACTATATATATATATATATATATATATATATATATATATATATATATATATATATATACATATACAGAGTCGTGAGTTTTTCTTTATTTGTTTGTTTTAAATATTTTATTTGATATTGTGTTTAATCCTAAGTGTGTAAAAACGTGTTCTCTCCTGAGTGGCTGAACACTCAAAGCCCTGCTGTGCTCCTCAGGCGGAACCTTCCTCCTCTGACCTCAGTTCTCAGCCGGACCTGGTTGACCGGGGCACCAACGTGTCAACTTGGACAGCCGTCATTTCTGAAGCTCCTCGTGAGGATGAGCACCAAACAGGTGACCTGCAGGTGAGACTGTCTCCTGTTCTGTCCCACCTGTGTGTCTGTCTCGTGCCTGGCTTTACTCGGTCTCGCGCTCTGTCCTCTGGCTGAACCCGTTAGCCTCGTGCTAATGTTTTTAGCCGTTAGCCGTTAGCCGTTAGCTTGTGTCCCGCTGCCCTCTTAGTTTGGATGAAGTTAAATTATAGTCCCAGAAACTCAAATCTACGAAGATTAAACTCTGGAGGCTTAATTATTCAGAAATAATCCCAGTCAGAAAGACAAAGGCGAAAATAAAAGTAACACCGATATGAACTTGTGTTTATTTGTGTTTGTTTATTTGTGTTTGTTTATTTGTGTTTGTGTTTACAGTAGATTCACTCAGCTCTGAGAATAAAGACACATATTTATCCTCTATATCCTAAAATAATCAGCCACAGACTGAAGACAGGCATGTCCAAACAGCATCATCACATCACCCTTTAAGAATAATTCAGATTATTTATGATTCTGATCAGAGTTTTTCTGTTAACTTTAAAATAAACACTTATTTAAATTAGCTCTGAGTTAACAGGTAACTAACCATCTGCGTCAGGTATCAGCCAGTCATTAAGGATGGGAATCCTTAGATAAGAAAAGGTAAAAGATTGATTAATATTAGTCTTTTTTATTTAGAATTCCCTCATTTTTACTTTCAACAAGGATCTGGTCGCCTTGCAAATCAGGATCAGAATCAGAACTGTTTTTATTGTTCGGTACACTTACACATACAACGAGTATGACTTTGTAAACCGATGCAAAGACAGTCAACATAAAGTTAGAATAAAAAAGTCAGGAGGAGGAAAATTAGAAACAGAAATAGGCAGAAAATAGTTCTGTAGAAATGCAGACTTGCAGCCCTGTATAATTCCGTTATTTTGTATTTTAAAAGAAACCTTCCAAAGGCAGCATTTGGTCGGGCTGGACGATTACGGTAAAAATAAGAATCCCGATTATACTAAGTGATATTGAAATCACAATTAATATACACGATTATTCATGATTTAAAAACTTCAGTACTGATTTAAACACAACTTTAAAGAACCAGCGAGCGGCACATACAGTATTATTGATCCACATAAGTCACACACACTCGCTGTGGCTGCACATGATACATAGAAGCGCTATGAAGCGCAGGAACTTTGCATACATGGCACTCCACGCTGTGTGGTATATTAATCGTTTTTCTTGGATTATAATGTTTTTATGATTGTCAGATGGCAAAATTGAATCATGATCAAAATCCGATTAGTTGTCCAGCCCTAGCATTTGATTCAAGATCCTTCATTTTTCAGTTCATTTTATGTAAAGATAGAAGACTGGTCTTTATAGAAGACACAAGGAAATGAGGGCAGGGCGAAATGGCCTAAAAAATGAAATTGTCAGGATTTTTCCCTTTACAGTTCTAAGATATCTCAGTTGGTTTGTACCAACACCTGACATTTATTCAGAATAAAGATGACGAGAAGCAGCTCGATGCAATCAAATGGGGCATTTCTTCTACTTGTCTGGCAACGAGTTACACCTATACAGAGAGTCAAGCAGTCTAGTACAGTGAAAACTAGTACAGTGTCTTCTCTTTTTATAACATTGTATGTGGTCACGTGGGGTTGAGTTTGGTGAGGCAGATGGCCTTGCAGGTGCAGTAAATTCAGCAAGTTCATGGGAATGAATTGAATTTCTGGAAAGAAAGGGCAACGAGAGGGCTAAGAGGTCTGTGTACGGTCATGTAGTGTGTGTGTATGTGGGAATTTAGTCGCTAACAGGGAGAGGTCTATGTGAGGTCATGTATGGGCTATATTAGGTCATGTCACTCAGCAATGATTTTACAGGAATTCAGGATAGTTCAAATACATAAGAAAAAACTATGCACAAAATATATGAGTCAAATTGTTCCTCTCAGAAATCCTCTTTTTTCCCCAAAACACTTGATTTACAATTTTAATAGGTATTTTTCCCTCTCAAAAATCAATCAAACAAACAATTAAAATCTCCAAGAACACAACAAAGGTATTAAACATATGTTATAAAATGAAGTCCCAGTCTAAACAGAATTTCCCTCTTAAAGTTAGAGTGTATGTCATAAAATGTTGATGATGTAGTTCAATCACTGGCATGTTTGTCTTGTAAAAACTTAAAGCTGAGGTATTTTCACACTATGTTGACTTGAAAATCTCCAGTCAGGATTTAATCCAACTAAAAAAAAACAAATAAAAGCCTAAACATGTGCTCATGCAAAACCTGATAGAGCTTAATAACATGAAACCTATCATTTTCAGGATTTTCATTTTTAAATATTGCAAAACTTAAAATTGGAGTAAGTCAAGATAAAAGTCTTAATTTTTTATATTTAATTGTTTTACAGAAAATAATTAACTGATTCATTGATTTATTGCCCAGCCTCAAATAAAATGAATGTAAAGGTATAAAAACAGGAGTGAAAACACAACACAAAGGGGTATGATGCAGAAGGATGAGAAGATGTGGCTCAGTATTCTAAACATGATGTTTATTCAAACATCTTTTAGGTGATTTTAAGCAAACATGTAAAAACTGACAACATGATGAAACAGTTTTCTTTGCACTTCATTTTTTTGACCCATATACTTTTAGATCTGCTGTTTTATGCTGAAAATCCACAGAAATTATGAAGAATTGGAGCAGTAAGCAGAATACTGAATCCCATCTGACCAATCACACAGCAGTTTTCCTGTTACCATGGTAACACCTGTGTTGTGCACTCCTGTGCCCCTCTCGGTGCAGCAGGTGTAACAGGTGTGTTTTATTTTGACAGGTACTTCCTGCATGGTGTGTGCAGGGAGGGGAGCCGCTGCATGTTCTCTCACGACCCATCGAGCAGCAAACCGTCCACCATCTGCAAGTTCTACCAGAGAGGAGTGTGCGCCTACGGAGACCGCTGCAGGTAGCACTCACCTGGACAGAGATAGTGAGAGAAGCACTGGTGTGGTGGTATGGGGGGGTTATTGGCCCCTTAGTCCCACCTGATCACGGCTTAACCTCCACAGTCTACCTGAGGTCTGTTGTCCATCCCTTCACAGTGGAGACTCCAGCAGCTGAACTCCATCTCACACAGGATATGTGTTACATCCACATAAATGGAAATAATAGAAAATAGTTTTTTTGGATTGGGTTTACACTGTGTGAAAATGTATTTTGATCAAAAAGAAAGCAAGTTAAATCTGCTCCTATTACTGCAACATATTTATTTTATTTTATTTTATTTATTTAACCAGATAAAAACCACCTGAGGTCAAAATCTTTTTCACAAACGTGACCCAGCAGCAGCACACGTCATGGTTAAACTAATTGGAAGTGACAAAATACAATAATTAAGAATACACGAGTTTAGTGAAAGCAGGAGTCCTACAGTAAAGAGCAGAAGCTTTTTAACTAGGGCTGAACGATTTGATTTTTTCCCCCCAATAATGTGATTCACTCTGCAGTTGTTTTAATGTTCCTCATCTTCTGTATTCTTAAACAAACATAAGCAGCAGATCTTTTTATAGTAAAACCAATATGACATTAAATTAATCTAAGGATAAAAGATTTGAGAAAAAGTGGAGAAGTGAAGAACAGAAGCAAAATAGGTATGACATTGTAAAAACTGGGTAAAAATGGTATGACAG
The DNA here is from genome assembly GCA_036419115.1 of Scarus forsteni. NCBI lineage: Eukaryota > Metazoa > Chordata > Actinopteri > Labriformes > Labridae > Scarus > Scarus forsteni. The sequence goes on along the minus strand of JAZDUH010000484.1, from coordinate 89,128 downwards.
TGGAAAAAAGGTTAATAAGTAGGTGCAAAATAGGTATGAAATTGCAAAAAAAATGTGGGGAAAAATTGGCAAAAAAAATCAAAAGTGGCTTAGAAAAATTGATTATGGCAGCAACATTGGGAATTAATTTTGAAATTACATTACAAAAATCATGTAAAAATTCCAAAAATGCTTCTGACAGTGGCCAAAACTGCCAAAATAGGCATAAAGTTGTAAAAACAGGGTTAAAAAAGGTAAAAATGGTCCACACGTGGTAAAAAGTGTATAAATAGAGGTAAAAAAAAAATGGGCATGAAATTGCAAAAAACTACTTCACAATGCCAAAATGTTCAACACATTTTGGGCTAAAAATATTGAACCTTTTGCGATTTGAAATTTGCAACAAGCCAAATTAAGATTTAATCTAATTTACAATTAATTGTTCAGCCCTATTTTTAACATAAATAACAATTCAGAAAAGGCACTGTTTAATGGTTTCACACTGTTAACCAACAGCATGGACAGAAAGGCTCAAAGTGAGATGAGCTCAGTGAGCTTCAGTTCAGTCTGTAAAGAGTTCACGCTGTGGGAGCAGCAAAGCTGAACGCTCTTTTCTGACGTGAGGAACAGAAAGATGGAAAATATCAGGACAGTAAGGCAAAATGGCTTTTAGTTCTTTGAAGAGGAGCACATAAATATGGTGGAACTAAGCCAAGAAGAGCCTTATATATCAGTAGGAGTGGGAGAAAAAATCGATACACCTAAGTATCGCGATTTTTTGTCTGCCGATGAATCGAGAGCTTTTGCCCTGCACCCATATTCCCCTACACACACACACGCGCACACCTCACACTCTATAGGCGCCAAAGTCGCTAAACTGAGGCAAGAGACATTGCTGGATAAAATAGCTATAGCTGTTAAAATAGTGCTGAGTAGATTTTACTACTTTTCACAAGCAGATAGTGACAGGTGACAGGTTTTATTCAAAGTTTGGCGAGTATTTATTTTAAAACACACACACACCGGACCGAGGACGCGAAAGTGTGGCTGTAGGAGGCTGTGAGCTTGGAGGAGCAGAGAAGAGACACAGAGGATAGGAGAGTATCACGATGCTGAGAGTACTTTTGTCAAGTACTGGCTGACTCTGAATCTGAGGAATATTTACTCTCTGAGGATGACGGCCGTCGTCTAGTGAGGAAGAAACTGCAGCGAAAAGGCTAAGAGCGGAGCGTTCGCGCTTATTGCTGAAGTCCCGAGCATGAATTTGAAAGTAGCATCTCCTCAGGGCTCCGCCTAGCCCCCCCACCCCCGCCCCAGCTCACATGCACACGCGTGGCTGATATATCCAGAAGACTGATTCAACTCCAAACCCTCAGCTCAAGGTGTTTGTTTTACACTACACCAAGTCACGTCTCGGTCAGCAGTAAGAAAACACCAAACAAACATATAAAGTTAGTTAGTGCTCACAGCCGATGTTGATCGGGGTATAGGTAGTTCCTCTGACATTCTCCACAGAGCTGTCAAGTCTTCCGTTTTGGCCGTTAAACTACTGTATTTTACGTATTTTATCCTCTTTCCCACCGTCCTCCTGTATCAGTATTCTCCTGTAAATCTCCAGTGTGATGATATGATAATAAAAACATTCCTCTGCCTCTCCAAACTGAACTCTGTCTGTAGCCTGAATGGGGCGGTAATGCTCCAAAATGATGGATGCCAACTGCCATAAAACCAAAGAAGAAGAAAAAGCCTGGTGAGAACGTCCACCTGCAGTAGCCTGGGTGGCAGCTGTCGCGAGATTAGAGCAGCAGAACAAACTTAGAAAAACAAAGAGTTTATTTTAGATTTCTTGTACACCTGTCTTAAAATGTGAGGGATACTGGAGCTTGGTTGGTGTTGTGGGACGGCTCACAGCGGACTTACCTTATTTTCAAAGACAAAACTTGAGGGGTAAGCATTCTCCCGCGGACTCTGATACGTATGAGCTCGACTACACGCACCGAGTCTGTGCACGCCGTGAAAATGCACGCGCAGTAGGCGGCAGAATGGCAACAGGATTTGATTGGTTTAAAAAAAGGTGTCCCGGCAGGATTATTGGTTGGTGTTTTCCCTGTGTTACTCCTGCTGTAGATAGCGGGTATTTTTTGCTCTGTTTTAAGAACACATTATGAGTTGATTACCATCGGGTCATAAAGACCATTTTAAAGAGAATTAAAAAAAGTGTATCTAAATCAAATCGCAGACCCTAGCTTTAAGTGTCCATGAGTGTTCAGAAAGGCATTTTTAGTTTTGTTAAGCATGTTGTTTTATTCACGTTTATCCCATAACTCCACCTGAATTGTTTTCCCCTCTGTTTAGACATTGTGTCTTTCAACAGTATGAATGGACTGTAATAATTTCATGTGGTGTTATTAAAAATGTGCTCACCTCAGGCCTGGACTGGTCTTCGTGAAACACGCTAGGCTAGAGTGCTCAGAATGGACTTTAGTTGGATGTCTTAATTCCTACGACATTTCCTTAAATCTGCTCAAGTGTCTTTTCTTCTTTTGGTCTGCAGGTATGACCATGTGAAACTATTTAAGGGCGGGGGCGGAGCTTCAGAGAACTATGCAGGTGCAGGTGCAGGTGCAGGGGGGGCGGGCGGCGGCAGCGGCGCTCCAGTCAGAGGCGGAGCCAAGAAGACGGTGGTCCTCAGAGACAGAGGTGATGCTCAGCTGATTCGACTTTTTCTGCTGACGTTTTCTCGGACTTGTCTCATCTGTCTGTCTGTCCGTCTGCCTCTCAGTCCTGGGTGCAGACAGTGTGTTCAGGGGTCCGGCTGAGAGTTTAAGCTCCGGGCTCGCCGCAGCAGCACCTCCTCAGTCGTACGTAGACGCCATCAGAACGGGTCTGGACCCCTCGGCGCAGGAACAAGGTCGGTCCTGTCGAATACTCTCCTATGATTGGCTCCTTGTCGTTTATCACCAACAGTGCATCATTAAAGGAGACATATCATGCTGATGCATGATTTAATACTTACATATAATATAATAAATTCGAAAACAAGACCTTACACCCCCTTAATTTTCAAAAAATGAGATATTGTATTTTTTCAGATATCCTAAAACGAGATTTGATGCCTCTGAAAATAGGTCATTGCGAGATGTCCGCGAGATTTCAAACGTTATGACATCATGAGGTACCTTTCTTTTTATTGGAGTAATCTGATAAAACACTTCCTCCTCTGTGATGTCCGTTAGCCACAAACCCGTCACTGAGGAACACATCCACCAGCAGGGGTATAAAGCTCACCGCTCACTCTCCCTCATTACCAGCTCTGGCCTGTAGGGGGACTCAATATGCGGTCGCTGCATTGAGCCTGCCGGAAAATACAGTAGAAGAAGAAGGACAGGCTGGCTCTACCCCCGATAGAACTGACCAATCAGAGCACAAAGGGCTGTGACATTGCAAGGTAACTTTAGGTCATCCTTGAGATGAAGCGTTTCAACGAGAGCTTGATAATGGCCTAAAATGAGGATTTTGAGAACACTATTGTGGGGCAATGAAGGAACTAAATGACTTGTACTGAGGGCAGAAATGCTTTACAGGCATCCAAGTCTGGCATAGTGAAAAGGAGAAACAAGCATGATATGTCCTCTTTAAGATCGCCAGAATAAGTGCAAGTAACATTCTGAGTGTTTCAATTTTCTGCAGCCCCTCCGTCAGTGGGCGGAGCCTACCAGGACCTCCCCCCGCTGTGCCCCTATGCAGCGGCGGGACACTGTTTCTACGAGGAGAGCTGCACGTATCTCCACGGTGAACGCTGCGATGTGTGTGGGCTGCAGGTGCTACACCCCCACGACACGGAGCAGAGGAGAGCGCACGAAAAGGTGCTCTGTCACTTTAAATGATTTTCATCTGTTATGTTCATAACACTCGACTGATGAGTGAAACCTGAGTTCAAAACATTTCAAGATTCTGTTTCTCAAATGTTAAATGATTATTTTTCCCATTTAAAAATTACATCCTGTTTTTTTTGTTTTGTTTTTTAAATATACACACATACATGTATATATAGAGATATAGATATATGTATATATACATACATATACACATATAAATATATAAAAAATATATTTTATATATATATATGTATATATATATATATTTATATATACATATATACATATATCTATATATATCTATATATTTATATATAGATATATATATATATATATATATATATCTATATATATATATATATTGAGATATATATATATAGATATACTTTTATATATATATGAGCAGAGCCAGCCATTCACAGACCTTTACTGGCAGTGTAGTGTCTGGATTATCCTGACAAGCATGTGCTTGGTCTGTAGGGGATGAAACAAAGAGGCAGGAAAACCCACACATACACGGTCAGTCTCCCACAGAGAGATTATAGTCCAAGTCAGGGGAATTCTTTCCGCCAACCCCGTCTTGCTGTGAGGCTGTGGGCTGACCCCCTGGCCTCACTCTTTGTCCCAGGGCATGTTAAGCTTAGCTGGTGGGCAGCGGTTAGAGCCGCCGTTACCTCACAGGAAAAGAAGGTGGCTGGTTCAGCGCCCTTTTCTGTGGCAGAATTTACCTCCTTTCACTGTGCGTGCATGGGTTCTCTCCGGCCACTCAAACTCTGAACAAAGACCAAACCAGTATTCACAAAGATTCTTGGCCCTTTTTCACTATGCGCCTTGGCCCTACTCTGCCTTTCGATTAGCAGCGTGTTTCCACTAGCCTGGTACCTCCTAAACAAGCTAGTTTTAGTACCTACTCGCTCTGATACTTATGTGAATCAATTTTTTCTGCCAGCCCTAATAATTAATAGTCCTACCTTTATTTCATCTAAATATTTAGACCCCTGACTATGAAAACATACCATTAACAATTGGATTCATTATGATATCAATTTAAATTAAAAAAACAACAACACTTTTTTCATCGTGGCAGATCCAGACGGTGATCCTGATCAGTCCTAAAATCTAATCGTTTGTTACTTTTCCCTATCTGAACATTTCCTGAAAATTTCATTGAAATCTGTTCATAACTTTTTGAGTAATCTTGTTAACAGAGACACAAACAAACAAACAAACAAACAAACAAACAAACAAATGCCGACAATAACATAACCTCCTGGTGGGACTAAGAAGTGTCAGTCTAAACATGACATAATCTGTCTTTCCAGAGTATTTCATTGCATATTGTTGAAACAGGATTTGAACATCACTGTATTCTGAATCCTCAGCCACCAGCCAATTACAGGGCCGTATAAAGAGACAGACAGACATTCACAGACCTTTACTGGCAGTGCAGTGTCACAGATTATCCTGACAAGCATGTGCTTGGTCTGTAGGATGAAACAAGAGAGCCAGGAGAAAACCCACACATGCACCGGGGATCAGATCTCCCACAGAAGGGTCCTGGTCAAGTCAGGGGGTCTAACTGCCAACCGTCTTGCTGTGAGGCTGGCGGGCTGACCCCCTGGCCACCATGCTGTCCCAGGGAGACACATGTTAGAGCAGCACAGTGGAGCAGCGGTTAGAGCACGTGCCTCACAGGAAAGAGGTTGCTGGTTCAGCGCCCTTTCTGTGTGGAGTTTACATGTTCTCCCTGTGCGTGCATGGGTTCTCTCTGGCCACTCCGGCTTCCTACAGACAAAAAGACCAGAGCTAGTATTCACAAAGATTCTTATGGCCCTTTTCCACTATCATGCCTTGGCCCTACTCTACTCGATTAGCAGCGTGTTTCCACTAGCCTGGTACCTCCTAAAACAAGCTAGTTTTAGTACCTACTCCGCTCTGGTTCCAAGCGAGCTGAGTCCATACTAAAAGGTGACGTCACCGACTGCCGGCTACTGATTGGTCAGACAATGTCGTCATCGATGAATCATGAGTGCGATGACCTAGCATGCTAGTGGTAGCTACCATTAGCTTACCCTCATCCGTCTTTTCTTTGCAGCTGGATTGCTCTCGTCCTCGGCTTCATTCTGTTGTATAGCTTCCAAAACTCTTCTGTGCTTCTCAAGGGGTATTTCTTCTTACCACCTGCAGCCTTCTTCTGCTTTCCTTTATAACTCGGTTTGTGACAAAAAGACACAGATTGTTGTGTCGCACTCAAAATGACGTCACCGCAGAGCCGCTCAGCTGTTTACAGCGACACAGCACCCTGTTGGGCAGGCGACTGGGGCTAATGGAAAAGCAGCACAAGGCGAGTAGAGTCGAGTAGAGTAGGGCAAATGGAAAAGGGCCATTAGAGTCCTCCCAGAGAGCTCCTAACTTAGCCTAAAAGTTCTTAGCTTAGGAGTCTAAGCTTAGGACTGATTCAGGAAGTTTCTAAGAGCAACTCTGAGCGAGGAGGAGAAGACAGAAACTTTTATCTTAGTGAGGAGGTGTGGTTGACCCCGATGCTAGGTATGACACAGTCTTCTAAAGGCTGTGATTGGACGATACATAAAGGGGGAAAAAAAAACACAAACAATGTGATCCACACTCCCAGTAGTGAATGAACATTAAAATAAACCGATCATATATCTTGAACTGTTTTAAGAAATACCAAAACGTTACATTACTTTGAAGTCATGATGATGAAACTCAGCAAAATTAAGCTTCGTTTGAGCATAGCCCATCTCAAATGTTAAAGCTGGCCATTTTACTACTTTACTGTTTTACTTTATTTGATATTAATGGTGGACGCAGACTCAGCTGTCAGCACTTACTGTAATTGACGTCCTCATAAAAAGCGGGTTGATTAGGCAGAATGACAAAAATACAAAATGGATTAAAAAAAAGAATGAGAAAAATTGAGCATCTGAAAAATAAATTTGCTGATAAATAGAAACAGTGCATGTGGTGTCTTTACTATGATGTGTTTAATGTTTACATCTACAGCCACCATTACACTGGCTGTAAATTGTGTAAAGTGAGCTGTGTAAGTATTCACAGTCAGAGCAAACTTTCCCTCTTGTTGAGGATGAACATCTTCATCATCTACGTCACTGCTGTGTGGGAGAAGTCAGTTTGTCCCTGATGAGGTCAACCACAAACAGAATCCCTGCACAATCAAGCCGGTATCGACTAATTAAATCGTTGTCACCCAGGGTATGGAGAATACCTCTCCTTCCCCTCTGTATTTCAGCACTGTTTTCTGTTTGAGACACTCTTAGGCTTCTTAAAAGTCCTCCACCCTCCTCCAAACAGTTTCTCACCTTAGGAGCTCTCTTCAGGCCTTAGAATAACTTTTATCTTATCAAGGGAAAATTCGTAGAAAAGAGTTTTCGAAGAATGACGTCACTAAGAGCGACTTTAGCCTTTGGATTCTTTGTAAATACGGGCCCTGCTCATTAGGTTGATTGGTGACTCCAGATTACCCTTATGGATGAGTGTGAGTGTGAATGGTTGTCAGTCTCTCTATATCGCCCTGTGATTGGCTGCTGCACATGAAGAGGGTAGAGGTTAGCTTTAAACATCAAGAATGTTTTCTTTTCCGGCTAACTCGATATCAGTGAAGAAGAAGTGTGTGTGATAATGTGTCCGTCTGTCTGCAGATGTGTATGCTGGCCTTTGAAGCAGACATGGAGAAGGCGTTTGCAGCCCAGCTCAGCCAGGATAAGGTGGGTCAAGTCCGCCACTGAGGCTGTTAGTGGTTCTTAGAAAGCAGGGTACTTTCCCCTTTACGACCAAGGACGGCAAATGCCCGATTATCTTCTTTTTATAAGATTATCCTATAAGATTATATCCTGTGGTCTGCGGTGTGTTACAATACGACAATCGCAAATATTAAACTTGTTCAATATCTGCAACCAGTAATCTTCATGTGTGAGGGAAAAGCCAACGACTCTGAAGTCATGACTGCGTGAATTGTGATGTGAATGTAGCCAATCAAGCAGAGAGCTGACTGAGGAACAAGGAAGCACGTGTAAAAAAAAACAAACATGGCCAACCTGAAATTTAAACATAACGTTATAAACATAAAGGATATTTCCAAAGTCTTTTCTTTTATTTAGTTCCTGATTTGCCGTCAAAAATAATCCACCGTCATGCCCTCTTCTTGTATGCCTTCTCCCGTGTTACATTTTCCGGTTGTTGCCATAGACAAAGTTTCTGGTTGTTGATGTTTCTTCTTATTGTTTTTTGTTAGATCAGGTTTGATCAGATTTATGGCTGATTCTAGATCATGGTAGGACTGAATGGTTCTGTGTGTGGTCTGTGTTGAGATTATCAGAGCTCAACACTCAGTACGATGAAAACTGTTCAACACTTGATTTTTTATCCTCGTGTGGGCCTTAACAAATAAAAAAACCTCTTCAGATTCAGAAAATCCTTGCATGTGGACCCCACTTAAGTCTCCAACCAGAGACCTGCATCCAAGTGCTCATGGTTATCAATGATGGAGCAAACTTTTCTACTCCAGTGGAGATGCCGAGCTTCTTATGATTTGGATTCTGATTGTCTTGTTTGTTGACAGTAACCATGCCAGTGGTTTTTGTTCAGGTGTGCTCCATCTGTATGGAGGTGGTGGTGCAGAAGGCAAACCCGTCAGATCGCAGGTTCGGCATCCTGTCCTCCTGCTGTCACACCTTCTGTCTGGCCTGCATCAGACAGTGGCGCTGCACCAGGAACTTCAGCAACAAGATCATCAAGTGAGAGTCTAATCAAGTTTTAAACATGAAGAGGGAAGCACCGTCGAAATTAGAAAAGATGGTCAAGGAGTAAAAACAAAATAGTGTCAAGAACCTCTTCTGTTGTCACACTGATAACGAAACCTGTAATGATATGGTAATTGGACCAAACTGACTTGAGCTTTTATTATTATTTTTCCAGTCTCTTTGACCACTCTAAGCTCTTTTACCCTACAAGTTACATCTACACTTTCATTTGGAGCTAAATCCTGGCCAAATGTGCTGTAATTTGAAAATAAATAAAGATTAAGAAGTGTAGGTTTGGTTGAGAGGTAAGCAACCAGGCATGACCCACATACAGACGTGTGAAAAATTGTTGGTACTCTTCTGATAAAGGAAGAAAAACACACATGGTCAGTGAAATAGCTTGAATCTGACAAAAGTAAGAATAAATAAAAATTTACTGAAAATTAATTTATCAACATCAGATATTGCTTTAAGTTGTGGTTCAATAGAATTTTTCTAAAAAATAAAATAGTGGTACTGGCCTGGGCAAAAATGATGGTACCCCAAGAAAAGATCAAAAGTGACGTAACCATAGGGACATGTTAAACTAAGGTGTGTCCTGTAATTCTCTTCACAGGTGTCTCCAAGCTTGTAATCAGTCAGTCTGCCTATTCAAAGGCTGAAAAGTGGTCACTGTGCTGTTTGGTATCATGGTGTGTACCACACTGAACATGGACCACAGAAAGCTAAGGAGAGAGCTGTCTCAGGAGATTAGAAATAAAATGATAGACAAGCATGTTAAAGGTAAAGGCTATAAGACCATCTCCAAGCAGCTTGATGTTCCTGTGACTACAGCTGCACAGATTATTCAGAAGTTTAAGGTCCACAGGACTGTAGCCAACCTCCCTGGACGTGGCTGCAGGAGGAAAACTGATGACAAACTGAAGAGACGGAGAATACGAATGGAAACCAAAGAGCCCAGAACAACTTCAAAGAGATTAGAGGAGAACTCCAAGGTCAAGGTACATCAGAGTCAGATCACACCATCTGTCACTGTTTGAGCCAAAGTGGACTGAATGGAGGACATCACTGTTGAATGCGAATCATAAAAAAGAGAGACTTGAATTTTCTAAAATGCATATTGGCAAGCCACAAAGCTTCTGGGAGAATGTCCTTTGGACAGATGAGACAAAACTGGAGCTTTTTGGTAAGTCACATCAGCTCTATGTTCACAGACACAAAAATGAAGCGTACAAAGAAAAGAGCACTGTACCTACTGTGAAACATGGAGGAGGCTCAGTTATGTTCTGGGGCTGCTTTGCTGCATCTGACACAGGGTGTCTTGAATCTGTGCAGGTACAATGAAATCTGAAGACTATCAAGACATTCTGGAGTGAAATGTGCTGCCCAGTGTCAGAAAGCTTGGTCTCAGTCACAGGTCATGGGTCCTCCAACAGGATAATGAGCCAAAACACAGCTAAAAACACCCAAGAATGGATCAGAACCAAACACTGGACTATTCTGAAGTGGCCTTCTATGAACCCTGATCTAAATCCTGTTGAACATTTGTGGAAGGAGCTGAAACATGCAGTCTGGAGAAGACAGCCTTCAAACCTGAGACAGCTGGAGCAGTTTGCTCATGAGGAGTGGGCCAACATACCTGTGGACAGGTGCAGAAGTCTCACTGAGAGTTACAGAGATCAGCTGATTACAGTGATTGACTCAAAAGGTTGTGCAACAACACATTAAGTTAAGGGTACCATCATTTTTGTCCAGGCCTGTTTTATTATTTTGTTTTTCAAGATTATCCTATTAAACCACAACTCAAAAGCAATGTCTGATTTTAATTAGTTAATTTTTAGTACATTTATTTTTCATTACTTTTGTCAGTTTCAAGTTATTTTAGTGATCATTGTGGGTTTTTCTTTCTTTTACAGAAGGGTACCAACAATTCTTCACATGTCTGTGTACAGTATGCCTCTGTTGTTTGAATCCAGCCTGTCGCTAGTTTGCAGTGTATCCTCCCCTACTCACTCACTCACCCCCTTTCAAGCATATGTCTCTGTCTCTTCTATCAATTAAGACACAAAAATAATAATATTTAAAAAAAAAAATAATAGAAAAAAACTTGAAATAATTTTTCAACGTTGTTCTTTTTTTTTAAAAAAATGACACTAAATTGAATTAAAAAATAAGTGTAGGGGCTTTTTTCAGTTTAAGTGTACCTTTAATTCAGATCTTTTGTAATAAAATAAGTTATTTCCACTTTAGCTTAGATTAGATTGAACTTTATAAATCCCTTTGAAAGAGTTATTGAGGGATATTAAGACTCCAGAGAAGTTAACCATAGAACACAGGATATCAAAAGGTTAAAAACAATTTGCAAATATAAAGAAAACGATACTAATACATCTAAATAATAATAAAAAATAAAAAAAAGTATGGCTACAGGCTTGCTACTGTTCCTTGCCATCCCCCCTCTTCCTGTTACTCCTCGACCCACTGAGCAGTTGTACAGTCTGATGGCAGAGCCACTCCTTATCTATACAGTATATATCATTTTCAAACTACAACACTTTGAGCCTGGATTAAACTCCTAACACTCAGTCCACATTCACTCACTGATGGTTGAAGGTTGTTTTTAGATGAGTTACCCTTCGGTATTAGCCAACACATTGTCTCCTTTATACTCGTTTTTATGACACTGACGCAGCAGTAGGAGCGACCTTTAAGTGTTTTGCCCAAGGACACAGGGACATGTGGCAGTCAGAGCTCTCTCCTTGTCTCTGCCCATTAGGGCGTGTCCAGAGTGTCGAGTGGCCTCCGAGTTTGTCATCCCCTCGATTTACTGGGTGGAAGACCAGGACGACAAGGACCACCTCATAGAGCTCTTCAAGTCTGGAGTCGGGTGAGCGGCCATGTTTTTGTCATCAGCTGATTTTAAAGCCTTCAGTTCTTTCTGTGACAGCAGTTTGCATTAATAGAAGGAAATGTTCAGGATATGATACAGTCCCCGGATTGTGTGTTTATTATTTCTAAATACTGTGAAGAAAAGTTTTGCATGAGAAGCAGAAAAGGACGAGAGAGTTAAGCCAAAGTCTTCCTGACTGCACTAAAGTGTGAATTAAACAGGGAGAAGTGCTGATACGGCGGATACCTTAGCATGTTGACAAAGGCTCTTTATTTTTACAGAAGGCTTCCTGTATGTTGAAGAACATATTTAAGTTTTAAAATGTTTTTTTTAATCTCTACATGGTCTTGTTCCTTCTTATTTATCCAGTTTGATCTGACTTGATGAACCCAGTACATCAGTGTTGATTTTGTTGACATTTTCATCAACAAATAAAAACTAGACTAAAATGTCTGACAGACTTAATCCAATCAGACCTAATATGGTCATGTAGGAAGTAGAGACAAGTGATGAATCTATCCAATCACAGCTACTTTGGTTGTGTTAAAGGTTGGATGAGTTCAGAGGGACATCCAATCACAGCTGCCTTAGCTTGGTGGTGGTGGGATAAGTTGTGGAGCGATCCAATCAGAGCTGCTCTCTTTATGAATTGATATATTCATGTAGAGCAGGTTCACTGTTTGTTGTCAGTTCTGGTATTGTAACTGAGATGCTCTGCCAGGTAGCCTAAATAAAGGAGACTGCATTTCACACAAAGGAACATTTGTTTCTGTTCATTTAGACATTCAGACTTTACTAACATTCAATAAAGGCTTAGTAGATGTTTGATTTTATCAAAAAAAAAATTATTGTCCAACTTTCACAGATTTTATGATGTATTTGGCTGTCTCGTTTTAACATTACATTAATTTAAACTGAATTTATTTATTAATTTATTCATTCTTCATTTCTTATTATTTTTTTAACTTAAGTCATTTAATCTTAGCTCCTGTGTTTCCTCATTTTTAGTCATTTCATTTTTTTTTTTTTTTTTGAACATGAAAGCTCATGTTCAAAGTAAGAAATAAAAGACTGCCAGACCTTGGAGAATTTATTAGTGTTGCCCTGTAGAGTAAATCTTAAATGTTCCAATTTAAGGTGTGCCATTACCTCTTCTGTCCAGCGTTTATGAGATGGCGGTATCGCCTTTATCAAGTTAAACAGACTCAATCTCCTCACCAGCAGAGAAGAGAATGCTATTGCTTTTCTTTGGGAGGTTGATAGATCTGCTTCCCTTGTTGCCACACCAAAATTGGCTGTCAGAGGGCTGGGCTCCATATCTTTCTCAAATAGCCCTCTTCCATTATCCCTACTCTACTCGACTCTACCCGGCTCTACTCTACTCGCCTTGTGCTGCTTTTCCATTAGCCCCAGTCGCCTGCCCAACAGGGTGCAGTGTCGCTGTAAACAGCTGAGCGGCACTGCGGTGACGTCATTTTGAGCGCGACACAACAATCTGTGGCTTTTTGTCACAAACCGAGTAAAAAAGGGAAGCAGAAGAAGGCTGCAGGTGGTAAGAAGAAATACCCCTTGAGAAGCACAGGAGAGTTTTGGAAGCTATACAACAGAATGAAGCCGAGGACGAGAGCAATCCAGCTGCAAAGAAAAGACAGATGAGGGTAAGCTAATGGTAGCTACCACTAGCATGCTAGGTCATCGCGCTCATGACTCATCGATGACGACATTGTCTCATTAATCAGTAGCCGGCATCGGTGACGTCATCTTTTAGTATGGACTCAGCTCGCTTGGAACCAGAGCGGAGTAGGTACTAAAACTAGCTTGTTTTAGGAGGTACCAGGCTAGTGGAAACACGCTGCTAATCGAGTAAAGCTGAGTAGAGTAGGGCCAAGGTATGCTAGTGGAAAAGGACCATAAGTCTGGGACAGGACCAGAACATATGGCATATGATGGCTGGCACCTGCTAGAGCAAGTCGGATCGGCCCCCTGGTAAATTCTTGCTAGTCTGTTCCTTGGTAATCAGAGTCTGTGCTACACCTTAAATTGTATCAATCCATGTCTCACACGCCCATCCCCAATCAGCATCTGATATGACCAGCTCTAACTCTTCCTCCCACTTTCGTTTTAAGATATCAAGGGATGGAGAAGCCATCCTCTGAATATTTACAGAGTATTGTCTCTTTAAAAAGCTGTTTGGCTCTATGATCTTAATAGAAGGGTTGTTTTTATTTGATTGATTTTTTTTATTGATTTTCTTTTTGACCTAAAGTAAAATCTTTATTTCCTCTCGTTGCAGTAAAAAAGCCTGTAAATACTTCGACCAGGGTCGCGGCTCGTGCCCGTTTGGAGGGAAGTGTTTGTATCTTCATGCGTTTCCAGACGGGACTCGAGCGGAGGCGGACCGACCACGCAAACAGCTGGGCTCTGAGGGGAACGTGCGGGTCAGGCATCACTCTGTCTCAGTCTCAGCTCATGCAAAGTCTCGGTTTGGAGATCAGAATGTTCACTGTCCTTCGTTCTTTCAGTTCATGAACAACGTCCGTCTGTGGGACTTCATCGAGGAGCGCGAGCAGCGGCCCGCCCAGCCCCTGGACGACGACATGACGGAGCTGCGGGAGCTGTTCATGCAGATGTCCGGGCCGAGCCAAGACGGAGCGGAGGCCGACCCCGACCAGTGAGGCTCAGGACGGCCATGTTTGTGGACACGTCATTGAAATATAACTCGTGCTTTCACTCTGCAGTCCTCCACTCTGTCCAGTCCATCAAACCGCTCCGTTGGGTTCTCGTTCTATTATAAATATTTAATTTATAGTGAAAATAAGTCGATGCAGAGTCAGCGTGAAGTCGCACCGTGGTGTTGTATTAGATTATTTTATTATATTTGAGTTTATTCTGACCACGCCTGAAACCTGCGAGTGGAGCTCAACAGAGAAACTTTGAACATACGAGACAAAGAGTTGTTATGTGAGAGTCGTTTAAGGACACATGCAGCACTGAAGGTCATAGTGTAGTTACTTTAATCACCCATCAAGCCCTAACATTGTTTTATAGATCAACTTATTTATCTCAGCATCATGTATGAAACAAGAGAACACTGGGAAAGACCATCAGATCGGTCTTTCCCCAAATGAGCCCCTCCTCACTCCCACCCACAAAGTGCGTCCCGTCTTAAGCCCCGCCCACAGCTGAGCAAGGCGCCCTCCGTTAACCTTAGAAACAGAAGCAGCTTTGGGACGAACAGGACCAATCAGCTGTTAGTGAGGTCAGATATATCCAACTGTGAACAGATGTTTAGTCTCAGTGTCTTAAAGGGATACCCCAGCTTTTTTTTGTTTTCATGTCACCAAACTGCTTTCTGAGCTTTTCACAAGAATAAATTAACTCCAGTTTGAGGGAAGCAGATGAATTTGAGGCTCATTCAGTCCCTCTGCTCATTCCCACAGAGCACAATGATGAGTTAGAGCCTTAAGATCTGTTATGAGCCTTAAAGCTCAATGATGAACAGTAATCAATCACTTAGGGCATTGAGAAGATGCATGCAGATGTAATCCTTCACCATAATCATCAGAGGCATGGAAGTAAAAGCAAAACAAAAACAAACGGGTTTCTGAAGTAAAGCTGCAGCTTAAACTTCTTCACTAGTGTTCAGTATGAAGCAGAGATTTATTTAAGGCTGTAAGCTTTAACTCTATATCATGATTCTCTATATGATTTACACTTATTCTCATCTCTGTATATATCTATTAACTGCAGTTACCGAGCATTAACAAAGAAACAGAGCGCTCCTTTGGCCTCTCGTCTGAACATTTATCTGTGACGAGGCTTTGCTTAGTTTGAACTAAGCATGAATCCACTATCCATACAGCTTTTTCATTTGGGTTTGGAGCCTGTCCCTGCTCACACTGGCAGGCCCGCATGTAAACAGGGTTTTTAAACACAGGTACACCTGCTAATAATCGGCCGGTGACTCCCTTTCCCATTACCAGCAGAGCCAGGTCTCACCTCCAGCTGGACACAGCCAGGTAAACACTGGAAAGGAGCATTGTAGCTGTTGTTAAATGTAGTTTTGAGCTCTGGCGCAGAATCTCCTCGTCTCCATGAATCCACAGAAGCTCTCTCTCTTGCGCCGATGATGCGCGAGCTTTTAAATATAAATCTGAGTCCAACAACAACTGCTGCTGGTGACCTTCATAATGTTACAGATGGCGTTGGCTCATTGCTAACGTCATCCAGTAAATTAGCACGTTTACCTGGGTGTGATGAGCCAATCAGAGGCAAGCTGATAAAAACCCCGTGTGACAGGAGTCGTTTGTTATCATGTTTAAACGGTTTGTTGAGCTAACGGAGAGAAAAGCTACCAGTCACACACTCGCCAACACCAGAGGAGGATTTACAGGATGTTTTGGTCTGTGGGAGGAAGCCAGAGTACTAAGAGAGAAACCACAAGTGCCCGGGAGAATTACTGAACTCCACAAAGGCCCGAACAGAGTAGGGCAGTGGTTCCAAAACTTTTCAGACTCTTGACCTGCAGCCATGTCCCACCAACACTTACAAACATCACAGCTATAAAAACAAACGTGTCTGTAAGCCTGCAGCCACCACCACCTCCACATGTAACATGCAGAACATACTAATAAAATATCTTAAAGTGAATTATTATTCACCTACGTAAAAGTATAAGGGTTACTTTAGATGGAGAAAATCATTTTTGGCGAAGTCGAGATTAAAGTTAAAATAAGAAAAAAGTCGAAATACAAATTTGTGTTATAAGTTGAAATGTCAAGAAAATAAGCTGACATATCGAGAATAAAGTCGAAATACATTGTATGTCAACTTTATCCTCGACTTTACACTTTTTCTCTCAACATTTCAACTTTTATCTCAATTCGACCTTAATCTCAACCTCCCCAAAAAAAAATTCCATCTAAAATGGCCGTCACACTCTTTCATACCCACTGAATAGATTTATTTACCAGCAGTTTTGTGGGCAACACAAGTTCACTTTTGAAAATAGAAATTTACATTTCGGGAACATATTCATTAATGAATATGAAACTGTAAAGAACAAACTCACCACAGCTTTATTGAGAAAGAGGTCTGACTGAACTTCTGTTACTGGGAGAGTCTTAGGCTGCATATACACAGCGCTGAAATCAAATCCGGTACATTTTCATTGTGTTTTGTCTGAAAACTGTAACTTTTGAAAACGGGCTCCAGAGTGGAAAGTTTCCATCATCACCTGTGCAGTATTCTTTCACATGAAGGCTGTGCTCACATACCAGGAACAACAACAGCTTCATCGTCTACAGAGTAACATGTGAGCCTCTTACCGTGCTCGGTTTGTTATCCAGACTAAACTATCCACAAAGATTTGTTGTCCAGAAAAGAAACTCCTGCGTCTCTGTGCGTCCACTCTCCATTGTTGTTTGTGAAAAGTTTTTCCTCTTCGTCCATGTGTTGTAGCAGCGCTGCCTCTCTGCAGACCTACATCGTCATCTACTTAAACCAGCATGCACACTACAGCAGGTCCATACGTCTCCAGCATCGTCCTCTGAACACAGAATTTGAAAATGCAAAGGAAAAATCTTGGCGTCTTTAAGTCAGGAGTGTTCATGTAAACGCCGCCTTAAACAATTCAGGACAGATTTCCTTCTCCAAGATGCCTCACCAATCCATCCTCCACCTCTCTGCCAACACTTCAGGCCTTTATCAAATCTCACAATGCAAACATTTGCCAGGTTGAACTTAAACGACTGAAACAGCTGTTTAAACCTGACAGGTATTCACATACCCCTTACCCCAGTTTGGGAAACACTAGAGTAGGGGATTGAACCAGCAACCTTACTCTAAAGCATATTTCACAAGAGATGGGAAAAACAATTCCAGTTGAGAATTGTTAACCGCTCCGTCAAAGAATCGATATCATGAATCAATTCCCCTGTCCACTGACAGGGTTTAGACACTACAGAATTATGGATTAATTTTTGACAAAAGGCGCCTACTGCACAACCGTAAAGATGCTGTGAGGAGTTTCTAAGTAATTCCATAAAAGTCTCCCTTTTAGATATATGCCTGATGGAAATACACACTTTAAGATGAGTTTTATAGCATCAAAATAGGTTATCTATAAATGCTATTCCTTAGCTTCATGGTCGGGTCGGACAGGGCTGGACTGGCCTGGATACTCAACTTCAGGAACAAGACAATTAAAACTAGAGCAAATTTATATTATTCAGACACGTCTTAGAGCACCGGGCTGTAAGTAGCCATACATAGCCGGCTACAAAACTACAATACTAAGTTTTCCAAAAATTGCTTGTTGTCACACATCAAAAACTACCACTACGTAACTAGAAAGAGATACATTACCTCGTGGCTTTGCATCCTGTAAGTTGTTGAAAAAAGAAGTTGTAAAGCAATGCAGAGTTCTGAGGAAGGTCTGAGCTGCATTCATTAGCATCACAACAAACACACGCTTTGGCTTGGGTCACGTCTTTTGGTGCGTTCCAGTTGCAGTCAGAAGTAGGGATTTCCGAGTTCTGAGTAGGAAACTGCAACTGGAACGTCCCCCAAAGTCTGAATTTCCTACTGGGAACTCGGTGAAACCTCGCCACCCCCGAGTTGACAATGGAAGATGGATGCCCCCAGTGTGAAGAGTTATTTAGCTCCTGTAATAATCCATTTATTTGCACTTCTGACTGGGGTGTGTGGCTCTAGATCAGCTGTATACATAGTATTGTTAGACTTATATTTACAAAAATGCTGCCATAGTGATAATCACATTCTTCATGTGATATTTGTGGACAACAACACAGGGCGTGCTAACAACAGCTAACAATAGCCTGGTAGATCGGCATGTTTTTTTCTGACTTAAACTGGAACACCGATAAGTCGGAGATGATGTCACTCCCAGTTCAGAGGTTACTGGAACGCAGCATTACGACAGTCGCCACGCGTGTTCATGGGTAGCAGAGTCTTAATGTTGCCGGTAATAGATTCTCCTCATAGCACCTTTAAAGAACTGGATCCATTAGCAGGATTGTTCACAGCACTGGTATCGATAAAATCTTATCACTTCCCATCCCTGACCTGCACAACCAGCGTCCTCCCACAAAAACATGCTCATTATGTCCACTGGTGACTGCGACTTGTCCTTTGGCGAGTGGTAGCATGAATGGTTGTTTGTCTCTTTATGTAGCCCTGTGATTGGCTGGAATATCCCAGGAATAACAGCTGAGACAGGCTCCAGTCCCCACAATGCTGAAAAGGAATAAACAGCGTGGATAATGGATGGATGAGGATTCATTAAAATCGCTACACAGTATTTAAAGAGCACAATTTTTTTATCGTCCTCTCAGATTTTTTTATGGTCGTGTTGAGTCTTTGTGGGTGATGATGTGGACCTTCAGTCTGTGCAGCGTCACCCCGGGATCACTGATGAAGGTTCTTGGTGGAGCCTCCAAACAGGCCGAGTGTTGGCGAGTAGAAGTTTTGATCCATTTCGTCTACAAGCAGGTCTAGCGCAGTTTTTCAGGCATCCAGAGATCAGACCACCAGTTCGTCTATGTTCATGAAAATCTCAAACAGCAGGAGTCACTTCAGAAGAGTGAGACGTCTCTTTGGTTCAGTGGTTCCAGTTGAGGAGAAAAGGCAAACAAACCAAACAGTAAACCAAACACTCCTGGATTACGTCTTTGTTTTTATGGATTTTTTTTCCCAGACTTTAAAGTGATACGCCAACTCTTTTTGTTCGCCTCGCTCCTGAATCCATGACAAGCAGATAGATTCATTTTTTAACTGTGCTGCAAGAACAAGAAAAAAACAGGCAGAGCTTGCCCATTGCTAATTAGCTTAGCTCAAACACTGGGAGTCAATGGGAAATGTTAGCTTGACTCTACTGAAAAATAAGCAATTTTTTAAAGGTCCTTTTTGCGTGTTTTGACTAATTTTGTGTACTGTGTTGTGTAACATTGCATATTTTTAGACTGAGATTAGCACTGGACATGATTTCAAAAGAAAGACACTAAACCAGGGGTGGGCAAGTGGTGGCCCGGGGCCAAATGTGGCCCTCCACATCACTAAATGTGGCCCGCCATTCATTCCCAAAAACCAGCAGCTGTAAATATGAAGAAAGCTCAGATATCCAATAGAAATAATTCAATATAATCTTATGTACATCATTTACAACCTTACTTTGCTCTGAAAGTGTGTCTCTAAATCTTTTTCATGAAGCCTTTAACATAAGTATTGCTCAATACTATATTTATAAAATGGCAGCAGCAAAACATTTGAGCTTTAAAAATTTGAATAACACTCATCATTCTAATTGATTTGAAAATAGCTTCATTGGCTTTAATCCCATGTGCATGAGCTAAATAAGCTTTAATTCTGTATCACGTTCATGTGTTTATGCATAATAACTTGTATTTATGTTGTAATATATGAATATTGGTATTCTAATTTTATGACAAATTTATATTCTCATTTGTTGTTTATCCAACATTCATTTTCATTATCCAGATTTTCTGAAAGTTTGTAACAGTGTGGCCCTCAGGCTTCTAAAAATGGTTTTACGTGGCCCTCTTGGTCATTAAAGTTGCCCACCCCTGCACTAAACCAAACTGGAGGGCGCGTGCACGAACTGCAAACACTTCTGTGGAGATTTGTGCATGCGCCCTGCAGTTTAGATTACATAAAGTGCTAATGCACAAGACTGTTAATCAAAAGATCATGAAGTTTCGTTCTGCAGACATAGGCTACTGCTTTCCACTGACTTCCAGTGTTTGAGTTAAGCTTATTAGCATTGGTCTAGCTCTGCCCGCCTCTTCCTTTTTAGCTGCAGCTCAGTTGAAGAATGGCGTCTATCTGCTTGTGGAGTAAGGTGAGACATGGAAATAAAAAAATATTGGTGTATCCCTTTAATTAGAATCACGTTTGCTGTGAGGTAACACGGTAAGAAGCTGCGAAGTGTCCCATCGAGCAGACGGAGCTGTCAGATGATTGAAGGTTTGCTTGAAGATGATGACGTGTGGTTCATGTGCAAAGCAGATCAGCTTCAGCGTGTTTACAGGCTCTGTATCCACTGTAGGTTATAACGGTATTTAACGCTGTTTCTGTGAGGAAATAAATATATTTTCATCATCACTGGTTTGGATATTCATGTGTGTGTGACATGAGATGGCAGAGTACGGACTTCAGGAGCTGTTGGAGACTCCGGTGGAAGCTTGAAGCATCATAAAGCAGAAATAATCTGAGGGATGAGGAGGAGCAGAGAAGCTGGCGGTGAAAGAATGAATGCTTTATTTCAAACATGCAAAAACAAACACAAACACATTCCACCATAAAAGAAACAAAGTACACTGCTGATGACATCCTGCATGTGCAGCAAGTCCACAAGCTCAAAAAGGAAGAACTCTAAACATATATTATAGTATCCATCTTAAAATTCAAATCCCTTTTTTTTTTAATCTGTGCATCTGATAGATAACTTCCTTGCTGGCACTCTTGCATCCATCAGCAGATATTAAGTGGCTTGATGAAGTCTTTGCCCTTGAATATTTCCACAAATATATTTGAAAACCATGTTTCCTTTCACTTCACAAAAATGAGCCACTTTGTGCTGTCACATAAAATCCCAATAACAAATTAATACGTTGATGTTTGTGGTTATAATGTGACAAAATGCGGAAATGTTAAAGAGGTTTACTTTTACAAGCCACAGCAGAAACACTCTGACATGATCATCCTGCTGGTGATTCTACTGCATGTTGCTCCTGCTTTATTTTATTTTATTTAAACTATTTAACCAGGAGAACCACACAGAGGTGAAGAATCTCAATGACAAGAGTGTTCTGGTCAAGACGAGCAACAGAAAACTAAGGATGCACCGAATATTCGGTGGCCAAATATATTCGGCCTAATAATGCAAAAAAAGCCATATTCAGCCTTTGGTGGAGTGAGGTAATAGCAAGGCCGAATAGTAACCCCCCCCCCCGTAAGGGACAGAGACTATTATCCACCCCTTTGGTAAAGACTCTGCTGAAAACAACACAGTCACACGGGGTTAAACTCTTGACGAAGCTCCGCTGTACTCGGCCGTATAACTTGGATTAAAAGCCGTCAGCTGAGCCCACAAATAAGTGGAGGACGAGTGACTAAACTGTTAATTTTAAGTTTGCCATCAACAGTGTAGAACCAAAACTCCTTCCACACAGCTCTCCTCAGATGATTCAGAGCTGTTGATATCCGCTCGGAGTGGAAACTCTTTGTTTACTGAGGTCAAGAGAGCAGCGGATGTGTCTGAGGGTCAAGCTGCGTCACAGCGCCCTCTGTTGGACGGAACGGTCCACTGCTCCAGACCTGATGTGTCACCACACTCAATATTTTACATTCAAATACTTATTTACTATTTGGTTACGGATATTTATTTCCATATTTGAACTGTTATTCAGATATCGAGTATAAAGCGACAGCCAGTCTTGTGTCAAAAGGACAATTATTTATTTGTTGGTATTGTTGGTTTATTGGTTTATATCCATCAATGCTCTTTAGTATTTTTTTAATGCATGTTTTGTTTTGTTTGAAGGCTTAATATGAATGAAAAACTTTGTTGGGCTTTTTTTGAAAAGCAGAGGCTACTGGAATAAAAAAAAAAGTCATAATATTCAATAAACTAGAAAAGCACTCAAAGAGCGCAGACCTCCGCCAGCGCCACAGTCCTCTCCCATACTGTGATTTTGACCATAAATATCAGTCCTACCTTTATTTCATGTAAAATTTAGATTCCTTGACCATGAGAACATACCATTAGCAACTGGATTCATAATGATATCTATTTTAGTTCAGTAGTTATTTACAAACATTGCATTTTTCGTCATGGTGGATCCAGATTCACAGACAGACAGACAAACTCTCCTGAAAACATAACCTCCTTGGTGGAGGTAACAATTACTTTCTTTTAAAAACATGTCTAAAAATGTACTCTAAGCTATTTATGCACTTTTAAAAAATATAGTGAACTACTTTTCCTCCACACTGGATATTCAGTATTCAGCCGAGTGTTTATATTTTATTCAGCTTTGGCCACAGATTTTCATTTTGGTGCATCCCTACAGAAACAAAACAGTTAAGCATCTACAGCCCGCTTCATCTTCCTCCAGCGTCTGTTGGTGACAGCAGGGTTGAAGGTTGATGATCATCAGCTGAACATCTTCAACTGTGAGGTTACAACTTTGGAGAGGAAACTTTACGCCCTCTAATTTGTAAGGTCTCTTTTAGTGCATGATCATACATTGTTTCATTCAATAACTCCATCTTTCATTTTGAGTCAAAGTAATGTCCTACATTGGGGTTCTGGTTTGGTGGAGTGATAATCGACCAGACACGACCCTCACACACACATGGACAAAAATGATGGTACCCTTACATTAAAGAAACAACAATCCACATGGTCACTGAAATGTTGATATGTTGTGTGTGTGGCTTTGATCGTCCAGTCCAGTGGTTCCCAAACTTTTCCAGCCTTTTCCTTTCAGACTCTTGACCTGCAGCCATGTCCCCCTGCCTCTCACACTGACAGCAACTAGACAAACAAATGTGTCTGTAAGCCTGCAGCCCCCCCACCTCCATATTTAACATGCATAACATAGAAATATAATCTGTTAAAGAGAATTATTTATCACTAAATAGATTTATTTACCTGCAATGTCAGTGGGCAACATCAGCTCTCTTTGGAAAATAGAAACTTTCTGGAACATTTTCATTAATGAAGTTGAAGCTTTTACAAACTCACACAGCTCTAATGAGAAGGCTGTCTGTCTGAACTTATGTTAATATATGTATTTTAGATAATTCAGGACTGATGTCATTCTCCAAGATGCCTCATCAATCCCTCTGCCAACACTCCAGACCTTTACCACAATACAAACATTTGCCAGTTTGAACTTTAACTGTTTAAAATCTGACTGGTATTCGTTTTCCCCCCTTCGTCACTCTGCGTACGTCAGTTTGGGAAACACTGGTAAACAGAGTGTGGGGGTTAATGGCACTGCACTTCACTCAAAATGTCCACAACCATCTTACAGAAAGGTTGAATCAGTCGCTCTTACACAGAATAGCAGCAGGAAAATCAAATAAAGACATTAACCCTTTAATGCATGAATTCATTAAATCACATGGGGATGGGTTTTAAAATATTTATTTTTCCTTTCTAAAAAGCTAAAAAATTATGTGCAGTTTTTTTAATATGTTATATTTTGAGTGAGTTAATAAATCAATAATAATCAATGGAACTTAATATAGATCCACAAACATATTTGTTACAAACATTTACTAAAGGTATACAGAATAAAAGGCAAAATATAAAGTATATTTAATATTGCAGTTAAATTAAACTATTAATGTGACTTTCAATAACAGAATATACTTTTACTGCATTAAGCAATCTGAGAATTATTAATTTTTGGTCAAAGATGAACTAAAACAAGAAAAATATTTTTTAAATCTGCGTAAAGGTGTCCCTTACATCTCATTGAATTAGAGTGTGTGTTTTTTCCTGACTAATTCTTTGAGAATAGAAGATTTAACACTTTATCCTGAATGGTGTGGTGCATATCCCTCTTTGTTGGACATTTTGGATTTATGATGTAATATCTCAAAATGAAAAAAAGACACAAAGATCATAGTTTTATGAAACTTGAGAATGTAGTTTTGGTGTTTACCACCTGATAGTTGGGATGTGGTTAGACTAAATAGTCCAAAATATGAAATAGGTATCTGTCCACGGTAGGTGACACTGTGCATGAAGGTAAAGAAGTATATAAGAGCAAAAATAAAAATAACATTAATAGTTATGAAAGCAGGTTGTAACATGCAGTATGATTAAGCTGTATCAAATTCCTTATGAAAGAATAAATATTTAAAATAAGTGAAGTGACACTATTAACAAGGCCAAGGACTTTACACTGTTAACATTACTAATATTTTATAATATGAATATAAACATTACTGACAGTAGATCACGTTTGACTGGGATTGATTATTATTAAATTCTAACAAAGGTGAAAACTGAATAAAAGTTTATTCTCCAGTGCCATGGGAACAAAGTGTGGATACGTTCAGAGTAAAAACCTTCACTCCAACACCTCTGTAACACTGGAGAAACTGTTTATAAAACTTACTCTCATTTCTGTAGTAATCCTTTTCTCCTCTAGAGGTCGCTGTGTCACCACGAGCACGTGCTGAGGTGGAGCAGGAAGAAGTTTTACTCTCTCAGAGTGACGTGGTCAAACTAATGTTTCAGGTCATTTTGATTTTTATGATCAAGTCTGGTGTTTCTTTGTTCACATGAATCTTTAATTGGACTTTGTATTCTTGTTTTTACTGTTACTGTTTTAACTTGTTTTCTTTTGTAGCCTATGTGTATTCTTTTACAGCTGCTTCATGTCTCTTAATCTGCTCTTGTACTTTATTATTTTTCTTCACTTTGGTTCAGTGTGTTTTTTTTTTTATAAAACTGGATTGGATAAAATTGGGAATTGAATTGGACCTCTGAAAGGAGATGATTAGCCTGAATGAAGCTCTGCTGACAGAATAATGATGTTAGTGATGACAGAGCTGATGAAGAGAGAGGGTGATGGACACGTCTATATGTTTTATGTTTTATAATATTTTCTTTATGTTGAACACTTGAGAGTCACAGTCAGTCGCATTGTGACACGATAAGACCAAAGTTAGTCTGAGTGTCTGCAGATAAGAGCATCAGACTGCACATGTTTATTTTATATTTATGTATATCTCTGTTTATATGTATCTTTTATCATAAATCTTTTTATTTGCTTTAAATGGTGTGATTAAAATCTTAATTACCCCGAGGGAGTCTTCCAAGTTCTTCTTCATTTAATCTAAGCTAATATAGACAGATTATAATAGAATAAACCAGGAAAAGGGCAAAAGCACTGTAAATAAAGTAAGAATAAGCATGATAATAATATTGGTAATAATAATAATAATAATACTAATAATAATATTTTTTCCAAATTTACATTTCCATTTTTTTCACATTCCATTTTCTTCTTTTTTAATTTTTTTGTCCTCTAAATCCAAAGTGTTCCATTTTCATTCCAGTAAATCATTTTGATTAATAATATGAAAAGCTTTACTTCAGTCTGTATGAAGATCACTGTCTGTTGTATCAGCTGTTTCTTTAGTATTTATCTCTGTATATGTTGTTGTTCTGTCTGAATCCATACTGTTATTAATTTTAAATATTATATTTTTCAATAAAATTATCTAATTGTTTTATAAAGAGATTTTACATTTCTTTTGAAAATCATGGCAGTAAAGCTGCTGACCTGTAATCATCCACACTGTATCTGTCTCTGTTTTTTAAATATGGGTACACTGTAAAGCCCAATGTTCAAACTAATTAAAAAGACTAAGTAGTGTAAACTCAAAGGTTTACAAAAAATTCTTTTAACTTAAATGTTTTGAGTTTGTGTGACATTTTCTTGCTTTTTGAGTAAATATAACTCAGACTTTTTGATTGATCTCAACTATTTGTGTGTTAGGTAAGCTTACCTAAAAAGCAGACATCAGCACAACTTAAAATAATTAAGAAATAGAAATGATTACTTATTTCTCCTGCTTCAACATTACTGCATGTAGCTGATGTCAGTCAGGTTATATAAGGTGTGGTGAGGGATGATGTAAAAGCATGCAGCCTGTTTAAGTCAGCAGTGTCAGAATGAGGAGAATATATTATTATATATTGTGCAAAGAATGTTCAAGAAAGACAAAATAAAGAAGAAATGATGGAGATTAGATTTCAGGAGTTTAGATTAAAATTGAATGAACCTGCCAGGTGGGTTGAGCAGAGTTTTT
Organism: Scarus forsteni; assembly: GCA_036419115.1. NCBI lineage: Eukaryota > Metazoa > Chordata > Actinopteri > Labriformes > Labridae > Scarus > Scarus forsteni. The sequence continues at coordinate 62,723 of JAZDUH010000484.1, read as the reverse complement.
GTTTAATTTATTAGATGTACTGGATTAAAAATTTAGGTTAAAAAGTGAACCTTATGTTTATAGCACTGGCTAAAATACTATGAAATCTCAACATGCTGCATAAATTAAGAAAAATCAATCAAAAGTAAAGGAAAACATAATAAAGACAACAGCAACAATGAGAACAGGGCAAAATGGTCTAAAACAGCAGGACATAGAAAAAGACATTGATGGAGATGCAGAGCATGGAGATATATATATATATATATATATATATATATATATATATATATATATATATATATATATATATATATATATATGTATGTATATATGTGTGTGTGTGTATATGTGTATATATATGTATGTATGTATGTATATATATATATATATATATGTATGTATATATATATATGTGTGTGTGTGTATATGTGTATATATATGTGTGTATATATATATGTATGTATATATATACATATATATATATATATATATATATGTATGTATATATATATATATATATATTCGCACAATGACATTCTCACTTGTCTCATTTTCTGTGTGATTTTCCTTTACCATTTCTTTTGCTTTTAGAAGTGACATTGTCAGCGGGAAATAATGAAAAAAAGGGGGGAAAAATTAAATAAAGTAAGCAGTTAAAGCAATAATAATGTGATGTTGAATGTAATGTAATGTAATAACAAAGTGCATTTCAAAAGCAAAGTTAATGTACTGGCCTAAATGTTAAATTAATGTGCTTTATAAAAGTTCATTTTTGGATAATTTTATTTATTTGTCTTTATATTTCTGCTTTCATTAGCCTTTTCTTTTGTGGATTTCTTTTTTGATTAATATTGCTTTATTTACCCACATTACTTTTTTTAAAATTATTTATAAGCACATTTCTTCAAAATGTTTTAAATTATTTATGACTTTGTCTTTGAAATTTAACTTTAATTATCCTTTTCTTTTATGGGTTTATTTTTGGTCCGGGTATCATCGTATAATTCCTAATTCATTTGTGATCCAAAAACGAAAAACGATTATTTTGATATTTGTTCCAAAACGAAAAACGGAAAAAACGTTTTCTTGTCAGGATGCAAAAAACGAAAAACCACTACAAACGACTATAAAACCAGCCGTTTTATTATTTTTTCAATATTCCTTTTCTCCTCCTCAACTTGGAACGAAGAACGAATCAACCAATGACGCCACGCGTTTTTTTTCGCTTCGATTCCAAAACCAAAACGAAAAACCAAGTCACGTGGTCTGTTCCTTTTTCCGCTTTCCAAACGAGAAACCCAAATTCAAATAACGGCCCGATTTTCCTTTTTGCAGTCTCATTTTTTCATTTCTTATTAAGGTGAAAAAATAAACTGATTTCGGTTCACGGGAGCGCGCACAGCCGTCATAGCTGAAAAGCGCAGCTCCTGTGGCTCTGCAGCTCTGCAGCAGGTTTCATCGGACTCAAACAACCAGTTTGTTTATGAATATCTAACTATCTTTATTTGTGATTGATAGACTCCTGTATGTCTACTTGCCTTGCATCGCTGTTCAATGACTAGTTAGTGATTTTAATCTGGCATGTACTAGCGCTAATAAAGATATGTGTCACTGACGGAGCTACTTTTTTCTGCACCAAAATTATATTAGATCACTCAACAGAGTAATTGGCCACACACAGTGATTTGTACAGTGTGGAAATGAGTAAAAACACATTACTATGACTCCAACCAGTACTTTTTACCTCTTAAAAAATGAGTAAAAGCACATTACAATGTAAAAATCAGCTTATTTTGCTTACCAAAAACTGATTCATGCCTCTGATACGGTACAAAGATGGATATATTGCCCCAAAATAACTAAATATAACACAGCAGAGTAATATTTACAACATTTGACTCCAACCAGTACTTTTTACCTCTTAAAAAATGAGTAAAAACACATTACAATGTAAAAATCAGCTTATTTTGCTTACCAAAAACTGATTCATGCCTCTGATACGGTACAAAGATGGATATATTGCCCCAAAATAACTAAATATAACACAGCAGAGTAATATTTACAACATTTGACTCCAACCAGTACTTTTTACCACTTAAAAAATAGTAAAAGCACATTACAATGACAAAATCAGATGTATATTTTGCCAAAAACTGATTCATGCCTCTGATATAGTACATAGATGAATATTTAGTCCAAAAATAACTAAATATAACACAGCAGAGTAATATTTACAAGATTTATCTCCAACCAGTAGCCTACTTGCATGTATTGTACAATACCAGAGGCATGAATCAGTTTTGGGCAAGCAAAATAAGTTGATTTTTTACATTGTAATGTCATTTTTCTCATACTTCAAACCGCACAAAGCACTTTGTGGGGTCAATTACTCTGTTGAGGGATCTAATGTAATTTTGGTGCAGAAAAAAGAAGCTCCATCAGTTCATTAGCGCAAATACACGCCAGATTAAAATCACTAACTTGCCTATTGAACAGCTATATAAGGCAAGCAGACGTACAGGAGGCTATCAAATGCAAAAACAAATAAACATTGTTAGATGATCATAACAAACTGGTTGTTTGAGCTCGATGAAGCCAAGAGCCACAGAAGCTGCTCTTTTCAACTATGACGACTGCGCGCTTCCCCGCTGCATCGAAATCAAATTTTGGCACAACACCGCTCTCCAGTCATTCCTGATGGGCTGTGGTCAAACTTTAGAAAATTAATACACCTCGTAGAAATGTTTCTCACGCTTTGATTGTTGTGAGATTTGAAGATATCATTTGGCTGCCTTGTATTCAAGTCCTCTTTTTTTTTTTTGAAAAGTTTTGTTGGCGGAGCCACGCTGTCCACTCTATAGTCTATGGTCCTACACAGCAGCACCGCCTGGCAGGTGCTCTTACTTTGAAAAGGAAACTTCCGGTCTCACAGTATGAAAACGGCCGTTTTTTGTTTCTGTCTTCTAAAATTTTATTCACTGTTTTTAGAAACGGAAAATGAAAATCAGCTGAGAGGAACAAAATGGAAACAATTTAGTAAAAATATACACAGAATGTGAGAAAGGTATTAGCAAATGAAAAGAAGTGTACAAATGAATAAAGGTTATATAGAACACAATTCTACATGTAGCCCACAAAATGCTGCATGTAAGGGTAGAGCACTGAAAATCTGTAGGCTACTCAAGTAAAAGTACAATTACTGAAGTAGAAGTAAAATGACTATTTAAGAAACCTATTTAAGTAAAAGTAAAATGTTACCTGCTTAATAATTTACTCAAGTATAAGTTACTTTCCGTTTGAATATTTTATAGGGTGTGCGGACCAGTGCAAATAATGAAAAAACAGCACTTGTTGATAATATATCTGGTTTACTCAGACTACCAGCTCAAAACTCGTCATCAGCATGTTTCATAAAGAAAAGCAATTCATCACATCTGAGAAGCCAACAGCTAAGACTAAAACAATTATTCCTTTATCAAAATAGTTGCTGAGTAATATTCTAATGACTTACCTGGCAGTGCTGCAAAGACTTATTTCGCTTTTCTTTTGAATAACTTTTAGAGGCTTGAGAAGGTAAGACATAAAGCAAAAATGAGACAAAAGCTTGGGAAACAAAGTCTGTGCAAAATGTGTATTATACCTGTATTCTATCCTGTCCTATTATCTCTTGAAGCCTTTTCATTAATCCAGTGTCCCCTTGTGAGGGTCCTGACCTCCAGGTTGGGAAACACACTGCCTTTAAGACAAAATCATCTGAATTAGGGTCCATGGCCTATTGTGCATCTATTGTGGGTGTCCTTGCATGAAAAAGTTTGGGAACCCCTGTCCCAAGAGATAATATGTTTAAATGAAAACATTAATTACCAACATGGTCTTATGGACATGACAGTCAAATCGAGATGTGGAATATAAGTACACATTTCTTGTATAGAATTGAAGACGCTATGTTGCAAACAAACAAACAAACAAACACTTTTATGTGTTTAGGGAATTTATAAGGTCCAGTTAACATCATTAAAAGTAACTTCCAAACACATTCAAGAAAAGAAAAAAGCAAAAGCCAAGAGAAATTTTGCAGGAAGCAAGCTTTTGCTTGAACATTATTAACTCAGACTCTCTCTCTCACACACACACACACACACACACACACACACTAATTCTCGACACACACATGCACACCACACTATGACATCCCTAAAACACACCCAAATAATTTTAGTTCAACATATTTACAGAATTGTTAAGTAGTGTGTAACAATATACAGTGTATATTGTAAACAGAAGCTTGTTGGTGTTTGACAGATACTAGAGATGGCACATGGGAAGATGGCACAATCTGCTAGAAACAATAAAACAACAAAAAGTACAAATTCAAAGGGATGTAAACACTAAGCCGAAAAAAAGAAAAGAAATCAAAATCAAACTGCAATGGCAGTGCATTCAAAAAAATGTGTTTTTAATGTGAGTGAATGACACAAAAAAATACCATAGCAAACTCAGTGTAGCTATTTTGTGTAGACAGTGCATTAAAGACATAGAAATGTTTTTCCCCCTGAAATATCCAAATCCAAATACACATCCTTGGCAAAATTTATGCCAATATATCAACAGAGCCTGTTATTCACAAAGATAAAGTCAAATATGTACAAAAATGCCCAGTTGTCAAAACAATGCATTAGCAACGCAACATTAAAACATCAAGACACTTAAGTGCATGCATGTCTACCTACACCCGACCCTGCATACTCTGTCTTTACACATGCCGTCTTGCAATATCAATTAGGTCTTCAATTCCGTTTTGGAAACAGGTTGGCTCATTGTTGACAGTATGGTCAAAGAGTTCAGAAATGTCAGAGTACTGCTGTGCAAATTCGTGTTCAGCTGCTGTCTGGTGCTCAACTGTGGAGAATGGGTTTCTCCCGAAGAGTGACACCTGTGTCAGCCGGGACCCCACTTCCTGGTGGTAAGAGTGTGCAGCTTCTGCAGCCTCTGGCAAACACTCTGCCGGTCGCTTCTTTGGGCATCCACCCAGACTCAGTTGATTTGGGACACCCTTGCCTAAAATAAACAAATCAAAACACAAATCAGGGGCGAAGGTTTGGGTAATTAACTTATCACCATCATGCATATCAATCCACCTTGTCCTGTAATCCTCAGGAGTCCTTGGAATCTTTTTCAAGTGAGCTGTTAGTACACTTCAAAAAAAATATATATATTAAAGTATTCAGTTAACTTTTATGTTATTCTTATATATTACACTTAATTATACTTAGTTATACAGAAAAGTATAAAGTCTAAGTATATTTGGCTTCAATGTTCAGTACATGGAAAAAACTTAATTAGTTTAATATATCTAGGTCAAAATATTTCAAATGATTGATCGCTACTACTTGGCTTGTAGTTGTGCTAACTCTTTTACAGAGTAGCCTATAAATTACTGTTCATATATTTGCTTCTTTTGAGATAGTACTCCATCATGTTTAACATAGCATCTTGTGGATAAGAAGGACTATATCGGACCTTACATCTTTACCAAATATTAGGTTATGTCTGCTCTTCTTAATAATGGCAAGGTATGGTTTAAAAATAAGGCCTAGGGGTGTCAAACATGACTACCAAACTTGTATGGTCAATGCCACTGTTGGAGCGAGATAGATCAATTAATATATCAGAGACATCAATGTAAATGTGCAAGAGTTAGCTGCTGAGCTCATTCTCATCCTGGTGATACATTGCAAGCTCTGCCATAATAGTTACCGTATGTGAAGCATGACAGTGCAACACAGGTTTTATTGTCGTGTCATATCAACAGCAATATGATAACGTACATCTCTGCCTTGTAACTTCACACAATAATCTGGAGGCATCTATCTGAACATACCACATTTAAACATTTCAATCTACCCTGTGTTGAAAAAAGTGGATAAAATTAGCAACAGACATATTCACAATGAAAACATAATGCATAGAGGTACATAGCAGGCTCAAAGAGAATTTTAAAAAGTGGTATGCTAACCTTGGATCCTGTGTGCATTCCAGGACTGCACCACCCGCTCAAGTGCAATCTCAGCTACCTGCCAAGTTGTCCTCCATGTGAATTTGCTCCTGGTCAACAAGGTGGATGAGAGCCCTTTTCAGAGGGTACACTGTAAAAAAATTTCACTCTAAAATTACGTTAAGTTACTGGTTAATAATAGCATTACTTTCACAGCAAGTCTGTAAAAGTATAATATTTTCACAGCAATTTACTCTAATTAATTTGCAGTAATTTACTGTGATAGTTTCACAGTAGTTTACATTGAAACAACAGCACTTTTATGGTAAATTCACAGTTGCTATGCCCAAGGAATTACTGTAATACAGCAGTGTTTAGCTGTGGACTTGCTGTAAATTACTGTGAAATAAACACAGTAAATTGCTGTGAAGATATTCACGATGAATTACTGTAAAAGTAATGCAATTAACTAATAATTTACTGTAAATTTACAATTTAACTCACACTGTAAGATATAGTAAAATTCAGTCGTGGGGGCAGCAGCCTAAGCCCAGACTTCCCTCTCCTCGCCACCTTGTCCAGCTCTTCCCGGGGATCTGGATCCCAGGACATGCTGGAGAGACATAGTCTCTGGTCTTCCACGGACTGCCTACTGGTGGGCCGTGGCCCGAACACCTCACCAGGAAGGGCCCAGGAGGCATCCTGACCAGATGCCCGAGCCACCTCATCTGGCTCCTCTCAATGCGAGGAGCAGTACTGCAGCAGTGCTCTACTCCGAGCCCCTCCCCGAATGACCGAACTTCTCACCCTATCTCTAAGGGAGAGCCCAGCTCATGGCGAAGGAAGCCCATTTCGCCGAGTGCAATACTCCTGAGCCAAGTTCTCACGGGCCGCTCTTAAATAGGGGAGTTGATGAGATGATGGGAGGCAGGTGTGCAGGTTGCAGAACAGAGAAACTCCGCCTGCAGCAGGAGCAGAGAGAGAGAGTCCGGGAGGGAGGGGAGAGCAGACTGCTGAGGATTCACTGAATTCCACAAACATGGCAGACATGCCCTTTTTTGGTCAATATACTCGAGAATTTGCATTTCCATGTAGGAAATGCGCTGTGATGCTGAGTGTCACTGCTGACACTGTGAAATGAAATTGCTCAAAGTAATGCACAGAAAGCTGCAAATGTGACATGAATACCTGTGAGCGGTAAATCACGGCTGAAAATGTGTGAACGTGCAATAAAAATGTTTGCAGAACATTAGAGATACTGGAGCTCAGGTGTGCAGGCTCACGTGACCACACTGTAACTTCACAGAAATGTGCAAAAGTTGATGCTGCTTCAACAGTCATAGCTCAGAAACTGTAGCAGGTAGTGAAAAGTGCACTAAAACTGTTTGCAGTTGTGAAAAAAAGCAGAAAATGAATGACTGTTTTGTAACATGGTTAAATGTGTTGATATTTGTAGATGTACCTAATAAAGTGGCCAGTCAGTGTAATACGCCCAAGGTAAGGTTGAGAGTGTAAAGACAAGCATGATTACGCCATAGTAGAGAAAAAATCTGTACTAGATGGAGAAGAAAAGTACCTCTGCCTCAACCTGGATTTGAACTCAGGTCTGCAGGTCTGCAGTTCACTGTGCTAACTACTTGACCACGGGCTAAATATGCTGAGCCATGGAAAGCATGATATTTGTCCTCATAGGAGCACTGATAACGCCGGTACTTCCAGGTAATCGAATGCTCGCTGTGTCCAAATCGGATTAGATATCAGGAAAGGGATTTTACCTTGAGCATCCCAAGAACCTGCTGAAACGCTTTAATAAAATTCTCATGTCTGTACTGCTAAACATGTTAACACAGTGGCGAAGTTAAAAAGTGCTTCAAGGTGAAGCACTCGGCTGTCCAGAGCGCCGGTCTAAAGTCACGCGGACGTGCTCTAGCAAGAAGGATGTCCTCAAAAGTTGGTGTTGCTTAAAAATCATGTTTAAAAAACTGTGGAAGCCAGCAAAGAGCTGAAGATATGTAAAAATAGCCGAGAAGTCAGTGCGGCTTTTAAAGCATGAATGGAGTCTGTAGGTGAAAGCATGCCCAATCTGTGGAGATTCAAAGTTACTGAAGTTTTCAGCAGAGTTGCGGAAATGTCCCTTTGATTTCAATGTAAAATACATGCAAAAGTTATTTTTTACTGTAAAAAGTATAACTGTTAAACCTGTGAAAAATACAAGCGCACTTCTCATGAACATGCTGCATATGACATTTTTTTTCTGTGAAAATCTGTGCAAATTTGAAGCCTGTGAAAGGTGCCAAAATCTGGAGGAATAAGAAGAAGAAGAAAAAACAAAATGGAGTCTAGGGAGACTAATATGTTGAAATGCTGACTCAGCACTCAGCAGGGTTGCGCTGTTATGCAAAAGGCCTCAACCTTTTACTGGTGGGTTGCTCCAAAATGCGGCAAACACAGGAACACAATGGAAACAAAACCGAGTAAAACGGTTGACCACATTTTATGGAGTAGTCCACACAAGTGTCTGGGCTTCATATCCATATACTTGTTTTTTCTCCATAATCCCCAGACATCGGCAGCAGCCTTTTGGGATTAAGAAACTACAGATAATATGTATAGCAGCATATCATAAGCTTCATGCACTTCATGATAATTCCATTTCTCCCATAATGTTTCTCAGATGATTTTCAACATCCCTATTTGAACGGCTCCTGACTCATGGTTGGATTTGTTTGGTAATTTCAGTCTAAACAGACGTGGTCATATCGTGAATTAGGCTAAGACATACTACTCTGCTATATTCAATTGAACCAACCCAAAATGTCTCCAGCTTTCTTCTGCATAGACGATGGACTTCTATGACAGCCTGACCACTGTTTTCATGAATAGGAGGACTGAGGAAGTGCAGACCTGAGGGTGGGTGTGACTTGGCCATGATTGATAGCCAAAGTTTGACTGTTGACCCAAAATGGCAGATTACCGAATATTTCAACAACATGTTGAGAATCAGACTTGTGCACAAAGTTTCAGATTTTTCACACAAGAACTGGGGAGGGTCAGTATTTCCAAAAAACAAAGGGTTGCGCTGTTATGCAAAAGTCCTCAACATGTTACTGGTGGGCTGCTCCAAAATGCAACAAACACAGGAACACAATGGAAACAAAACTGAGTAAAACTGTTGACTACATCCTATGGAGTAGTCCACACAAGGGTGTGGGCTTCATATCCATAATCTTGATATCAGCAGAAGACTCTGTGAGATTAGGAAAGTAGAGAGAGGCTCCACAGTAGAATGTAATATCTGTTTCTTGATGCTTCCAATTGGACTCAAAGTGTTTCCCAGAATTTTTTCAACATCCCTATTTGAACGGCTCCCTGACTCATGGTTGACTTTGTTTGGTATTTTTAATCTAACAGATTTTGTGTTACATTGTGAATTACAAGGATAAGACATACTACTCTGCTATATTCAATTGAACCAACCTGAAAATGTTTCTAGCTTGTTTCAGAATGGAAACAGGAGTTCTAGGACAGCTTGATCAACCTGTTCATGACTGGGAGAAATGAGGAAGTTCAGACCTGAAGGTGGACTTCTAAAGTGTTGGGGGTGTGGCTTGACCATGATGCACCAGTTTGAGAAGACATCTGCACCCTGAGCCAGGGAAACATTACAAAGAGGGCCGGGGCCGGGGCTGGGCCCCCCTTCGGTCGCCGCCTGGCTGGCCCTCTGCCTTTGAATTTCCTAAATATATTTTGGATGTATCCCTGGCTTAGGGTGCTGTTTTCTTCTCAATTTCTGGTGCATCATGGTCTAGCCACACCCCCAACACTTTAGAAGTCCACCTTCAGGTCTGGACTTCCTCATTTCTCCAAGTCATTAACAGATTGATCAGGCTGTTGTAGAACTCATGTGTCTATGCAGAAACAAGCTGAAGACAGTTTCAGGTTGGTTCAATTGAATAAAGCAGAGCAGTATGTCTTGTCCTAAAATTTACAAATCTACAATGTGAAAGGAAGCCTGTAAGACTGAAAATACCAAACAAAGTCAACCATGAGTCAGGAGCCATTCAAATAGGGATGTTAAAAATAATCTGGGAAACCTTGTGTATAAAATGGAATGTATTAATAATTGGAGACCAACTTCATTGGGTTACCTTGTTGAGTCACAGCAGTTGGGATATTGACCGTAACTCATTAGAATTTGACAAGACTAAGAGCTTAGTCTTGTCTGTGTTTAAATCCAGTTTCAAAGTTGTCAGATGATACTGAACAACTTTAAAAGCAGCTTGTAAAAACTCAAAAGCCTGTGTTTCCGAAACAGCTGATAAAGACACGCCACAGCTGTCAGGATGACAGCTTCTGAAGAAGACGGCAGTGAACATCAAAACATGTAAAGGTAACTACACCTTTTTGTCTTTACAAAAGAACACTACAAACAAGTTGTATTTCTCCTGTTTCAAATTATGCTGCAGGTATATGAGGATACAAAGAAAGCAAAAGTTCAGATGCTGTTCAAAATAGAGCAATACGATATTTTTTAGGTATCCATAAATTTGCCCCTATTCTAGCTGCTCAGGGTGACATGGGTTGGATTCCTGGATCAATACTGAGAAAATGTGAAATGATTAGACTTTGGAACCAATCTATTAAAATGACAGAAAATAGGATTAATAAGAAGATTTTTATTTTTAGTAAAATGCAGTACTCTCCCAGGGCTGCAGAACTCCTTTCTATTACATTACGTTTTTTTTTGAAGTGGCCTTTCAAGTTGGTTCAGCTGAATACATCAGAGCCATATATGATAGCCTTAAATTCAAAATGTGACACATAGGTGGCCATCACCAGTGACAAACCTCACAAGGAGTCTCCATAAGGGTGCTGGACCTGACACCTATTGTTGACAGTCATGGCCAGGCCACAGCTCCAACACAGCCACTCAGCCTGAGGATGCCTGTGCTCATGGCTGCAAGAGGAGTCTCAGTGAGGGTGCCAGACCTGACTCTCTTGTTGACAACCATAGCCAAGCCACAGCTCCAACACAGCCATTAGAGGCTGCCTGTGCTCATGGCTGCAGGAGGAGTCTCAAGGGTGCTGGACCTGACTCCTCTTGTTGACAACCATGGCCAAGCCACAGCTCCAACACAGCCATTAGAGGCTGGCTGTACTCTTGGCTGAGAAAGCAGCCTTGGTCGCTTGTGATGTGTGAATCTTCCTCCTTTCCTCACCTATGGTGCAGATCCTGACTACATTTCCTGTTTACCATGGCCAAGCCACACCCCCAACACTAGAAAACTCTGCCTATAGGTTTACAATTCCTATTGTCTCCAAATCCTGCAATGACTGGTCTGGCTGTCTAAGAACAACCCTGTCTATGCAAAAGAAAGCTGTGGATACTTTGAGATTGTTTCAACTGAACCGCACAGTCAAGTACATGAATATGAAGCCCACACACCTGTGTGGACTACTCCATAGGATGTAGTCAACAGTTTTACTCAGTTATGTTTCCATTGTGTTCCTGTGTTTGCCGATTTTGGAGCAATCCACCAGTAACATGTTGAGGACTTTTGCATAACAGCACAACCCTTTGTTTTTGGAAATACTAACCTCACCAGTTCTTGTGTGAAAAATCTGAAATTTTGTGACAAGTCTGATTCTCAACATGTTGTTGAAATATTCAGTAATCTGCCATTGTGGGTCAACAGTCAAATTCTGGCTATTCAATCATGGCCAAGTCACACCCACCCTCGGGTCTTCACTTCCTCATTTCTCCAAGTCATGAACATATTGATCAGTGTGTCGAATAAGTCCTGCGACTATGCAGAAACAAGCTGGAGACATTTTCGGATTGGTTCAATTGATGTAGCAGAGCAGTATGTCTTAGCCTGAAATTCAAAATGGGAGACAAAGTCTGTTAGACTGAAAACACCAAACAAAGCCAACCATGAGTCAGGGAGCCGCTCAAATAGGGATGTTGAAAATAATTTGAGAAACATTATGGGTCAAATGGAAGTATTATGAAGCAAACATAATGTCACCTTCTTAAAATAATGACCCAAGTCAGGTTTTCAAGTTTTTCAGAAAACAGAAAAACTTAGCCAAATAATAGGAAAATGATATATACAAATAATTTCAAACAAAAATGTTATTTCAATAGATGACAATTAACATACAAACAATGACTTTGCTCAAATTTGTCGATCGAGTGATTAAATGACTTAGGCCAAATGATGAACATGACTTTGTGATTTACAAAATTTTGAACCTGACTAAGGCCAAATTACCAAGGACATCTGACTAGACAACAATGTGCATTACTTTTTTTTTTCCACTACTGTGACAGACCATGGGGGGAAGCCACAACATTTGAAGTTGCAACTAGAGACTCAAGAGACAGCAAGGTTTTGCTGTTAATGGCCATTTTAGTCAGAAATAAGATCAAACATCACAACTTTAATAACTCTTAGCTCAACCAGAAAAGTGGCAGATAACCATGTCCTCCGTGATAATGTAGTATGATTTTCCAACTCTGCACAGTAAAGCTCAACTAACAAGCTAACCAAATGAACTGAAGGCCAAGGAGGGATGCGATCTCGTAATTTTTCCACCCAGTTTTTATTGCTGAGGTTATGAAAAACATTTCATCCCATAAATCCTCATTCATAGTTATCTTAAGTGATGCCTATTTATGTGGCAAATTGTCAAAGAAGTGGTGACACTCAATAGGCATGACATGAGTCGCTCCAGAAATCCTGCTGATAGCACTGCATGCATTACTACTCTGGAAGGTACTTTTCCTTTTTCTAATTAATTTTCTGATAGAATCTCTTCTTAATGTCTTTGTACGCAGACAGCGAGGGTGGGAACAGTCTTATATTTTCATTGTGTTCAATCTTATACTTTTTAATTTATTTTTGTTAATTTCTTTGTTTATGTAAGCACTTTGTCTCGTGAGTCACGGCCGCAGGTTGTGGTTTTTGGGCTTGTTTCTAGACGTGAAGTTGCTTCTTGGGGCTCGTAAGTCTGTGTGAATCCCCTGATTATCTTCCAGCTCCTGACATAAAGGAAAACATGATTGCAGTAGGTAGTTTGTCCACTTCTCGCTTCCTGGTTATATGCACGCCCCAAACACACTCACGCACATCGCGCATGCTCCAGAGCCAAAGTTGCCAGGTCTGCTTGTGATAAGCGACGGTCTTTTCTTGAATAGATAGCCTACTTGCACTATGATATTGAAATGTAATGTAGACGAAAATTAACACACTTTGTGTAGACTTCTCTTTTTAAAAAGTAGTAGATCACAGTAGGAAAGGAAATAGCTGGAGGTTGCTTATTTTGGGCTTATTTTTATCGACCTGGTTGCTTATTTCAGAAGCAAAATGTGGAACACTGGGCGGGAGCTCTGATTCCACAGGGTATGTGACATTTTGTAAAATAAAGAGCACAAAAACTGTTATGTTCTCTGTAGTAGAACTTTATGTAGGCCTTCACATTTAGGAATAGATATGGGGTTCTGTCCATGATCAAGCAATGTAAAAGTAACGAAAAGTAACTTGGAGAAGTTACTCTTCATAGAGGGTAACTAAGTAAAGTAAAGAGTTACTTTTTTCAGATGTAATGAGTAATGAGCAAACACTACTTTTTAAAAGTAACTTCCCCAACACTGGTCATGACAACACCAAATATTGTACACAATATTGACATTTGACACAAATATTGTACAAATATTAAACTAAGATTCATGTGTTAAATAATGACTGAAAAGGCAAAGGCAGAAGCAAATTGCTTATAAAGGCCTATCCTATATTGTCAACTCTTTTTAGGCTACCATCCTCCAAAAAAGCAAAAAAGCAACAACACAGATACTTAATCACTCTTATTAGCTTCAAAAATAGTTTTACAAACCATTTTCTTAAAAACAAATAAAGAATGACAAGTTTTAAATTAATTCTGGCATCATTCCAGAATTTAATCCAATAATGGAGACACGCCTCCTTTTCATACCTGTTTTAGCTTTTTGTACAGTAAATTTGCAAACGCCTCTGAGATTATATGGACTGTCTTGAATTACAAAAACCTCTGTATTGAGTCAGGGAGCATTTTTGATTTTGCTTTGAACATAATTTGCATTATTTTATAATAAAACAGATCAGAAAATTTCATAACATGAGAATTAAGAAAAAGTGGTCAGATGTGCATAATAGTCAGCTCTATTGATAATACGATAGCTCGCTTCTGTAGTTTTATTATTGAATTTAAGGTGGTTTTGAAGGTGGATCCCCACAATTCCACACAGTAAGATATATAGGAGCAATCAATGAGTAGTAAATCAAATGTAAGGCCTTGGAATTCAATATATTTCTGGATTTATACAGGATTGCAAGTGATTTTGAGATTTTCCCTTTTATGTATTCAATGTGTTGTTTCCATATTAGTTTTTCATCAATGACAACTCCATGGAATTTAGTCTCAGAAACTCTTTCAGTGTCAACATTGCAGATTTTAATTTAACATTACAATCACGATCATTTTGATTCCCAAAAACCATACATTTTGTTTTCTTAATATTTAAAGATAATTTATTGACATCAAACCAAGTCTTGAGATTTTCCAGCTCCATTTCTACACACAAAAGCTCCTTCAGATTCTTACCGGAGCAAAACAAATTGGTATCATCTGCAAATATTACATATCTAAAAAAATCTGTTACATTGCAGATGTCAGTGATGTAAAGAATGAACATTATTGGACCAATCACTGATCCTTGTGGCACACCACATGTGATCTTTCTAAGTGCTGACATAGTATCATTGATTTGTACACACTGGTGCCTATTACATAAATAACTTTCCAACCAAGAATAAGCAGCCCCTCGTATTCCATACACCTGTAATTTCTTCAGTAACTGTCTGTGGTCTATGGTGTCAAAAGCCTTCTGCAGATCAATATACAGACCAATACAACACTCACCATTTTCATTTGCATTCGCTACTTCTTCTACCATTTGCATTACTGTATGAACAATTTTAATTGTTTTACAAACAATTTCTAGAATTTTAGAAAACTGCGGCAGCAGTGATATTGGTCTGTAATTTTCCACAGGTTTTATCTCCATTTTTATAAATTGGGATCACCTTTGCTAACTTCATGTTGATACGAAAGATTCCTTTTTGGAAAGACAGATTACAAACATAAGTCAGCGGTCTGACAATATAATCAATAACTTCTTTTATAGTCACTGTATCAATGGAGTTTATGTCGAGTGATCGCTTATCTTTTAATTTTTTTACAATTTCAATAACATCAGTTTTGTGTATCCCACTTAAAAACATAGAACTAACATTAATGTTAATCAAATTATTAAACATATATTTGTTTTCATCAGATACAGTAATCTGTTTTGCCAAAGAAGCTCCAACATCAACAAAGTAATCATTGAACTCATCAACAATATTTTTTAAATCATCCACTTTATTTTTGACTTTATTTATAAAAAAGTCTGGAAGTTCTGAATTATTAATTTTATTATGTATAATATGATTGATTACCTTCCAAGTTTTTTGTCTGTTATTTTTACTATCCTCCAGCATTTTACTATAGTCTTCCTTTTTTTGAATCCTCATAATGGTGGTTACTTTGTTCTTATGCTACGGCCACACCCGACGCGAATTCGCCTGGACGAGATTACATACAAAGTCTATGCAAACACGCCGCCTTGACGCAAATTACTCGGCGACGCTGCTGGACGGTTTGGCGCGCACGCTTTGAGCGCCGAGGCGCTTTTGACGCCCCAAACACCTCGACGCCGAGTTGAAAATATTGAACTTTCAAAGCCAGTTCATGCACGGCAGCCAATCAGCGATGGCGACATTCTCGATGTCATTGATTTGATGACGGTGACGCCCGCGCCTCCTGCTCCCACTCAAGCTCCTCTCAAAGATGGAGGAGAGGTTTATCGGCACTGTTTGCTATCATCCGGAGCTAAACTACTCGGGCGTGTGTCCTCTACAGAGACTGGAACAAAAGGAGCAGGTTTGGGTGAAAGTCTCTGAGGAGACAGGTTTTGAAGGTAAGTTCTGTAAATAATCGCTTTCCAGCTGGATTTGCCTGCACGGGTCATCACTGCGTCCGACCGTTTCTACTGCGCCTGCGCCCAGACGCACGTCGTCCCACAGCTTGTCAAAATGTCCAGAGCAAACAAACGGGGCAAAGCTAAGATGCAGAGAGAGAGGGAGAGAGAGAGAGGAGAGAGAGAGAGAGAGCCCACTTATATTTTTCCTCACTTTCACTAGTTCTCTGCAGTAAAAACTTTTTGTACAGTTGATTTTTCTTATTACATGCCTTTTGCAGACCCTTTGTAATCCATGGTTTACCTTCATATTGATCTTTCACCCTGCACATTTTTATAGGACAATGCTTATTATATAATTTTAAAAATGTAGACAGAAAAGCATCATATGCTAGATCTGGATCTTCAACATAAACCTCATCCCAGTTAGAATTCTTAAGATCCATTTTGAAGGCTTCTGTTCTTTCTAATGTTTTCAATCTCTTTAATTTGCAAGGATGTCTATTTTTATCAACCGAACATTTAGAAATTAAATTATGCATTACAAAAACAGGAAGGTGATCGCTGACATCACTTATGAGCAAACCACATGTTACTTGGTGATGAGTATTTGTAAAAATATTGTCTATGAGTGTTGCACTGTCTTTGGTTATTCGACTCGGTTTATCAGATACCAGATACCTAAACTGAACATTGTGTTACAAAATTCTGTTGTCATTTTATGTTCATTCCATTTCATTAAATCAATATTGAAATCACCACAAACAAAAACTTGTTTCTTATCACAAACCTTACCTAGAATGTCAACCATGGAACTAACAAAGGAATCGATGCAAGAGCCAGGTGTCCTATATATACAACTCACAATAATACTTTTCAGATTAGTGGAATGAATTTCAATTGTCAGACTCTCCATGATATCATCCACAACTGTGCTGTCAACCACTCTACACTGAAAATCTTCCTGTACAAAGACAGCCACTCCACCACCATTTTTATTTTTATGTTTACACTAAAAAGATTGTATCCCCTAGTATAAAATTGGAGCCCTTTTCATTTGTCAGCCAGGTTTCGCTGATGGCAATGACTTGAAAAATATGTTTTAATGATTGCAGATTTTCTTTGATGTGATCAAAATTTGCATAGAGGCTTTGACTATTGAAGTGTATGATTGAAAATCCATTCAGACTGAGTTCATTAAACTGATTTTCTGTGTAGTATTTGGATGCAGAATTCAAATCTTTGTAAAATTTACATCTGGATCAATGTCTTTCTCAAAGCTAAATGATTTATGTTCAGCACATAAGAAACTTATGTGTGACTCTTCATATATTCTATTGAAACAGGGCTCAGCTAAATTATTTTCATTCTCATAAAAATCCTCATACTCCTGTCCCAAGGAGAAGACATGTTATCTGTCATATCCTAACTGATAAAAAGTAAATATAAACAAAACAGCAAACCAAAAGTAACACAATTTAACAGTATACGTATAATACAAACTGTTCTCTTGCCATCATAAAGCAAAGAATATAACTCAAAGTGATACCGAAAAATTCTATTTTTATACAGCAAACATGGCACCAGCTCTTCATCTTGCTACTTTGTTCCAATAAAACAGATAAACATTTTCTAATCCTCATTGAGTGCGCCATTTGCTAACCAAGCTACATCCATTGTTACTTGTATCGTACTTCTCTTTGTGTGTTAAATTCAGTGATGGACAGCAACATAGTAGACTTAAGTACATTTTTGAGTATCTGTACTTTACTTGGTTTAGGTTTTGGTTATGGGTCATTTTATTTTTTCAAACCAATTTCCACTTGGAATTTTAAACATGTCCCTGTTGTACAATATAAAGATAGCTCTATATAAGTTCATATACAAAAATTATTGAGTATTACAGTAGTTCGACAGGTATATTATTTACACCCATGACATCACAACCTCCAGCTCCCAGCTCAACTGTTCGGCAGAGGTCGATATATTCAAAAATATTTAATGTGTTAAAAAATCGTTTGTTTCTGTCAGTCTTAGGGTACAGAAAGAACTGCTAACTAACCAAAATAACTGATTTCTTTGTGTAGGGTTTAAAATGCAAGTTATCATATACATATATATATATATATACAGATATATAAATAGATATAGATATAGATATAGATACATAGACAGATAGATAGATAGATATAATTATATTTCTTTTATATATTTTTTAACATATATATATATATATATATATAATACAATATACAGAAATGAAATATCTATGGATATAGATAGCTTTATGTCTTATTCTCTGCAGTTGAGCTAGGAGTAAAGGGTTAATATTGAAGCATCAGTGTTAGATCAGCTTGTTACTTGTACCACAAAGGATATAACAAAAAACACACCACCATTAATATTAATTTAAATTCATTCAATCTCAATCAGTCAATCTTTATTTGTATAGTGCCAATTCATAACAAGTGTTATCTCAAGACACTTTACAATAGAGCATAAAGCTCTTCATATTATGGATACACATATATGCATAGATACATATATACATATATAAAATACACATATACATATATATACAAATATATACATCCAACACCAACATGAATCCATATAGCTAATCATGGATCCCTCCATCATGGCGGCAAGAAAAACCTTCTGTTAAGCAGCAGGAAATCTTGAATGTGGATCCCAGTCTCATGATGAACAGCAAATCCACGCGATGCTGTGTTGGGTGTGAGGGCAAAGGAAGGAGGAAAGAGGAGACAAGTGGACTAAAGTAAGAACTAAAGTTAGCGACAGGTTCATGGACCATCGACCTGTCGTCTGATTTATTAGAGGTTAGCCTCTTGAGATGCTACATCTCATTTTCAGGAGGGTCCTCATGTCTGAATGGTTGTGGGGATCAATTTATAGAAGTATAATCTTAGATATTCTTACTGAAAATAAGAATTTATGGTAGTGATGAACTCATGGGTGCCCAGACCACAAGGTCATTCCTACCATATTTGTCTCCATTAAATATAAATGTGTTAAAAGCCTCTTGAGATGTGACATCCCATTTTCAGAGGGACCTCATGCCTATGTGGTAATAAAAAATAGATACTGTAGATGTATCGATCATGGATATGGAGATCATGCATGAACAGCTATAATGATAATGGGAATGGAGTGTTCCTAATAAAATGGCCAACTATGTGTCATGTTTATAATTGTAGTTTTTGAGGCTTGTGGCTCCACAGCAGCAGGAAGCCCCCACCAGGAGCCCAGACCACCAGCAGGACCAGAGCCAGAGACGAGTACAGGAGCAAACAAAAAGGGCAAAGGCAGATGCAGAGAGAGAGAGAGAGAGAGAGAGAGAGAGAGAGAGAGAGAGAGAGAGACCAATGTGACAGATCTGACATTAGTTAGCTAATGTTCCTGAATCGAGGTTAGGTTTTTTAGGAGGGGTTTGATTACTGCTGTTTTAAAAGACTGTGGTAATGAGCCTGTTGATAGAGATATATTTACTGATATTTTTTATGTTTACTTTTATTTAAAGACATTAGTGCTGCATTTCCCCGCCTCCAATCCTCAGGCTGCACTGCCTGCTTAACGCCAGAGTGCCACTCCTGCCGATGTTCTGTGGTCGGGGCTACCCCTGCCTCAAGCAGTGCCCTCATCACCATCTACCAGGTGGAGGTCCATCCTTTGTTTTTTGGGCACTTTAGGTCCTGTGCAGGAAGGACAACACATTACAGAAAAACAGAATTATGTAATCATGACTGTACACTCACATCATACAGAATCCACTTGTTGATCACATCACAGCAAACCAATTTTTAATGACAAGGGCAGGTGCCTGTGGCATTGCGCGAGCACGTGGACAGGCAGCGACCCTCCAGGCTATCAGGCGCCTGGTTTACTCATCAGTCCCTAGAAAGAGCAAAACATTGAACCTTACAGACATCGAAAGGGAAACATGAGAGTAATGACATGATATGCTGCAGATAAACATCCATAGCTGACACTAGCTATATATTCACAGGCTATCTACCAAGCTAAAGGTAGCTAATAGCTGAATCGAACGAGTATTTATGATTGATAAAGCCCTCCCCACACTTCTAACATCAGCATCCTCTACAGCCAAGGCAAACATTAATCCCATATTAACCACATCACAAACAGCGATGTAGAGTCACAGGTATCGGTGTTTTACAGATACCTGTGTTTTACAGGTATCTGCAGCTGACTGAGGCAACCGAGAGCTACACGGACGCCGCAATTAAAATACACCAATAGATAGAAATGTCCGAGTGGTGCTTCTGATCATATAGTCCCTGTGCAGGGTCTAACCTGCTGGTTAATTTTATTTGCCCGATTATTCAGGGTAATGCTCGGACCCCGGCAGCTGTTAACCCAACTAGCATTAGCATTCAAGGTAGCTGCTAGTCCAACTAGCGTTAGCATAACTGATAGCAGACCATTCGTGGTACAAAACAAACAAAAAAAACAACATACACAACAAGTGCGCCTCAAGGACAACAGCTTATGGTGCTTGGTGAAAACAACATGTGTTTATAACTTACCTTTGAACAGCGCAGTCACATCCACTGTCGCCAGTACAGAGCCACAGCTCACCGCTGCCATCGCTGATGAGGAAATGAGTACGCTTGAGTGTCCACAGCTGCATATTCAAAATCCGGGCCGATTTGAGTACATCATCCGGTACTTTTGCATACTCATTTTTCGATACTATGTATACTGTTTTTCATTTTGACGCAGTACTCTCAAAATTTTAAGTATTTGAGTATGGAAGTATGCGATTTGGGATACACTATAAGTTTTCCAAAAATTGCTTGTTGTCACACGCCAAAAACTACCGCCACGTAACTAGAAAGAGATACATTACCTCGTGGCTTTGCATCCTGTAAGTTGTTGAAAAAGAAGTTGTAAAGCAATGCAGAGTTCTGAGGAAGGTCCGAGCTGCATTCATTAGCATCACAACAAACACACGCTTTGGCTTGGGTCACGCCTTTACAACAGTGTCTCCGTGTCTTAATTATCCTGCCTGCAGTGATAATTTAAACCCTCGCAGAGTCTTTTTGAAACTTTAACACTCTCAGTTCTGTTTGTTTCAGCCCAAACGCCGCCGCTAGCTCTCTGACGCTTTTATATCAAAATTCTCCCGCCGGTCAGAGACATAATCAGATAATTTGAAATGCAGCAAGTGCTCAGTGGACGATCTCTGCTCTTGACTGGAGGCTCCGTTTCCATTCTCTCCCCCCGAGGACAAGCGAGCGGGAGCATGATGTGCACGAGATAATGAAAATAATTTTAAATTGAAAGTGAGGACGCTAATAGACTAAGAGGGACCGAGGAGCTCACTGGTTATCTTATTAGCAGCTCCAGATAGTGTTACTGGAGGGCGGGGCTGAATGAGATTATGGTCTGAATGGAGCTCCTGTAATGGGCCTGATAGTGAGGGGGGAGCAGGAGTGTCCTACAGGTTTGTGAAGGCGAAGGTTTGAGTTTGTAACAGGCTGATTTATTAAATACATATTCACCTGAACTTCTGTTGTAGGAAAGACGACATAAAATAAAGATAAATACACGTGAAAGAGCCTCTAAAAGACATTTTTCTGACGTGTTAATCAGAAAAATCACATTAGAGAGAGAAATAAAACTTTTTTCATGCACTGACAGATATTTGGAAAACTTTAAATACTATGTCGGTTGCAATAACAACTGCAATACCAATTAGTGAAACTTGTGCAATAAACAAGTTTCCTAAAAACATTATCTTTACATATTTTTGTCATAATAAGAGATTGCATCATAAGTCCAAAACCGCCACCACCCTATTGAGGAATAAGTGTATTATATGAAAATAAAGTATTTATAAACATTAATTTAATCAAAAGGATCATTATGAAAAGTTAAACCTATATTTAAAACTATCTAAGGTTTATTAATTGAAATGTAATTTTCACCATTTATGTTCCTGGTAAGTGGTGCACTCTGCTCCAGTTGACCTTTTGAAATGAACAACTGAAACAAACGAGCCTCAACTTACCATGACTCTGAAAACTTCTTTTAGGATGTGTCCGAATTAAAGAAACTTTCAGGGTCAACGGTGCGCTTCCTGTTACGTGCCCTGGCCGTATCTTGTAGTAATTTGTTCTTGTTCTGTGTGAATCTTGGCTTTTAGTTTACTGTATACAGTTAAACTAAAAAGCCAAGATATTAACAACAAGAAATAGGGTACAAAAACAAAAGGCAGCAAAGGCTGGCACACAAAATAAGGATTTACCCAAAACTACAGCAAATATCTGGTAGTACAAACAGTCAAACTAGCAAATACAAAGGTTACAACAATCACAATAAAGGGTTTGAGGCCAACAGGGATTCAAAGCTGCTGTCAGAAGAACGCCGACTTCCAGCTGCTCCCTTCAGCTTCTTGAAAGGGGAGCAGTTTCTCCGTGGCCAATGGGAGGGCTGCTTCTACCTCAGATGATTCAGCTTCCTCCGCCAATAGTGCCAGGGCACCTGAGAGCTCCACAAAGAACAAATTATGGAGGCTGGTTTGCTGGTTTTGGAGACAGGAGGGAACAATTACTGCTGACGGAGGAACAAAAATGTTGCATTGGAAAACAAAAACTGGAGTGAAGATGGATCCACTGCGCTGCTGTTTTTTCTTTTTTTTGGTTGGGGGCAGTTACTGCTGCTGCTCCAGCTGGGTCAGCCGGGTCTGCAGCTTAAACTGCCGCCTGCTTTTTGATGTTACTAGTTTTTTAGCCTTCCTCCAAAGACTGATCTTCTCGCTTTCATGGAACAGGTGTGTGATTCCTTGTAGTTTTTTCTGGGAGTCGACAGCGCTTGATGTTAGATGGTCCATCTCCTCCTTTCCAGTTTCCTGCACAGCCTTACAGATGACCTCCTGTGCAGTCAGTTTTGATGTAAGGAGAAGGCTGCTGCTCTTCTGGGCCTCCAGCTCCTCCTTGAGCTCTTTAATCTGCCGACCAAAGAGCTCCTCTTTATTGGAGGCCTCAATCTTGTGGGCCTCCACCTCCAGACGCAGAGTGTCGTTTTCTAGTTTGAGCTCATTGGTCAGGCGGATTTTTTCCATGGTCTCGTGCTCAAGGATGTTAACTTTCCTAACCAGCTTCTCCTAACTCTTCTCTGGAGTCATCCAGAAGCTTCTGGAGTTCCAGATTGGACTCCTGAGTGGTTTTGAGTCCGGAGGCTGTATTCATGTTGGTCTGTTTGGCAGCTTTAAGGTCTGCCTTCAAACTCTCGTTCTGCAGAGCACTGCTGGAGGCCTCATACTCTAGGTTCTTTATCTTCAGAATGAGCTTTTTGTTTTCCAATGTTACATTTTTGGTCAGCTCTTGACTCTTCTGGATTTCCTCAGATAATTGCTCTTCAAGGCTGTTAACTTTCCCAACCAGCTCTCCACACTCTGTTCTGAGGCTTCCAGAACTTTCTGGAGTCCAATCTGGAGATTGGACTCCTGTGTGGTTCTGAGTCTGGAGGCTGTGTCGATGTTGCTCTTTTTCAACTCTTTAATCTCACACTCGAGGTCCTTTACCTTCTGAGTCAGAGCGTGGTTTTCCGTGTTAAACTCTCTGGCCAGCCTCTGTCTCTGGTGGAAGTCGTTTTCTTGCTCCTCCTCGAGTCTTTTTGACCTCCGTGATACAGCTCCAGGCATAATTTCTGGGTGTCAGCCAGAAGTTCCTCTTTAGTTTGTGGTGACGTTTCATCTGGGCGGCTGCTTTTTTTTCTCTTCTTCAAAGTTTTCCTTCAGACCGACTGCTCCAGTGCTCTGCTGAAGGCCTCCCTTTCAGATGTCTTAGAGTTAGAAGGTGGCTTCTGCAGAGTCTTGTCCTCCCTGGCCTTCCCTCCAGCTGTTTCTGGAGGTCATCAGCCCTGGCTGTCTGAAGGTCTCTTTCCCTCACTGTCTCCTCCAGCTTCATCTTTAGAGCTTCAACTTCTTGCTCCAGAGCCTTCTCCTTTGCAGGCCGGTTCTGCACAGTTGGTGCCAGCTCACCGCTGTGCAGGGCCTTTCTTTTCTCCACAGCTCTCAAACAACTCAAGGTATGGCTCTGGAGTTTGAGGTGTTCAATCTCACGCCTGTTCTGCTCCTTCGCTCTAATCTTATTGAAGGGCCTGTTGTTCTGCTGGCGGATCGATCCTGATGGGGCTGATGGTAATAGCCACCGAAATCCTCCCTCTGTCCTGACTGACCAGGACCAGTCAGGTACTGGTCCTGGTTTTAAACCGACGGCTCCTGCTGTTGGTACCGCTGGCCGTGTTGTTTGCTGCATTCATGGGGCGGTTGTTCTTGGGCCTCCAAGCTTGTTTGCGATCCATAGTTGACAAAAAGTGCTGTGCTCTGCTGCAGTTGACTGCTGAAATGCTCAGGGTCAACGGCGCTTTGCTACAGTCACCTTCTGAATGATCCGAATACTCAGACGCTGCTACAGTAGACTGCTGAATACTCAGTGTCGACATACTGTGCTGTGCTCTGCTAGATGTCAAGAGGGTTTCATCGAGCTCTTCTTTTTATACTTTCAGCAGCTTCTCTGATCCTCTTCAATCCTTTGATGAGTTGAGTTCCATGACTAAACTCAAAGTTGTTTCCATGACAACACAGAATAACACGGATCTATGAGTTATTGATTTTAAAAATAAACAAAATGGCCAACTTCTCCCAAATATGTAACATAAAACCTTTTTTATTTTAGAGGTCCGCAAATTTCATCGCACTTAGGTAATAATAAGACAAAGTTTTGTTTTTTTTCTTTGAAATTTCATGAGAATTTGGTGAAAATTAGCACATAACTCTTCTAAAATAATGTCCAAATTCATTGTCGCAAGTCACAACTGGTAGGTTACTGTTTTTTCCAGTTTCTTTGAAATTTACTTCAATTGATATTGCACATTTTTATAAAAACTGCACTATTTAAATTAAAACCTGTTCAGAAAGTTTCTTTAGCTTTAATTGTCTGTTTTTTTCTTTTAGGTTTTACATGTATTATATGTTAAACATAGGGAAATAATGGTCAATCATGCAAATTAGTCTAGAAAATCAAAGTAAAAAAGAAACTTGATAAAATCGTGATCCTGATTTTGTTTTTTTTTATTTTTCAAAAATCGTGATATGATATACACTCAACAAAAATATAAACGCAACAGTTTTGTTTTTGCTCGCGGTTTTCATGTGATGGACTTAAAGATCTAAAATTCATTCCAGATACACAATATTACCATTTCTCTCAAACATTGTTCACAAATCTGTCTAAATGTTTGATAGAGAGCACTTCTACTTTGCTGAGATAATCCATCCCACCTCACAGGTGTGCCACGTCAAGATGCTCATCAGACACCATGATTAGTGCACAGGTGTGCCTTAGACTGTCCACAATAAAAGGCCACCCTGAAATGTGCAATTTTTTTGTTTTTATTGGGGGTCTGAGGACTCAGAACCAGTCAGTATCTGGTGTGACCACCATTTGCCTCATGCAGTGCAACACATCTTCGCATAGAGTTTATCAGATTGTCAATTGTGGCCTGTGGTCTGCAGTTTTGAGGCCGGGTTGGATGTACTGCCATATTCTCTGAAACGCCTTTGGAGACGGCTTATGGTGGAGAAATGAACATTCAATGCACGAGCAACAGATCTGGTTGACATTCCTGCTGTCAGCATGCCAATTGCACGCCTCCTCAATGCTTGTGACATCTGTGGCATTTTGCTGTGAGACAAAACTGCACATTTAGTGTAGTGGTACTTTTATTGTGACAGAGTTGAAGCTAAGGCATGGTGTTTTCAGAACAAGGTGAATCAGATCTTATGTCTGATGAGCATCTTGATGTGGCACACCTGTGAGGTGGGATGGATTATCTCAGCAATGCAGAAGTGCTCACTATCAAACATTTAGACAGATTTGTGAACAACATTTGAAAGAAATGGTAATATTGTTTATCTGGAATGAATTTTAGACCTTGGAGTCCATCTCATGAAAAATGGGAGCAAAAACAAAAGTGTTATGCTTATATTTTTGTTGAGTATATTTGCCATATTGCCCACCCCTACCTACTTTATTGTTTAGTGAGTCTCCCAAGACATAACAAATTTTTCACAGTTTTTCCAAAGATATTATGCAAGGCTGCAAGTCAGTCTTGATGCATCAGAGAGCATTATAAGACCACTTCTCACCAACTCTCTGTGGTCTGATGAAGGATAATCAGCCATATTTCTGAGGAAAGAGGATACACTGTAAAAAGTATATTTCAACTAATGTATTAAAACATATCGCTGCTGATGTGGGAAAGAAAGGCACATGAAATTTGCCTTGAATTATTCCTAATTTTGGGGATTTTTTCACAGTGTCGCTTTGTGTGCAAAGACCTTAAGACTGTGTTGTGTGCAGAGTTCTCTAGGGATGGGACGATACACTTAAACTCACGACACGCTGCACCTCGATATGCCCGGTCACGATATGATACATCGACACGATACAATATCAAAAAGTAAAAAGAAAAAATATTACTGTGTAATTACAACTTATTTGTTTTTGTTTGAGTTGCACACAGGAAAACACAAGGCCTAACAGGCCAAACAACAATAACACTCTCTAACCCTAGAGAGGTTAGTGAGAGTGTATGCTAACGAGCTTGCCTGCCTTCGCTTTTCTTAATGAGAAAGCCAAAA
The DNA here is from genome assembly GCA_036419115.1 of Scarus forsteni. NCBI lineage: Eukaryota > Metazoa > Chordata > Actinopteri > Labriformes > Labridae > Scarus > Scarus forsteni. Next base: position 35,993 of record JAZDUH010000484.1, on the reverse strand, counting down.
TACTGCCAGACAGTTACTCCTCATCCCCCCAATTGAGGAGTTATACAGTCTGATGGCCTGAGAGACAAAGGAGTTTCTCAGTCTGTTGGTCCTGCACTTGGGGAGGAGCAGTCTTACGCTGGACAGGCTCATCTGGTTGTTGATGACCATGTGTAGAGGGTGATTGGCATCATCCAGAATGTCCAGCAGTTTGTCCAGTGTCCTCTTCTCTGCCACCGCCACCAAAGAGTCCAGCTTCATGCCAACCACAGAACCAGCCCTCCTGATCAGTTTTTCAATCCTGGATGTGTCCTTGGTCCTTGAATATCTGATGAAACTGGCTCTTGGTAGCTGATGATAATGAAGCTGGCAGTTGGTGGCATCTTTCAAAAAAGAACACTCTGCTGGTATCCTCAGAAATGCCTCCTGGCAGCAATGATGGTTGAAAAAGATATGCATAGGATATACAAGAAAAAAGAGTCTTAATAAGAAGTGCAATAAGGTCAGAAAAAGATCAAAAAGGAAAACTTTTGAAAATTGTTAGAAAAATTAAGGGAAAAAACACAAAAACAGCTAAAATATGGAGAACAAACTGGACAGGCTGCTGCTGTTTACAGCGCCATGGCAACAACACACTATGCGCTATTACCCGACGCGGACGCCTTTTATTTTGTGATCCATTTTTTTCAAACTCGATGCATTTCGACACGTACTGATCACGATATATTGCCAAACGATATTTCATCCCATCCCTAGAGTTCGCCCACATCATCGCCATAGCTGTTTACATTCAGATATGAAACTCCACAAAGACATGGGAATCGAACCAGCAACCGCTTTTGCTACAACGGACGAGGCTCCCTGCTGCGCCTTTGTGCTGCCCCAACAATGGTTTTGTAATTGTGTAAAAATCAAGACATCTCAACACCATCGCCCTTTTTACACAGTACCACAAAACACAAAATGATGAAATCAAGTGTGTTGTTGTCATTATTGTTCATTATGATAGTAACACTGCTGTTGATTTGGTAACACTTTACTTTAGAGGTGCGCAAAGTTCATCCGACTTAGGCAATAATTAGACCAAGTTTTTTCTTATTTCCTTGAAATTACCCCCAAAATTTCATGAGAATTTGGTGAAAATTAGCGAAAAACTTCTTTACAATTATAATATTTTGCATGTGATCTCAATTATGCATATCAGCAAACTTGGTACTAAAGAACTTGGTGAAATTAAATAACAAATAGCTAACTATCAACTGCTTATTGGGAAATTGAATTATTCACGTAACACTTCAAAGGTAATTATCACAGGAAACAATCTAACCTAACTTCTGTATCCAAGAACTAAGCAGCTATTTATCACCTGCTTCTCTGGAAACAGCAGAAATGTTGGAATACTTCTAAAACATTTTGTGGTGGTTTGTGATTTAATTTCAAATAAATTATTTGCTGATCACCTTCTTACCTTCAATTCAGAGTAAATTTCAAAGAAACTGGAAAAACAGTAACCTACCAGTTGTGACTTGCAACATTGAATTTGGACATTATTTTAGAGAGTTATGTGCTCATTTACACCAAATTCTCATGAAAATTCAAAGAAAAAAGAGGAAACTTTGTCTAATTATTATCTAAGTGCAATGAAATTTGCAGACCTCTAAAGTAAAGTGTTACCGCTGATTTTAATGAGGATATTATCTCCATTTCACAGTGTAAAATAAGCTTATACTGATTGAATAGTGTAGTTGCAGGTTGATATACTCAGAGTTGAAGCTAACATTGATCCCAAAAACCAGACAGTGTGTCTCTGCATGTGATGGGTGATGACTTGGACATTGGTTTCGCTGATGAGAGAGGGATAGAGACATAAATCAAAAACACTGATTTTTAAAAATGATCTTTCTGTCGAATTAGATTAACTACTACACTTTCCTTGGTGCTTTCAGAACAAGGTGAATCAGATCTTATGTGCTCATGTTGCAGATGTTGAATGAGGGCTTAATGTTTACTGAAGCTTAAAATTAAATCAGAGAAAACCATGTTTAAGCACAGGCCATTGTCTTTACCATTCAGTTTCACCTGCTTCTTTATGGTTTGTATTTTATTTTTGTTTTTCTTCTCTATGTTGTTTATTATCATGTTATTATGCACCCTTTAAAACACTATGCATTGTGTCATAAAGATTTAAAATAAACTTCTTTAAACATGTTTTGACAAACTTTTTAATCTTTAAATCTTAAATACAGCCTGGCTAATGTTTTTCTCAACTTTGACTTCATCTTTACTGGCACATTTGGGTCATTCCGCCAAAAGAGGGAAATCTGTTGTCGTGAACTCTTCAAAATTAAACTTCATTTTTCATCCAATTTCAATTCAGAATTTAATAATCTACACATTTACTCATTAAAAATGAATACTGGCCAATCTCAGGCTACTTTATTTAATTTGTTGCAACTTTCGACAGTTTATTAGCATTGCAATTTTTTCTCTGCTGTTACCAAAACTCAGGGCCGCTTACATGACGCCGAAAACGGTCAATTCCGCAAACATTTCGCTATGCTTTTTGGCCTTCCGCTTGATGAGACCACGCTATGCTTTCCACCGAAAAACGCAAACTTTGAAACCGCTTCCCCAAAGCGGAAAGATTTGAATCCGCCTCCATCCGCCTCGTAAACACAAAAGCAGAGCGCTTTCAGGGGAACGCTGACGCCACCGCATGCGCAGTACTCTTTCACATGGAGGCTGCGGCGCATACCAGGAACAACAACAGCTTCGCCGCCTGCCGAGTAACGTGGTGAGCGCCTCTTACCGTGCTCGGTTTGTTATCCAGAAAAACTATCCAGACAGATTTGTTGTCCGAACTGATTTGTTGTCCATAAAAGAAACTCCTGCTTTTCTGTGTGTCTATTCGCCATTGTTGTTTGTGTGAAAGTTTTTCTTCTTCGCTCGTGTGTTGTAGCAGCGCTTGCCTCTCTGCAGACCTACAGTGCCATCTACTGAACCGCATGCACACTACAGCGGATTTACAGGGATTAACTCTGCCTCAGAGCGCTTGTCATCTAAACGCGAGAAGATTCAAAACGCAAAGAAAGAATCTTTTGCATCTTCAAGTCAGGAGTTTACATGTAAACGGCCCTCAAATACCATTTTTAAACCATGAATAAGTATAATAATAATAAGAATATCAACCACATACAATGTTTTCCTTAGAAAAAGGGTTTATTTAGAAAAATGGTTGGTTATATGATGAAAATACTAACATTTATGACAAAAAATGACTTTTTTGCTGTTACTCTTTATTTGGGTAACAGCAATGACTTTTTCACTTACAATTAGCAGTTGTGTGAAATCTAGCCACTTAGCATCTATGCTAGGAGCTTGAGCACATGGAGCACATTCTTAAGATTGAACTGAATATTTTACTGTTGATATCAACAAATGTTGTCTTAGAGATAACTTAGGTAACAGGACTGAGTTTTTAGATTGACCATCTCTAAAACAGCTCATATATCATTAAATTTAAGGAAAAATAAAAGAGATAACTAACTTTTGGTCTTCCCATGACTTGCAGAAGACCTAAATGATGTCACTTCCTGCAGAACATGTCACTGGTGGAATGTTCCAGAATTTTAAAGTTGGGGAATGTGTTTGGTGAAAACCTGGGGACAGCACTAAAGTGTGAATTTTAACCAAAATATAAAGACTAAAAGTGTAGATAGAATATGGAGTCACACTTAAAGCAAAAAGAAAATTTTTTTGGAAGGATTTTGTTCATGATGTTTTAGTAAAGTGTAGAGTTTGGCTGTGGGGACAGGCAAGAAATGCTATGTATAAGTGTTTTGATGCCATTTTAAAATATTAAAATATATATATATGCAATTTCTACAAATATTAATGTGTATGGTGTTTAGTATAACAATAAAAAATTGTAATATATTACTTGTCTTTATACATTTAATATACAATAATATGCTGGGGACAGAAATTTCACTTTTGGCGGAATCGCAGATTTATGAAATTTGCTTGGTATCCCGGAAAATACATCAGAACACATTCAGGCCAAGTCAGTCACAAGAAGAAAAACATTTAAGTATGAAAGGATAAAACAGAGGATGTAAACCACAGAAAACATCAAGAGACGACCAAGACTAAAGCCATCAGTTAAAAAAAGAGGCGACACTGTGGTGCCATACCTTGGTACGGTGTACATTTTAGGACATCCTCAGCCCCAGGAAAACTCACAGACCAAACGGCCTCAGACTTCAAAATAAAAGTCATCAGACAAAACGGCGCCAAATTAAACTGCCTCAACCAAAACGACGCCAGATAAAACGGCCTCAAAATGAAAGCCATCAGACAAAACACTGGATAAACGGACTTAAATAAAAACAGCGCCAGGTCGTGAACATCCAACTGAACATTATTTTTAAGAGACCGGAAGTGCGATGACGCCATCAAAAGTCGGTACCATAGACATTATTATATTATATATGTCTGAAATGGCATACTAACATACTACATACTACACACTCATCTGTATATACTGTATACTACATACTATAAGTATGATTAGAATGCCAACCGCTCACACTGTAGTATACTACTAATTTTCCCATGATGCATTTCAAACCCTGGACGACAGAAATCAGAAGCACACCAGGCTATTAAATATCTCTGTTGATTCGTCACCACGAGAATACCAAAATGTGATCATTCGATCCATAAACGACAGACACAAATTTCATTTCGGCATTTCGACATTCTGCTATGCGCCCCGTTATGCTATCAAACAAACTTCCGGTCGGCTCCAAAACAAGAGCCCAATTTACAAAAGCATTAAAGAACTAAAAGGAGATAATAAAAGATGCTTTTATTTTGAAAACGGGAAGTTTGCTAGTGGCTGATTTTTAGCTGAATGCCGTCTCAAGACGATTTAACATTTATGATGTTACGATGATTATGATTTTGTTACGACCTGACGCTGTTTTTTCATTTGAGTCCGCTTTATCCAGTGTTTTGTCTGATGGCTTTCGCTTTTGAGGCCGCTTTTATCTGACGCCGCTTTTGGGTGAGGCAGTTTAATTTGACGCCGCTTTTGTCTGATGACTTTTATTTTGAAGCCTGAGGCCGCTTTGGTATGATGGGGGTTTTTCTGAGGCCGCTTTGGTCTGAGAAATGACAGAAGTTTTCCTGAGACTGAGGATGTCCTAAAATGTACACCGTACTTTGGTTTGAAGCTCCTGCCTGAAGGAGAGGATGGTCAGGAAACTGAATTTTGTTCTTAGCTCTAGGTTTTACTCCACCCATGACTTTACAGCAATCCTTTACAACCTGTTCAAGCCTCTGCTTTACCAGATGAAGAAAGGCTCACAAACCAGGAAATAAAAACAAAGGTGACAACAGACTCAACCATGATGTTATAAAAGACTGTCATCGATGTACAGCACACTCCACCACGGTCGGTTTCCTGGAGAAAGGGCAGCCACTGCTGTGCTTCTAAAAACTGTTCCTATATTATCACTAGCTAAGCAGTTTGGTAAACTTAATTTTCTTAATGTGTGTTTAAAATGTGCTGGACAATAGTAGTAGTAGTAGTAAAGTTTATTTCGGACAAATTAATAACAATAACAATGATAGTAATACAAATAAGGTAATAATAATGATTTCAATGATGATAATCACGAATAAACCAAAAATAGAATACTGCAGTAGACTGAGATAAACAAAAGATAAATTAAAAAAAAAAGAAAATACTTTACAGAAGCCAAACGCATGAAACTAAAAGAGTAAAACTTGTCACGTGATTAAATAAATCATATATCCAAAAAGGAGTGAGTGGAAGTAAATCTTATTTGTACTCACCCCCATTTAATTAATAATTAATAATAATTTATCATTTCTTTTCTGCTCCTTCACTCTTTATACTTAATATAAATATACAGACATTAACACACACATACATATATATACCTACATACATACATATATACACATATATACATATATATATACATATACACATATACATACATACACATACACACACACATAAATATATACATACATATATACACATACATATACATACATATACACATATACCTACACACACACATACATATATATATTCACATACATACATACACATACACAGAAAATACATACACACATATATACAATAATATTATTCATATATCCGTTTACAGCATATATAAATCATCATCATTTATCATACAGACGCGAGTGACACCAAAAAAAAACAGCAATCAGCAACAACAACAAAATAGTAGTAATAAATAAAACAAAACAATAATAATAAAAAAAAAACGAAAAAAAACTACATGATGAAATAACTAATACCCCTCCCCCCACACACACCCACACACACACTAGAAAGTGCACCCTGTGAATTCTAAGAGTCCTCCTGATAAGACCTAAACACCATGTATTTGATTTTTTTTAGAATGAGACTAATTGGACTTGAGTTTTTAAAATTACTTATTATTTATGAAATGACAAAAAACAGATTGGAAAAATGAATATCTACCCAAAAGACTTGATCAGTAATTTATAAATAAACAATAATCTTTTATAAAAGTAATAAAATTAAGAGTCAATAGAGATACAGTGACACTGAAAGAGAGTTTTTTGCATCCTTGATGGAGAAAAATTATTTTGGGGATGCAGAGATGAAAGTCAAAATGTCGGGATTAACGCTGAAATGACGACAATAAAGTTGAAATAGTTTTGTGATAGAAGCTCTAAATGTCAAAAAAATAGACAGAAATGTTGAGAATAAAGTCGAAATACATTTTATGTCAACTTTATTCCAGACATTTCAACTTTTATTCCAAAATTGTTATATAACTTTGTTCTGGATATTTCAACATTAATGTTGCCTTCCCTAAATTTATTTCTTACGTACTTTCATTGATATACAAATGAAAGAATCTAAAGAGTCTAAAGTTTTAGTGCTCATTTTTCCAAGAGACCTGGTACTTTAAATATCAACTTCAGCACTTTAATTAGTAATTCTAGCACTTTATACTCGACTCCAGCACTTTATTGCCTAAATCTAGCTCTTTAACATCTGCTACTGACCACCTGTGTACAATAAAAACTATGATTGTAATGTATTGTAAAATGTTTTATTATGATAATGTTTCTCTGTTCTTTCTTTAAAAAGAAGCAAAACAAGAAGAACAGAACCTTTTAAATATTATATTTGTATTTTCTTCCTTTAACCTGTTTGTTTTTATATTTTAGCTGGGGGGACTACCAATGGAAATTAGCTTGGTAGCTAGAGTTGGGTACATTTACATTTTTTTAAAGTGTGTATGAATGTACATTGTCCCTCTGTATCAAATAAACTAAATTGAAATTGAAATGTGAATTATCTTGAGTTTTTCAAGATGAATTTTGGATTAAAATGTTTGATGACTAAGGTTTTAAGCTTTTGGTGCAGCAGGCTGCTGGTGATTTAAGGGCGGGCCTTGACACAAAGGTGCTCTCACCTCTCGGCTGTAGCAGGGCTGAACGATTTGAGAAAATAATGTAATTTGCGATTTTTTTTCCTAATATTGCGATTTACTCTGCAACTGTTTTAATGTTCCTCATCTTCTGTATTCTTAAACAAACATAAGCAGTAAATCTTTTATAGTAAAACCAATATTAAAATTTATCTAATACGTGCAAAATAGGTATGAAATTGCAAACAAATGGGGAAAAACAAAAAATCCAAAAGTGGCTTTGGAAATTGATTGTGGCAGCAAAATTGGGAATTAAATTTGAAATGAAATTTCAAAAACCATGTAAAAACTCCAAAAATGGTTCTGACAGTGGCCAAATAAGATGAATGGGGGCAAAATAGGCATAAAGTTGTAAAAACAGGGTTAAAAAGAAAAGGTTAAAATGGTCCAAAAGTGGGAAAAAGTGTATGAATAGAGGTAAAAAATAGGCATGAAATTGCAAAAAACTACATCACAATGCCAAAATGTTCAACACATTTTGGGCTAAAAATATTTAACCTTCTGCGATTTGAAAACTGCGACAAGACATATTGAGATTTAATCTAATTTGCAGTTAATTGTTCAGCCCTAGGCTGTAGGCAGATCTAATTGGACGAGGGAGCTTTTTCATGTCTCCATCAGTCTATCTCCTCCTCCTCCTCCTCAGACCCTCACCTCAGACATCTGTGTCGCCCCCTGCAGGTCATCAACGCCATCGAGCAGGACTACCGGCTGCCACCCCCCATGGACTGTCCCAGCGCCCTGCACCAGCTCATGCTGGACTGCTGGCAGAAGGACCGCAACAACCGGCCCAAGTTCAGCCAGATCCAACAACCTGGACAAGATGATCCGCAACCCCAACACGCTGAAGGCCATGACCCCGCTGTCCTCGGGGTGAGTCTGCAGACCAACGCCACTTTGGTTCGACAGGTTTGAGGAGTGGGCCCGCCTGCTGGTGTTCAGATCAGACAGGAATAATAATAATAAATGTTTTATTTTCTGCTGTTTGCTCTCAGTGCAGGACTGAGGGAGTTTGTCTTAGTCTTTAAACTTTAGCTTCACTGAGAATATCGCCTAAAGATGTTTGACTTTTCAATCTACCATTAAACAACGAGGAGAAAACATCAATTTTATTAAAACAGTTTTCTTTTTAGAGACGTACAAAGTGTTTTAGGAAACATGAAAAGAAAATGAATGCATCACTTCATTTTGTGCCTTTTAGTTGTCCATATTTATGTTAAGATTATTTAGACTCTATATTAATTTTATTCCACCATGAGCAGAGGTTTATCTTGAATTAGAAAATTGATTTTTTAATTTTAAAGATTGCAGTCCAGAGAAAACTGTTTGTTAGAGTAAAACCAGGGAAACAAAAGTCCAATGATGACAAAATAATATCCTTAAACTCTTTGGTCTGAACGAGATGATATCACTTTATCTTTAGTTTTGTTAAAGGTGCTATGAGGAGAATCTATTTCAGCTTATTATAAAGACTCTGCTGCCCATGAGCACGCAGCAGCGACTGTTGTAAAGACATGACCCAAGCCAAAGTGTGTGTTTGTTGTGATGCTAATGAATGCAGCTCAGACCTTCCTCAGAACTCTGCATTGCTTTACAACTTTTTTTTCAACAACTTACAGGATGCAAAGCCTCGGGTAATGTATCTCTTTCTAGTTACGTAGTGGTAGTTTTTGATGTGTGACAACAAGCAATTTTTGGAAAACTTAGTATTGTCGCTTGGTAGCCGGGTTATATATATGGCTACTTACAGCCCGGTGCTCTAAGACGTGTCTGAATAATATAAATTTGCTCTAGTTTTAATTGTCTTGTTCCTGAAGTTGAGTATCCAGTCCAGTCCTGTCCAACCCGACCGGGTTAAGGAATAGCATTTATAGATAACCTATTTTGATGCTATAAAACTCATCTTAAAGTGTGTATTTCCATCAGGCATATATCTAAAAGTCAGACTTTTGTAATGAGAAACTCCTCATAGCATCTTTAAATGAAAATACCTCAAGTTGAGGCTTTTTTCAGCATTTTAAAGTGAGATTTAAAAAGATTAATTATTTACAGGTCATAATTGATTAATCGCTTCAGTTTTTTATCTACTGACAGCACTAATTATATTTGAGAAAATAAAAATTATCACATATATAAAAAAAAAACAGATAACATTGGACATGTGATTCTTGTTGTTTGTTGCCCAGCCCTACCTCCCTCTCAGCGTAAAAGCCTCTCTAAATCTCTAAAACTGGAAGCCCGTCCTCCTGCTGAAGTGCCATCAGAGTTCGCTGACTCTCTCTCACACAAGTGTCTTCTTGTTTCGCTGGCGCCGGGCAGTTATGTAAATTAAAGCCTTTTGGTTTGATAGATCAAAACCTTCCCACGAATCGCTGCAGCCCAAAACCTGGTCTGCAGCAGATTTTTTTAAACTCTGAAAAGAAAACAATTTGAGGCGTTTCAGCTCTGGGTGTTAGTTTCTGCTGATTTCCATGATTCCCTGCCTGTGCTTTGATTTGTGGTGTGAGGACGAGGGGGACAGACTTTTTCCACTGAGCACCCGTCACTTCATTTGGAAAATTCACTTTACGAGGACTCAGTTTGGAAAGCCTCGGTGCCTGAAGAAGACCGGGGATTCTCTGAAGCACCGTAATAATTCATCTCTGAATCAAACGCAGGTGGTCTGAGCCGTCCAGGACGAGGGAGCTGCCATTTTGAATCATGGCTCCTCTTAATGTCCCCCTCTGCTGTCTCCCCAGGGTCCACCTCCCTCCTGGACCGCAGCATCCCAGACTTCTCCAGCTTCAGCACTGCGGACGAATGGCTGGACGCCATCAAGATGGGGCAGCATACAAGACAACTTCGCCAGCGCTGACTTCTCCACGCTCGACGTGGTCTCCCCAGATGACCATGGAGTAAGTGCTGATGAGTCCTGCTGCGATTAGATTATGGAGACAGTCCGGTTTATCTGGAGTTCGCTGACCACAAATATGAAGGAAGTCTTTTTTATCTGGGGTTAAATTCACTTGTGTCTTTTTCTTTATTAAATTATCTGAAGGCTTCAATAGCTGCAGCACATCATCTGCACACGCCAGAGTTTTAGCTCAACGTAATCTAAATCCTTTGGGCATAAAGTTTATATCGGCAATATCAACTGTAGTTCAGCTCTACTAGTACTCAAATCTGGTTAAAATGTGAGAGTAGACTTTACTAGAGAAGCAACAATTGTCACTGAACTCCTCCTTAGCCATATATGCTAATAAGGAGGCAGAGAAAATCTAATTCAGGTGCTGGATTTGGTGATAATCCTTCCTGCTTCATTTGCATCAGATCTATTAGTACTACTAGTAGACTAAAAACAGTCTATTTATACTACTAGTGAAGTATGTTGAGTTTACTAGTAACACTACTTTACAAAAAATTGTTTTACCTGTATCAGTTTGTGGCACCAGTGCTCAGATAAACCCTGCTTATAACACAAAGACATCTACTAGTACACAAATGTTTGTTACTAATAGTACTAATAGGCTTAGAAACTGTTACTAGTAAAATCTCAAAACTCTACTAGCAGTACTAGTAACACAAAATTGTTCGGTTAGTAGATGATTTTGTTTTACTAGTAGGGTCTACTCATGCACTAGTGTGCCAGAAACCTTTACTAGTAAAACAAAATCTTTGCTTACTAGTACCACAAGTAAACTCAAAATATCTTACTAGTAGTACTGGTGAACTTTTTGGTCTACTAGTAGACTAATAGTCTACTAGTGAAGCCAAAAGTATCACTTGTAGTACTACTAGACCTAGTGCAATGAAGCAGGAAGGATTATAATCAAATCCAGCACCTGATTGGCTGTAATATTTTAAAAAGCCAATGAGAAGCCTGAATTTGAATGAATTTTCCCGCCCCTTATTAGCATATAAGGCTAAGTAGTAGTACTAGTGAACATGTTTTGCTTTTACTAGTAGTACTAGTAGACTAAAAATGTTTACTAGTACTACTAGTTAACATTTTTTCTAGTAGTAGTACTAGTGACACTTTTGGCTTCACTAGTAGTATACTAGCCCTACTAGTAGACTAAAAAAAGTTCACTAGTACTACTAGTAAGATATTTTGAGTTTACTAGTGGTACTAGTAAACTTTGACATACAAATGTGCGAGTAGACCTTACTAGTAAAACAACATCATCTCCTAGTAGACAATTTTGTGTTATTTGTACTACTAGTAGTTTTGGGTTTTTACTAGTAACATTTCTAAGTCTAGGAGTACTACGAGTAACACAAAACTGTCTACTGCATCTAAGGCTTACTAGTAGTACTAGTGAACATGACTTGGTTTAGTATTAGTACTAGTAGAGCTAATAATGTTCACTAGTGCTACTAGTGAACATTTTTTGGTCTAGTAGTAGTACTAGTGACACTTTTTGCTTCAGTAGTAGTCTACTTGCACACTAGTAAACCAAAATTGAGTACATGTTCTCCAAATCTGAGTACTAGAGCTAAAGTACGGTTGATATCACTGATTTTGCTTCACTAGTAAGATCTTCTCCCTAATGATGTTCATTTTTCTTGTTGTCCCAAGAGGTAATGTGAGTTCTGTCATTGTCATTTTCTCCCTTTTTAAAACTTTTTGTGTATCCGCTTGGCTTTTTGCAACCAAGAGGTGAAAAATAGAGCTACTGCTTCTCAAATGTTCTGAGTCTAGTGTATATGAGTCATGTTCAAAAGGATATTTTTTGTTGAAGGTGTAATATGTGGACCCCAGGAAGAGTAGCTCCTGCATATTTGCTGTAACTAATGGTGGATCCAATAAATCAAATCAAATCAAATCTACCCACTCAGTAGTGTGCCAAACATCCTTACTAGTGAAACAAATTTTGTTTTCTAGTACTGCTAGTAAAGTCCAAATATCTCCCTAAAGTACTAGTAGACTGATTTTAGCCAGTGTTATTGTGACACCTGCTCCTCTGTCCCGCAGTGACATCCTGAGGGTGGGCGTGACGTTAGCGGGCCATCAGAAGAAGACCCTGAACAGCGCCCAGATGATGCGGGTACAGATGAACCAGATCACGTCTGTGGAGGTCTGACCCTCCGAGCTCAGCCGAGGGGGGAGAGCCGGAGTAAAAAAAGAAGAAGAAGAAGAAGAAGAAGCGGTGGTTTGGGGATGCAGGGCTCCGGGCGCAGAGGATGGAGTTTTTTCTCGCAGTTACAGTTGTCTGGTCTCAACCCCTGCCCCTCTCTCGTCCTCTCCGCCTCACTCTCCCTCCATCTCGGATCGGACGGGACGACGCAGAGAAGCCCGACACCGACCGACCCGACCCACCTCTGGAGCTCAAACACGGAGGTTCAAGTGACCAGCAACACATTCTTCAATCTTCCACCGGTTTTTCATTTGATGTTGGACTTTTTATTTTTAATTCTTGGTTTTTGTTTGTTCTGATAATTTTGTAAAGAATTTTCTAAAGACTTAAAAAAAGAAGAAAAACTGCGAAAAGGCAAGGAGTTTATCTAAATTTATAGATTATAAGGCTGTAAAGTAGACGGACCGAGTAGGAAAGCTACCCTTTAAAAGGGCGAGAAACAAACAGAAACATGGAAGAGAAGGCCATCCTGGACGCGGCTCTGCTCAATCTGATTATGGATGAGGAAACGCAGGGACCTGGCGCGCACTCCGGCATGCTCCCCAGGAGAGAGAAGTTAAAACCATTAAATGGACTCTTTTTTTGGCATAGACTGATGTCAAAAACCTTCAGAGTGACGATTCCCACGGAGGAGTCCAGAGAGGAGAAACAAGTTTTTCATCATTGCGAGTAATTTTATATATTGTGTGAATTTTTGTGATGAAGATTCCGTCTCACCATGCTTCCTCTCACTTTGGACAAAAGTTTGTTTTTGTTTTTCTCTCATGCCGAGGTCAGACTGCGCGATTATTTATCTGTTATGATGGATAACAGAGACGCTTCCACCAGCTAACATGGCAGGAAACTTGATGGTACACAAATAATCCAGGAGGACGTTGGAAGTAAGAGGGTAATGGCCCTTTTTCCACTAGCACGCCTTTGGCCCTACTCTACTCGATTAGCAGCGTGTTTCCACGAGCCTGGTACCTCCTAAAACAAGCTAGTTTTAGTACCTACTCCGCTCTGGTTCCAAGCGAGCTGGGTCCATACTAAAAGATGACGCCACCAACTGCTGGCTACTGATTGGTCAGACAATGTCGCCATGGATGAGTCATGAGTGCGACGACCTAGCATGCTAGCTGTAGCTACCATTAGCTTACCCTCATATGTCTTTTTCTTTTCGGCTTCATTCTGTTGTATAGCTTCCAAAACTCTCCTGTGCTTCTCAAGGGGTATTTTTCTTACCACCTGCAGCCTTCTTCTTGGCCACAGATTGTTGTGTCAAGACTTCAAAATGACGCCACTGCAGTGCCGCCAGCTGTTTACAGCACACTGGGCAGGCGACTGGGGCTAATGGAAAAGCAGCACAAGGCGAGTAGAGTAGAGCCGGTAGAGTAGAGTAGGGCTAGTGGAAAAGGGCCATAAGAGCAAGACTGCACTCAAACAAGCATAATGAGACTGTATACACAATGATTTCTGACCCCAAAATAAGGACCTGAAGACCCCCCTACAGAGAGCTGCAGATTTCCTACATTTTTGCCATCATGTAAAATTACAGAAGTAACATTTAAACCCTTTTTATCTACATTATACTAATTCAAGCTCACTTCATGGCTATGGTTTAAAGGTGAAGTCTGTAGAAATCGCATTTTAGTGACATTTAGTGTTCAGATTTTGGAATGAGCCCGCCTGTTTCTAAAACATCACATCACTAAAGGTGCGTTTCACACCGCAGTTTACCCAGCTACCAAAGTCGCTACGCCCATTGATGTAGGCCGCCCCATAAATACCTGTTTGGTCGCCGCTATGCCGGCCGCCGATCGGTGACGCCACGCCCGCCGAAGTTTTACCGTGATCATATCATATATCACATAATAGGATGTATAAGCTGACATTATTCCAGCTGTATCATTTTCACTCACTTATCAGACACAAAACACTGCAGCTGATGATGCAGCAGCATCCTCTGTGAGTTTACCACGGTCCGCCTGCAAATGTCCTCACTGAGATTAGTTAGAAGGAAGTCATCAGCCCTGTAGTCCGGATGAATAACTGCACCGTCACACGTACACACACCGCTGATTGGCTGATGCCACACAGCCACACACGACATCGTCTGAATAGATCAACTTTTTTTTAACTTTGACATCGCTACGACGAAAGTGAAGTGATCGCCTTTGTTGCCGGGCTGTCGCATCGCTGGAGGGTTAGCCCCGCCCCATCCTGGCTGTACATTGACTTTGAATGGAGAGTGATTGTAGGTAGTACAGGTAGGCCCCGTGTGAACGCACCTTAAGAGCAAGAAGACCAAAAAGGATCATGAACAGGGCATCATTTACAACAGTTACCAGGTGAGGGTTTTCTAGTGTGTTTGTAACTAAAGTTCAGTTAAGATGATGATTATAGGTTTAGTAAACTTTTGTGGTTTCGCTCTTTTTGTCCCCAAAACCCACCCATAGACAACATCATTATGTCAGCCTCCACAGAGGGGAGACCCGTGGTACAAAGATATAAAAAGCTTTTTCTAACTTTTTTGCTAACGCAGACCTCCGCCAGTGCCACAGTCCTCACCCATATTGTGACTTTCACCATAAATATTAGTCCTACCTTTATTTCATGTAAATATTTAGATTCCTTGACCATGAAAACATACCATTAGCAACTGGATTCATAATGATATCTATTTTAGTTCAGTAGTTAATCACGAAAATCACATTTTTCGTCATGGCGTTTTCTTCTGGATCTAGCTCCAAAGTTTTTGTAGATAAAACAAATCAGATTGAACACTCCAGATTCCTCAGCATCTTGGCTATATTTTGGAGTTTGTTGCAAGTCTATGTCTTTATTTGTTCCCCTGCTATGATGAAAATTCCAAGGGTATCTAAATTTTTTCTTGCCAGGATCCAGATCAGTCTTTGATATCCTGTAGAACCTCTTGGAAACTTGTCCTGTATTTTTTTTTCCAATGCCCTGACTATTTTTAGTGGAGTAATATGCACAAATGACAAAAATGGTCCTATCTCGCAATGTTTAGAATCCTATAAAAAGTCCTAGATGTAGACGGTGATGTGGATCACTCCCAAAAATCTAATCATTTGTTCCTTGTCCTAATACCACCCTTTCCTGAAAATTTCATTGAAATTTGTCCTTAACTTTATGAGTTATGTTGCTAATAGAGAAACAAACAGACACCAGCAATAACATAAAAAATGAAAGTTTTATGGCGTTTACATACAAATAGAAACATTATATTTTATATTAACTGTTTTTTGGCATAATGCTGCCAACTTCTACACACTACACCTTTAAATCAACTCTAGCCCATTTATGTAAAGCTTTATTTTTAACAAGAAGCTTAATATAGCATTCAAAACCATTTAAAATGGTTGTTCTGTCATTTGGAAGGTATTTCATATCTCTTTTTTAAGTCTCTCCACCTCGTGGGTATTCCAACCTCCTCTTAACCCTTTAACTATCAACTGTATGGCAGAGGTCATCATTAAATTAAAGTATATTTATTGTTTTAAAGAACAGAGCAAATCAAAACTTTTCATAGAACAGAGAAAACTACAAACAATCCAAAAAACAGATGTTTTCCTGATGTGGGACTTGAAGGTTTAAAAGTGAACAGTTGATTACATGAGGAGATAAAAATGCACAAAATCAAATCAATCAGAAAAGGCAGAAAGTTTTGTAAATAAAATAATGAAAAATAACTTAAAATTGTTTTTGTTCGTTTAGGCAAACACACAAAATAAATGTTTTTCGGAGTAACAGATGATATATGCATAGATATAGATTATCATATAAGTAAATGGTGAAGTATTTGAACTGAAAATGATGGTTTGGTTTGTTTGTAGTTGTTTCTGTATCCTAAAATATTGACAGAGACAAACAATAATGTGTTATGTTTTTTTTACACATTAACTGTCCTGACTTTATTGACCTCTGCCAAACAGTTGAGCTGGGAGTTAAAGGGTTAAATAACCTCTAATCTTACCAAACACCATAATTACTGACCTAGCATCTCGAGGCTAACGCTAACAGCTCTTGCTAAGTAGGTTGTTGGAACGATAGTCCCTCCACGACCACAAAAGAATCAGGAAATTCAATTTTAGGAAGCCAGGACCTGAAGACTGTCGCCTAGGATGCAGTCTGACCTCGCATCTCACGGTCACATCTTGCCAAGTAGAAATCTTCCTGTTTTCCGATCATGATCCTGTACTGTACATATCAGACGCAGCTGACCTGCCACAAAGACTCGAGCCGCTCAGTGGAGAGATTTAAGACGCCGCCGCTGCGCGTGCTCAGAAACACCAAAACAAACAGGTTCTACTGTTTACATCCACACCCATACGGCATGTCGCCCTGCACACCGCCGCATGTGCACGGAGAGCAGCGGCGGACGGTGTTTGCTAGCATGCTGAGTGAGTGCTTAATTTCACAGTGCTTTGATTTGCTGCGACTCTGCGTGGGTTTGACACGTTTAATGTGGCTGCGTTTCACTCGCCCTTTTTTTCTTCCAGCTTTTTTTTTTTTCCTTTTGGAGATTTTCTGTTGAAGTTTTGAAGTTTTGATACCACACAAAAACACACAGAGACTCTTCAATCAGGCGTTTGTTCATGAAAAACAACGAATGCAATGTGTTCTATTTTTGCAATTTCCGTATGGATGTTACTGAGATGTTACTGTTACCACTTGGATTTTTTTTTCTGCACTGAGTCTCGTGGTTTGACTCCCAAAAAAACACTCTGGATCTTCCATCGATGCTTAGAAGTTTATTTGAAACATGATTCATGTTGCTGCACAAACCATGTAGATAAACCGATCAGGTTCTGTTTGATTTTGCAGGTGGTTTATGCATTTGTTGTCCAGGTTTCTCTGAGCAGAAGTCCATCATCATCAGCCGTTTGTCACGCCCACACTCCTCCTCGACCTGCCCTCCTGGTTTCAGTGTTAAGGTTAGACGCCTGTTAATACTGATTAACAGAGTTTATGAAGCTTATGTCGCTTCTTCTCGAAGTCTTATGAGCCGCTGATGCAAGAGTGGGAGCAGTTAGTTGAGTTTTTGCCCAAGGACACATCAACATGTGCCCACAGCAGGGCTTTCCTCTCTGTATGAAGGTGAAACCTACGCCCCTCGAAAACTACCGTATTTTCCGCACTATAAGGCACATCGGATTATAAACAGCTAGCGTTAGCTTAGCCTCTCCGCTAGTATTGACTGGGTCACTGTCCGCAGCAAGCATAGCCGTAAGTCGAGGACCCACTTGGTACCCCACCATCCAGTTCATGTTTTAACAGGTTTTCCCTCGGTGACGGTGGTAACCCGCCCACCGGGAACAAACTCTGATAATTGGTGACTCCATGGTCAGAAACGTGAAGATAGCGAAGTCAGCGGGCATAGTTAGGTGCATCCCAGGCCAGAGCGGGCGACATTGAATCAAATTTGAAGTTGCTGGCAAAAAGTAAGCGTAAGTTTGGTAGAATAGTCCTCCATGTCAGCACTAATGACTCGACGCCGCCAGTCGGAAGTGACCAAATTGAACATTGAATCAGCTGGCTATCTAGGTGGTGTCTAGCAAACGATGTGAGCTTCATTGACAATTGGTTATCAAACTTAATTAATAGACTACAAACCAGCGTTCTGACAACTCCGCTCACTCCCAAA
This sequence comes from Scarus forsteni, assembly GCA_036419115.1. Classification (NCBI taxonomy): domain Eukaryota; kingdom Metazoa; phylum Chordata; class Actinopteri; order Labriformes; family Labridae; genus Scarus; species Scarus forsteni. The sequence continues at coordinate 17,718 of JAZDUH010000484.1, read as the reverse complement.
ACTAGTTAGTGCATTCACAGTACGGTACCGTATGTACCGGTAGCTCTTATTTGCGCCGCCTCGTTGAAAACAATGTATTTCCAGCTCCATTTGTCTCAGTTCAAAGCTACATGAACAGCGCTCGAGCCACGCCTCCTTGTTCGTTTGTGGCAGGATCCATAAACACGCCCCTGGCACACAACTCAATCTTCTTCAGTGTCCGAATTGAACAGTTGGGCGAGTACGGCATCAAACTTGTCCGCCCGCCTCACAAAGTTGGCATTATCTGAGTCAGTGTCGCTGCTGTTGTCTGGCAGTTCATTGACAATTCTTGCCTTCGTGAAAGCTTGGACCACAGTTGAGACTGAGATATCAGCCCAAGCATCCACGATCCATTGGCAGATAGTGGGGTATGTCGCCTGGCTTGTCTCCCTGCCTTGGTGAACGTGTGTTCGCCTTCTGTCATCCACTGCGCAGTTCGCCTTATATATGGGTCATACTGATCCATATATAAGGTGCACTGTCGGTTTTTGAGAAAATTAAAGGCTTTTAGGTGTGGAAAATACAGTAGTAACCAGTTCTTCTAAACTAACAGCCCATTGAACAGTCGGCCTGTCAATCATCCTCACTGCAGATAATTTAGACCACTAACTCGCCCCAAAACTTGATCAAAGTGGAACCAAAACACCTTTTCCATGGAGTAAGGCTTTCTGTATTGTTCTTTGTTCTTCCTTAAATGTAGAAATTTTGCACAGCTCCAATAAAACTGCAAATAAAGTCGTTAGCATCAGTGCTAGCAAGAAACATCGCTCAGGCCTTTTGTTGAACTGCTGCACTAACAGACAGCATTTTGTGATGCCAGGGATTGTTTTTTATTTTCTCAAAGGTTAAAACAGTGATAGAATATCTGTCTTTAGCAAGGATAATGTTCCTCCTGCTTTTTTTCTGGCTCACACCGAAATTATCAAGCTCTTCAGTTCTGTTGTTGTGATATTTCAACTGATTACAAGTAATTCAGGGTTACTTTTCTGTTGTTAAATTCCTGAAATAGGATGTGTAGCTAGCAACTGTGGCTTACGACAGGTGTTGTGAGACTTTTAGAATTGAAATTGGATGAATGAACTTCCTTAGGTTTGGGTTTTTAAGTGTAAAAGCTATCTCAGTCGTTACAGATTGAAGTTTGTTTATAGACGTGACTCATGTGGATCCAGCTGCACGCTTTCTCCAGCATGCACCAAAATGATCAGGCTCTTTTGGGCACTGTTTCGAGGTTGCAAAATCTCTTGTTGTCAACCTCCACCCTCTTTTTGGTTAATAAGTTAGGCAGCAGTTTTTTCGCTGTTTGCTGCTCAATCTCTTGAAGGTTATGTGTATGTGTGATACCATCTGTTAGCACAAAAAGACCTGCTTTTGACTTAAAGTGCATCAAAATACAAGTGTTATCATGTTATTAAGCTCCTAGAAAGGCTCATAGTGTCAGTATTAAAATGTCTTCCTGACCTGGATACCTGTTAGTATTCTCTGAAGCTTTAAAGGGGCTGATGTGTCAGTGTGGTCGCCAGATTATCCAACAAGGAGCAATTCATTTGTAGCTTCCAGTGTGCATTCATACAGTCAGTTAGCCAACAACATAAATAAAGAATCAATCAATCTGTCAAGGAAACATATTTAAGCAATACATTTCAACATTAGAAGTAGTCTACATAAACTGTAAAGGCAGTAATAAAAAATAAAGAAAAATAAAAACAGGATATAAATAATGCCCTCTAAATAAAATTATTATTCAGAATTAAACTTGTTTTTTCGAAACAAAGTCCAAAAATACCCCAAAGTTACCATTTGGATGTTTAAAGGATCATGGCACCTAAAAGCTTCATGTTTAATCACCCAAACTTTCCAGATAGCATCTAAAAAACTCAAGTTTATCACTTTTTCTGAGCTGCTGACTAAAGAAGTTTGTTGTCGTCCCAGGACTTAAAAATTTTGCACGAGTAGGCTTAAAGACTGCTGCATTTGTGATGTCACACTGGTAGTGCAGACCTCTTATTAATGAGCCAAGTATAAAACAAGATTTCAGGGTTTTATCTCCAATTTTAGCCACTTTTTTAATAACAGCTTAACCCTTTAACCACCAGCTCAACTGTTAAATTCAGGATATTTAATGTTTTATAAAAACAGAACAAATCAAATCAAAACAAGTTGATTGTGTGGTGACATAATTATGCAAAAAACATTTGGGACAATAGGAATTACAAAAGGCAGTGATGTCTGTAAAATTCAAAAATGACCTTAAAATAGATGATATTGAGTTTGACAAACACAAAAGAAGTTTTTGGTGAATAACAGACTTTATATGTACATATAAATCATAATACCAGTAAATGGTTAAGTATTTAAAATAATAATGATAGCTATAATAATAGTAGCTGCTCAGCTTTTAAACCTTTAAATCCCACAAACAAAATATCAAAATATCAGTTCTTTGGTTTGTTTGCAGTTTTTTCTGTATCATAAAACAAGTTAAAAAAAACAAGAGTTCAATGTCCTCTGCAAAACAGTGCAGATGGAAGTTAAAGGGTTTAACAACTTGGGCTCGTATGCATGTCAAGCCATTACACAAACGGTACCATTATTCGAACGCATCTTGTAGGAACGGTACGGTATCAATGAAGTATTCATCTTAGACAGTAACGCATGACAACAATGTCCGCCATCCTCTCAACAGGTGTGCTAATCCTGCTGTTAGCGCCTGTGATGGCGCGGTATACCTCCTTAAATTAACGCTTTTTGGGCCGTTAGCCTGGCTCATGCATGCGGCCCTTTTTGGTGAAACGTGACATTCGGTCTCAATGTTCCTGCAGACTTGGCTGTAAGTTTGTCCCACCTGAAGCAGAGGCTCAGAGGCTCATCTGTTTGTGCCGCCTTCACGCCGCTGTGATGTTTGTGAGGAGGAACATGGCATCCCTTTCATCGCCACCGCTCTCGGAGATGACGGGTTCAGGCTGTTAAACGGTTGCAGCAGCTCGGCACGCCACACATGACAGGCGGACACGGCGTCCAGCTGTGAGGAGCTTCCTGTGGCGGCGGGCGTTTCGATCTGACGGGCCTGCACCTGTCTGCCGCTTCGCTGATCTCACCACAGTTGTCCGCCTCGCCACGGCCGCAGCAGTCGCGTCTCGTCTTGGAAAAGATTCCTCCAGACCGAACAAAGCGCCCATTCTGATCCTCGTCTGTGACTCTGTGAAAACAATGGAAGATTACAAGAGGACCAGGATATTTAGTGTTTTAACAAACCTAATAAAATCAAATTGTTGTCTGATTTAATTAACGTATCAGGAAACAAAGGTAAACTACAGAAAATAGACATTTAATGCTGTGGGATTTAAAGGTTTTAAAAGCTAACAGTTGATTAACGTGGTGACAAAAAATGCAGAAATATTTGGTAAAATCGATTAGAAAAGGGAGAAATGTTTGCAAAGAAATGTTTCAAAAGATTACATTGCGTTTGACAAACACAAAAATGTTCTGAATGAATAATGTAGTTTTTCTGATGAATCATATTAGTAAATAATGATGATAATAATAAAAGATTTTATCTTTTAAAACTTTAAAGAACATATCAGTTCTTTTGGTTTGTTTGTAGTTCATCCTAAAACATTAACAGAAACAAACAATGACATGTTAGTTAACACATTAAATATTCCTGAATTTATTGACTGCCCAACAGTTGAGCTGGGAGTTAAAGGGTTAATTACAATAGCTTTTAGCTTTAACACATTTAAATTGTGCAAAGAGAAAATATTATTTCTTTTGGTTTGTTTGCAGTTTTTCTGTACCCTAACGACTGACAGAAACAAACAATGACATGTTATGTTTTGTTTTGTTTTTTAAGATTATTTTTCGGGTATTTTGAGGCTTTATTTATTTAAAGGAGAGAGAGTGACAGCAGATAGGCTATGGATATTCCTGAATTTATTGACCTCTGCCAAATCATTGAGCTGGGAGTTAAAGGGTTAAGAAAGTTCACAGACGTTAAACAGCAGCCTCCATTCTCTGATTTCTCCTTTTGATTTTGTTCTCGTCCATCCAACTGTTTCTTCCTCTTATTATTTCACTAATTTTACATCACCACTCTAGCAGAAGTAAAGTAACTTATCCAATAAAAGCAGTGTGATTATTTACATCATTTACCAACACAACAGCATAATATGTGCTAGAATATTTCTTTAAACATCAGATTGGAGGTTTATGCGCTGTTACTTGCAAATAAATAGATTATTTAGTCCCTTAATTTTTTCCCTTAAAGCTATTTAATTAACTGTTACAACAACAAACAAAGAATTAGTACATTTCATTCTGTATAGTTTTTAATTGAAGAAATTTACGAGATAGATAGATCTTGGTCAACTTTATTTATCCCTATACGACAAGTTCCTATGGGGATAAATAAAGTATCCATCTATTTATCTATCTATCTATCTAGTAAATTTCTAAAATTAAAAACTATGCAGTTAAATGTCTGTCCTTCATAATCTGGCGCTCATTTGTTTATTTAACTTTTGGTGAATTAAGATGCTGTTTTCTGCGCTAAAAGGTTTTCAACCAGCACACTAAGAAGTAAAAACATTTGGTCACAATAAATCTGTAAATGTGCAGCTATAAGGAGGGAAGAAACTACAAATATTTCTTTTGTTTTTGTTGTAAAACATGCAGCAGCCCTGTGAGCTGATGAGCTTTTAAAGATGATGAGTCAAGTAAACTTTTCTCAGTGTTTCATTCCAGATTTCACTGGTACAGTGTGAGCACTCAGGTCATTTACGACCATCAGTATCTTACTTTTTAAAAAAGTTTACCCATAAATCAGTATCTGCAGACAGAAAGTCTTTTGCACTAAATAAATCAACTGACTAAGCATGCTTTACATCGTCAGTGTGGGCTCATTATTATAAACACATCAATAAGTCATTAATAATGAATAACTTGTGTTGCTGAATAAATCTCTTTAACAGTAGAAAGTATGAATAATGCTGCAAGAGTGCAAGAGATTATAAAGCAAATAATTCGAGACAAAACTGAAATCATGATGCATCTTTGAAGATAGACAGATACATGTTCATAAATGTTCACAAATAATCATTGTTAAATAAAGTTTTCTCGCAAAAAAAGAAAAAAAATCAGTTCTGTAAGTAATTATTCATGGATCCAAATTGACACCATTGATGTAACTATAGTTAATCATATTAGAATGAAAAATGTTGATACATATATCTCTATAACATATATAGTGAGCTAACATTACAACCTTTTATTTATTAAATGATTCTTTTGAGGCTCACTTGGCCCAAAGGCCACAGCAAAAGATATTAAATCAATACTTTCATGGATAATGAAGCCTGACGAGGTAAAAAAGAGATAAGAAAAAAACTGGCTGATAGATCTTTGTTTTTAGTGTAATATACAGGCATGGAGCATGTATGGAGATAGCTAACACTGTACAAGGGTTAAGACGAGACAGCCAATCAGGAGAGAGGAAAACAAAACAGGAAGTTACTGTTTCTTTATTCACCAGAAGAAAAAGAGCAAAGTGTAAAAGCTGCTGTTATTCTTTCAGTTTTAACCCTTTCTTTGGCATCTTAGCTTCTTCTTATTCATGTATATCAAAATAATTCCAGACATTTTGACTAATTTCAACGCTTTCTGCATATTTTAAAGTGCAAAATCAAACTCTGTAGCAGCTGATATCAAACATTTATAAAGTCAACCTGCACATTAACCAGGTCATCCATCCTTAATCATCAGAATCAGAATAGTTTCTTATAGTCAAGTATGCGACACGCAAAGGAATTTGACTCAGCGGTTGTTTTTCTCTCATTTAAAATCAAATTTATATAAAAATAGAGAGTAAAATAAAATGAAATATAAATGAAAACAGTTTTAACAAATGCAGTGTACATGCAAAATGTACTTTGGGAAAGTATAAAAACATCTGGGAATATTTATGACTGAAGAAATAGAAGAAAAAGAGGTTCACCCTGAACCAGCCAATCACAGGGCTGCATAGAGAGACGGACAATCATTCACACTGACACTTAAGGGTCATTTAGAGAGATCAGTTCACAGGCTGGAGCGTCCAATATTGGGCTTTTGTGATATCCAAATTCTTTTAACTAAAACTCACCTTTTATTTTCACCGTCAAACTCCATTTGTGTTAGAATAATGAAGCTAAAGAAACTTTTATACTTTGATAAATTAATAAGTTATATCTTTGATTCACAGAAGTGGACGTTGCTTTTTACTTTTTGCCACTATATATTCACCAATATATGAGACAAATATGGTCAAAAATGTTCATATCTGATACCAACATTAGTCTAAGTATATATAATAAAACACGTGTCCAGGAGAGGGTAGTTTTGGACTCTGTCCACACGTTTTCATATTAAAAATCGTTCTCTATAATTTTGCTGTTAAAGCCAAAATGAGCTCAGAGCTTCAGTCTCTGTTTTCATCCACGCAGTGTTGGCATTTTCAGAATAATCCACCCTGGGATCAGTTTTATAAAATGTGTGTTCAGGCTCCCAAAACGGAAGGTCGATACGATTAAAAACTTTTAATTTGGGATTTTTTTTTTAAAGATGTTAACTCAAATATTAAAACATTCCTCTGATATTTTCTGCACAGCATCTCAGACTCTTCCCCGAGTTGATGTCATATTTTTCCTCTTTAACCCTTTAACTACCATCAACAAATTCAGGATTATTTAATTTAAAAAAAAAACAGAATAAATCAAATCAGTGTTTGATTCCAGTCAGGCAACTAAGAAAATCACAAACAAATCAAAAACAGAAATTTTCTTGGTGTGGGATTTAAAGGTTTAAAAGCTAACAGCTGATTAGGTGATGACATAAAAATGCACAAAATCTGGGACAAAATAAATTAGAAAAGGCAGAAATGTGAATAAAATGACTAACAGATTATATATATAAATCATGATATTAGTGAATGGTTAAAATAAGCATTTAAGTAATAATAATGATGGTAATACTAATAACTTTTAGCTTTTTAAATCCCAAACATAGAAAATATCAGTTCTTCTGGTTTGTTTGCAGTTTTTTCTGTTTCCTTAATCATTGCTGATGTGTTATGTCAGAATTTGCTTTTATTTCCAAATACATTAGTACACACACAAGACCTGTTAAATAGGTGCAAAAAAACAATCATTAGGCTACCAGTAAAGGTCAGGAGGAATAAAATAAAGTGTAAAATAGGTAGAGTAGAGTAAAACTGACTTGAGTATGGATAAAAATATTCAATGAGGGGAATAAAAGGAGAAAAACACTGCTCCTGCGTCCCCCTGAATTTTAGCTAACGTCGCTCCCCGTTTGCCCCCGTTTTTGTGTTCTTTTTTTGGCTTGAATTGTTCAGTTTGTGGAGTTGTTGTCAAATTGATGATTTGGATTTAAAGTGTTTCAGGTCTGAAGACATCAACCGCTATAAAGTCAAGAGGACGAGCAGCTCACATCATTCTGTCGTTATTTCTGCATTTTAGTGACAAAATGATGTTCATTTGGAACGAGATGTTTTTTTTGCACGACTCTAGGGCTGCACCAAGTGATTGTGAAACTGCAGCTGTGATTTATTTTAAAACTCTTGATAAAATCGCCTCTTAGCGCTTTTATCAAGAGGATTTAGGCCCACAGTTTGCTCCATCTGCTCCCAAAGCTGCTCCAGTTTTAAGAAAAGGTCGTGTTCCAGTCGTCACACATCCAAAACTTCATTTGTTGTGAAAATTTGTTGATTTACTTTTAAAACTGTCAAACTGTCGAATTTTGTTCTCTGATTCTACACTTCTAGGCTTTTTGTTCCACTTCTCCTCTCAAATCTCGAATAGAATAGAATAGAATAGAAAGCTTTATTGTCATCATACAGAATGTGCAACAAAATTTGGAAGACAACTCTGATGGTGCAACAGAATTAAAGTAAGTTAAAGAAAATATTTCCAAGGGAGCAGTAAGAGTGTAAGAGTGCAGTAGAGAGCAGGATAGCAGCAAAAATGGAAATAGATGCTTATAATATTGCACAGTGACTTAAATCTGCCTCCTGTTGCATTTTTAGCAGAAGGTTCCAGAGCCTCTAACAGAGTCATCATCTGGAGTTCAGGACATTTTTACAGCTCTCTTTGAAACGATGCAGACGCTTGTTTGTGACGCGTGATGGTTTCACACAACACTCAGAGTCGCTCTGGTTCACTTTTTCTTCTTTAAAAATGTGAATCAGGACCAAGAACACGTCCCTCAGTCCTCAAGGCCAGAGCGTGCCGACTCTTTTGGAAGGCTGTTCGTGAGAGCATGTGAGGGAGAATGGCTGCTGCAGGGCGGCCTGCAGTGTTGGAGCGCCCCTGCTGCCTGGACGAGGGGCCTTCAGGATGATGATGGACCACAATGCTCAGAGCAAACCCCCCTCTGTTGGATAAACTCTGTCTCCATAGCCCACTCTGGCTGAAGGTGCCGGTTCAGACCACTGTGATGATGTGGGACGTCCTGTATTTCTGTATAAATGTATATTGACTGTAACCCTGTGAATGATGTAACAATTTCATTATTTGTAATATTGTCATCGGTTTATTTTCTAAAAATGGAAAGCCCAACTCGACTCTCCTCAATAAAAAATAAGATCTGTTATAAAAGTGGGATGCAGACTTTGTCTTTATTATTTAACAGGTGAAGAAGACTTTAACCCTTTTATGCATGTTGTCCAGTACAGTAGACGGATATTTGAAATAAACTTTATACCCTTTAGGTTGGAGTACAATGCCCAACTTTCAGGTGGGGAACTCCCAAACACTTGTCTCAAGTTTTATAAAAACATTAACTTAACACTTTTTTTTTTTTTTTTACCATATTCAGATATTGCATCATCAATTAAAAACAACCGATGGAGGACAGATTTGGCATTTGTATTTAGATTTTACACAATTTAGTATTTTTTATTTTAAATTTTGGTGTAATTCACAAGTGAGAGTTTAATTTTTTTTAGACTTTTCTTTTACTTTAATTACTCTTAAAAGATTGTCAAAGATGTTTGTGGATCTATATTTAGTTCCACTAACTTACTATTTATACCTATGATGCACGGTCAAGTGGACAGATACACAACTCCCTAAAATTAAAACGGAAAAAAATGATCATGTTTTTTTAACTTGTTTGTACGGAGCCCCTTAGGTGCCACAGAGGACGAAATATATAACTCGTGCGCACGAGATATTATTCGTACGCACGATATATTAAAACGTGCGCTCGAAATACTTATTCGTGCGCACGTTTTAGCTAAAGCGTGCGCACGACATACTAAAACGTACGCACGAAATAGTTATTCGAGCGCACGTTTTAGCTAAAACGTGCGCTCAAAATAAAGTTATTCATCACATTTTGACTTACCCTTATTCTTGTCCGCTACGGCTTCCCGTAGGGACGCACAATGGAGAGAAGAAGAAGAAGTGAGCCTGTTAACTTTCACTTTCACCTCAGACTGTCATATAATGAGATGGAATAATCTTAAGTAGAACTTTGCTGCTTATACTAAAACACAACAGGCTCCGCCGGTGTACTGTATTAAATGAACTGGTGACCGCCCAGGCAGATGTGAGGGGGCGGTTCTGAAGGACCCTTATGTTTACTATCTGAACACCTCCCGAATCAATTGTGTACACAAAATGAGCTCTTTACACCCATTTACTTAGTGGTGGAAGTGACTTCATTACATTTAGCGTGATTTACTAAAGGTTTTGGAGAATTACAGACTTATTTGACAGTGTAAAGAAACGTAAGGTAATATATAGGTAACTATCTTACATGCCTGATCAAAATGACAAATTTTCTGACTGTGTGAACTTGTGATGGCCCTGAAACCCGCTGCTTTTACCGGCCACTTCGGTAAAATGTGTTCAATGTGTTCATGTTCAACGTATAACGGAGTCAGGAGGACTTGAAAATAGGTACAGAGGAGTAGTTTTTTTACAATGTGGAGGAAATTTTCGCTTCATCCTAGGATCAAGCTGATGGCATATGTGTCTGCATTAAGTGTAAGCACATGAGTGCATTTCTGTAAGCATGATCAGGCATGTAAGATAGTTACCTGTATATTACCTTCAGTATATTTACGCTGTCAAATAAGTCTGTAATTCTTCAAAACCTTTAGTCACACGCTTAAATGTAATGAAGTCACTTCCACCACGAAGTAAATGGGTGTAAAGAGCTCATTTTTGTGTATAATATGGATTCAGGAGGTGTTCAGATAGTAAACAAAAAGGTCCTTCAGACACGCCCCCTCACTTCTGCCTGGACGGTCACCAGTTCATCTAAAATGGTTCACCGGCTGAGCCTGTTGTGTTTTATTATAAGCAGCAAAGTTCTCCTACTTAAGATTATTCCATTTCTCATGACAAGAGCAGCAATAGTGTCATATGACAGTCCGAGGTGGAAGTGAAAGTTAACAGGCTCACTTCTTCTCTCCATTGTGTGTGTTTAGAACGTCCGCTTTCTACGGAAGCAGAGCGACAAGAATAAGGATAAGTCAAAACGTGATGAATAACTTTATTTCGCGGCGACGCTTTAGTATCTCGTGGTGCACGCTTTTAGTGTGTCGTGTGCACGCTTTAGCTAAAACGCGCATTTAATAAGTATTTCGAAAGACGCTTTATTATGTCGCGGCGACGCTTTTAATATATCGTGCGCTATATATTTTGTCCTCTGTGGCACCTAAGGGGCTCCGTATGTTTGAAAGTAAAAACAAACATTGAAAATACTAGTCCTTTGTGATTTAATAATTCATGCATGAAAGGGTTAATAATTATCAATCAATCAATCAAACTTTATTTTTATAGCACTTTTCATTCAGGACTTTGTAATACAAAGTGCTTTACATGGAAAAAAAAAGATCAAATTAAATAATATGAGAAATAAAAAGCAGAAAATTGCATAATTGCATAAAATTAAAATATAAGACCCCTGCAAACCCCCTCCCCCAATAAACATTCCCTATACACACTCTCTTACTCAAACACACAAAGACACAAAAAGGAAATTCAGACAGAAAACAGAATTAGAGGACTGAGGAAACGCTATGTTGAATTAAAAATGAGGAAACAGGAGCTAAAATGATAGTTAAAAATACTCAAAAATACTGAGGGTGAGATAAGTAAATGTGTAAATATATAAATGAATAAAATAATATAACAATATAAAATAAAAGTAAGATAAATAATAGGGTAAAATGAGAAAGTGTAACATCAGGTGCATAATAAAATCAGCTAAATTGATAATAAAAAGGAAAGCATTTAACAAAGAATAAAACTCCCAAATAAAAAGTCTGAACTGAAATGTAGAAATTGAACAGAATAAAAGAGTTAAAATAAGTTAAAATATAAATGATAAAAAATAAATACATCAGATAAATAGGCAGGAGCAAGACTGTTAAGACCATTATGACTTTATTCTCCTTAAATGGGCATTAAAGGTCGAAGTTTAGGAACAAAAGTTGTTTGAATCTCATATAGCAGAGTTTTACTAACAAACAATGTAATAATATATATAATAGATGAAACTGAGATTGACAAACAAAAAAAGTTTTTATGATTATAGATATAAATCGTGAAATTAGTAAATGGTTAAAATGAGCATTTAAATAATAATAATGATTGTAATAATAATAACTTTTAGCTTTTTAAATCCTAAACAGAGAAAATATCAGTTCTTTTGGTTTGTTTGCAGTTTTTTCTGTGTCCTGAAACATGCAAAGATGTGTTATGTTTTTTAAACCAATGAAAAATTGAGCTGGGATCTAAAGGGTTAACAGGTTCTCGCTCTCAGAATCAGAATTAGTTTTTATTTAAAAAATACATCTGCACATTTAAGGAATTTGACCTGTTAAACTGGTGCAAAAAAATCAACATATAACTAGAATAAAAACAATGTTGAACACTTGGTCTAAGTTTCAGAATAAATGGACATTAGTCGATATAAAACTTCATAACTGTCAAAAAACTGTCATAAATATGAGAGAAAAACTTAAAAAAAATGTCATAAACTTGCTGTTGTTTATTGGGAAACTGGTTAGAAAACATAACTTCATAAACACTCAACTATTTGTTTAAAAAACAAAAGAATTTTAAAGCAATTATTTAAAATAAATATTCATTTATCTCTTCAAAAAGCTTTACATTGGATTTTTGGACAAATCTGGTATGTTATGTCAGAATTTTTTTTCTTTTTTAAACTTAATAGTTTTTAAAAACTGATTTCAAGCAGTCAGCAGAGTTCAGGAAAAACTGTTCTTTTTTAAGTTGATATATTATTTTATTGGAGAGGAAGTCTTGGTTGAATATGTAGGAAAAGTTTCTTTATGTCTTTAAAGAGAAGTTGAGTTTTGAAATGTCAGGATAGAAAAGGAGCCCTTTTCTAAATCATATTTTATTTTTTCTTCATGATTCTGAAAATGAAACGTGTTATAAAGACCTGCTGTTGTTTATTCTGAAGCTTGCTGCCTCTCAGTCAGAACATTTGGTGTCACAGTTGGAAAACTGAAGACGATCTGCAGGAAGTTTTGAGACTTTCTACTTCAACCATCTTCATGTCTGCACCACCAGCAGCTAAACGCTTATTAATGCCAAAAAGGTTTTTTTTTTGTTTTTTCTGTGTGCACCAGAACTCAAAATATTTTCCACATATTTTGGAGACTGATTGGCATGGCACATTAATATTCAGATGTTATTAATCTAAATATTAATGCAGATCCAGGACATTTATAAGGACTTTAGTAAAGTTACAGGTTATTTTTACATATTTTTACTCATAACTCAGAAAAATCTGGACGGATTTAAGGGAAACTTAAGAGAAAACTTTGTTTGCTACTTTACCCTTGTACTGGTGCGATGCTGAATTTCCCCTCCATGGATCAATAAAAAATATCTTATCACCTTCATGTTGATCATGCTACAATGGAGATGTAATTTGATTTTTGTAATGATCCAAATTCAGATGTGGATCCTGGATTTTTCAAAAATATTTGTTAATATTGTGTGATAGGACAATTTGCATATTTTGGATAACTGTTTTTGTGTTTTTTTTTTTGTTTTTATGTGGTTTAACAGTAATGATTAAGTCATTGTGTTTTAGGCAAATGAATGAACCTTTAATGATTGTTTAAATAACAGTTCACCAGAGAATATGTTCTTATTTAAACAAATGTAGCCTATTAAGTTCTTATATTTCAACACACCTTCAATATTGTAATGATTATCATTATGATAAAAAAGATACTGCTTTTATTCAAACAATCATGGAGGATGGTTTGGGATAATATACTCTACAAAAACTTTATGAGCTAATTTCTCAAATTTCATGAAACAAAAATCTTTAATCTTATACCAGGTAAGTCCAACTTCTTAAAGTGGAAAAATGCAGAAAAATGGAGAGGGGTCTGGCTGCAGACCTGCACTGAGAGGACCCAGCGTTGCAGACCTGCACTGAGAGGACCCAGCGTTGCAGACCTGCACTGAGAGGACCCGACGTCACGTTTTTTTTTCTCACATCACATGCTCCAGTGTGTTTTTTTCCCGTGAAGAGAGAAGCTGATTTATAGTTGAGAGACTACTTTTCGTCTTTTTCGAAGAAACAGGAACAGTCTTTATTCCATTACAAACGTTGTCTTTTCCATTATATACTGCTCTGTGTCATAATATTTATTGGAAAGAAATGACTTTTGGACTTTTGGGTGTTTTTTCACGCTATTCAATCCAAAAAGTTAGTTTAGTTAGCGCTTAGCTTCAACGGAGGCTAGCGCTAACTAGGCTCACTTTTGGATTGGACATGGATGTTTTATTTAGATATATCTATGAGATAAGCTTGACATGACAGGCTGTCACTGCCTGTGGCATTTAAACATGTATGAAAACACCCAAAGTGATCACTGTAAGCAGACTGCTTAAGTATTAAAAGCAAAGTAAGCGCTGCTATCATAGTTAGGTAGCAGTGGCTAGGGCTAACTAGGTTAACTTTAGGATTAGACATGGATGTATTATTTAGATATATGTATGAAATAAGTTTGACATGAGAGGGCTTTCACTGTCGTTGGCATTTAAACGTTCTTCCCAGTGTAATGGCTTTTATTTCTGAAAGGTTTTGAATAAACTTTTGACGAAAAATACGTGCTTCCGTATATTCGCTTTTATTTTGAAAGACTTCAAATCAGCTTCCGTCCTGTCAGTGCAGGTCTGCAGCCAGAGCATGTGAGAAAAAACGTGACATCGGGTCCTCTAGTGCAGGTGTGCAGCCAGAAAAATGTGCTTGTAAAATTGCTTTAAAAAATAGTAATTTTTTCAGGGTGCTGGTTTGGCGTAGTGGTTAGCACCCCATGTGCTTTCTTCTGCCGGTCCAGGTTTGAATCCCACCTGTGACCAGTTTGCAGAGTGTCTTCCCCTACTCTCTCACCCCCTTTCACAAGCCTATCCACTGTCTCTCTCCTATCAATAAAGGCACAAAATGCCCAAAAAATACATTAAAAAAAAGTAATTTTGAACAGCAGATGATTAAAGTTTTTCATTATCACTATAATTGTTACATGTCCAGTAAACAAGCTGTTAAGATTAGTTCAATTTTAATACTCTAACCAAAAATGAAACACAAATCTTTAATCTGAATTTCAGTGTTTTCATCATACTTATTTAGATTTCAGTATGATAAATAAAAGAAAACAATTCACAATGATGGAGCTACAAACTTAATGTTTGGTTAAATTTTGTTTAGAATGTAGGCTAACCTTTTCTGAGGGAGTATGAAATATTCACACCATAAAAATCTATAATTTACATTAAAAATCTTCTTAAACAGTAAATACATGACCCCACTTTGCCTCACTAAGCTATGGTGGCCTGGAGGGGCAAAACAAGAGTACAAGATCCAAAACCACTTTACAAAACTTGCGACAAATTGTCATTTTTGAAAACCACTTAACAAGACACAAAACACTTTTCAAATATCTAGCAACCGAAAAGAAATGTACCAACTCTGGCATTGAACCAGAAGTGCTAGCAGAGAGCAGACAATACTAGATACTTAATAATAATTATACTTAATATAATTTGTTTTTCCATTTCTAAAAGTGTTGTGTGTCTTGTTAATTTGTTTTCTGAAATGTACATATGTTTTGTGTCTTGTAAATGTGTTTCCTAAATGTAAATTTGTCACAAGCTTTGTAAAAGTGTCTTGGATCTTGTATTCTTGGTTTGCCTCTCCAGGCCACCGTACTAATCTGTTGACTCTAATTAATGTCATCAGTCAGATTTCTACTCTGTTAGCCTACGTTAGCCTCCGTTAGCCTCCGAGCTAAAGCTCCAGTTTAAGCCAGCTGGCTCGCCTGTTTTAGCGCCAGTCTCACACTCGACCTGCTTTTGTGGATTCATCTGTGACTTTATATGAACTGTCGTCCTGACATAAATCAATCTTCATGATTTAATCAGTCAGTGTCAGGATAAATAAAGCTACAGGACAGCAGAGCAGCTACATTAATGCTAATGCTAACAGCCTCAGCAGATGCTAATGCTAACGAGAATCAAGCCGCTTTGTTTTATGAATGTAGAAGATAAAACTTTATAAAACAACATTAAAGGGTCTTTAATTAAGATTTCACGTGTTTCACAGTTTAAGGGGTAAAATGTCTTAAAGGAAACTTTAAGAGTGGAGGCTTATTTCTACTTTTTATGAACTAAAGTTTGTCAAAATAAATTGTATTTACACCAGAATAAATTAAATAGAAACAAGAGCTACAAAAATCAGACTTGACAACATTTAATTTTCAAAAAGTAAAAAAAAAAAGATTTTGGAAAATAGTCTGCGTTTGTATTTAAATATTATTCTTGATATTTAATCGTGCTTAAAGGAATATAACTCTCAAGTACTTGGTAACACTTTGAGTTGTTTTGTAATAGTTTTTTTTTATGTTCTTAAAATTAAATAACTAAGCAAAATAAAAAAAAACATTAAAAACATATTAAGAAATATAAGGAAATGAAATTAATAGAAAAATAGAATAAAAAGATGATACTAATACAATATGAATATAACATTTTTACCAACAGATAACAGTTTTTATGATGATTAATAAAAGCAATTCTACAGATATTTCTACAACTAATCCTGAAAATAAGTCAGGTGAAAATGACCAAAACTCATATCATACATTAATAGGAACAAAATGACAATCAAACAAATGATAAAATAAATCATAATAAATATCACACAATAATAGGAATAAAATTAAAATAAAAAAAATTATAAAATAGTATTAAAATGAATATACATCAATAGGAATAAACTGACAATTAAACAAATAATAAAATAATATTAACATAAATATCATACATTATTAGGAATAAAATGACAATCAAACAAAGAATAAAATAATATTAAAATAAATATACACTAATAGGAATAAAATAAAATCAAACAAATAATAAAATAATATTGAAATAATTATCATACATCTATAGGAATAAATTGACAATTAAACAAATAACATTTTTAAAAATCCAGAGCCTCCTTGGTCCCCCTCAGACCTGGACCACCACGGGCCCCATTGTTCTGGGGTTTATGTCAGATCTGATTTGCCCGTCAGCTCAGCTGTTGAGTGGAGGTCAGAGCCTTTGCCTCGCTGGCAGATTTTGAAACCTCATTAGCAGCTGATGTGTGAAGGACTGCAGACCCGGCCTGACCTGGCGGAGAGCGGCGCTGTGTGTTAAAAGGTTTTACCCCGTGAGCCGGAGAGGAGGGGGTTCAGGAGTTCATCCAGGAGAGAGAGAGGCTTTGTTTTTCTGCTTCAAGTTCAAGACTCGACCACCCGACAGACCGACACCTCGATAAGTCATGGGAACGAGCTCTGAGGTGCTAGAGACTGATCTCACGCCACACAGGAGCAGAGTTAGTGTTGGTGCAGTGGTTGTGTTAAAGGTTGGATGAGTTCAGAGGGACATCCAATCACAGCTGCCTTAGCTTGGTGGTGGTGGGATAAGTTGTGGAGCGATCCAATCAGAGCTGCTCTCTTTATGAATTGATATATTCATGTAGAGCAGGTTCACTGTTTGTTGTCAGTTCTGGTATTGTAACTGAGATGCTCTGCCAGGTAGCCTCAATAAAGGAGACTGCATTTCACACAAAGGAACATTTGTTTCTGTTCATTGAGACATTCAGACTTTACTAACATTCAATAAAGGCTTAGTAGATGTTAGGTAGGTATGTAGGTAGGCAGATAGACATTCAGACTTTACTAACATTCAATAAAGGCTTAGTAGATGTTTGATTTTATCCAAGAGGAAAACAGGACTTCAGAAATTCAACATATTTTTTGCAAAGATAAATGACAGTACCATTATATTTTATTTGGTTGGATTTGTGTAGATGTAAACATATGTACGCTTTTCCATTTAAGCTCAAAATAAACATTCATTCATTCATATTTTTGTTAACACTCAATTCCCACATAAGCCTGTTCCACTTCACAAATCAAAACTCAGGAACACCTTTTCTTTTCTTACAACGTATCTGACTTATTCTGGGGAAAGTTTCATAGTTGAATCTTAGAAAATGATCTCTCAACTCACATGGACTCAAAGTAGGGCTCGCCTGAAGATGAGAGCTCAAAAACATTTGAAGTGTACAAATTTAAACACCTAACCACCTACACCTCAA